>OX637525.1:15064191-15664191 GCA_951799955.1 Apamea anceps
CGAAATCTCTTCAACTATTTTCAAGTTACTTGGGGGACCGTAATCAATACGTCCAACTCGCCGGGTACAAATCTCAGCCCTATTACACTAGATCTGGCGTGAGCCAAGGAAGTACTCTCGGGCCTATTCTATTCCTAATCATGGTCAACGATCTACCCCAGGCCATCAAAAGCGCGAAATGTCTGATGTTTGCCGACGACCTTAAATTATACATAGGCGTGGGGTCGGTTAGTGACTGTGAAGCTCTCCAGAACGACATATCCAACGTTATTGAGTGGAGCGTCAGGAATCATCTACAATTTAATGAAAAAAAATGCCGCGTCATGACTTACTCCAGAAGTAGGACCCCCATTCAACACAGCTATCAAATGCTAAACAATAAGCTGACCAGAGTCCATGAGATGCGCGATCTCGGCGTGACGTTTGACCCTCGCCTCAATTTTAGGGAACATATCGTGTCTATGACGAAAGCTACCAACAAAACCCTCGGTTTTATTATGCGTCAAACTTACAAGTTTCAGGACTGTAGACCGGCAATCATGCTATACAACGCGTACGTTCGCAGCCGGTTAGAATACAATGCTCTAATTTGGAACCCGTACGAGGCCAAGTACAAACTTTTGATAGAAAAGATACATAAAAAATTCTGCCGATACATATACAAGAAGAAGTATGGGTACTACCCACTTCTTTATCCCTCGCTTTTTGTAACGGGTATGCTCGGACTTGACACTTTAGAGTTGAGAAGGAGCCTGCAGGCAATTATACACTTTTACCATTTACTCAACAACAAAATCGACAATCCTTCAGCACTGATAAATGTAAGCCTAAACGTCCCTATGGGAGCCATGCGGGGTGCAGGGGAGTGCGGTTTGCGTCGGCGGCGGCCGCTGCTGGCTGCGGCCGGCTCCCGCACCCGTGCCGCAAGAAATGCAACCACACAGCGTACTCTTGCGCTCCTCAACTCAATCTTATTAACTCAAGATGTGGACCTGTTCACTGACAAGTTGAACAAAATTATATCTGCGACAAATGCCCACCTCACACACTGTCATACTGTAACTTGATTACTCATCTTTTAGAATACATGTTTTACATAACTAGACCAAGCTCTGTGTACTATAAGTTAGTAGTTAAACATTAGTACCTATTTAATAATAATAATATCTATGCTGAAAACAACTGTATACATATATTGCCAAATGTAACTTGTTTGTAGACGCCTTGGGTTGACCTGTTAAGTCTACAAAATAAATCTAATAAATAAATAAATGACAGAAGTATCTTCAACTTCAGTTCAGTCAATTTATTACCCAAATTATAAATCCATTAGTAAGGTTAATAAAGTCAAATTTCCGTCAAATAGAAACCCAAACTTTTAATGTAATGTACTCGTAAAATTATCAATTCACTATGTTGTCAATTTTCATTCAAAATTATGTAACTTTTATATTTAATGTAATAAAAGCTGTAAAGTGTCTTTCAATCTCACTTCGCTTCATCTTGATGAGATAAAGCTTCGTTTCAAAGGGGGAGCTGTTATAACCCTTATTACAAGGCAATAAGGCCTAAGTCAGCTTTTACTTATAACAGTTCCACTAAAGTAGTGATGTTGCATTTTTACCCAGTGCATAGAATGATGACGTATAATTTAGTTAGTTAGATTCTGGACGCCGTTGCGTAATCTAGTGTGCCCAAATTAAGGGAGCATTTAAGAGGGACATTGCCAAAATATAAGTACTCAAGAACTTGTGTACGGTATCTATGTTTTTGTACTGTGGTGAATTAAAGTGGTTCCAGTAGAATTATTGTTTTTTTTTTTAAAAGACAAACGGGGTCGGCTTTGTAACAAACTGGTATATTAATAAGAAAAAGTATTTTACCATGGTTATGGGATCTACCCCATAACCATGGTCAAATACTATTTCTAATCTATGATTGTTCCAGATATGAGAATAATAATATCAAGTTAACAATACTTAGATTCTGAGTTCAGTTACACGATTTAAAATCACCCGCCACCAGTGCTCTAGTACTGGTGGCCCAGTAGTAACGGCCACGATCCCAAACAGGCACTTTACTTTGTGTAAATTATTACATCACCACTGCTCTCAAAATGGTGATGGAAAACATCGTGAGGAAACCGGCATGTGTACTAGAACCAAAAAGGAGGATGGCGAGTTTGGATCCACATTATTTATATATAAAAAATATCGAGCCACTAGATGATGGGAATTAAAAGTTAGAAAAGATTTTTATTTACATAAAAATAAGTCATCATGCAGCGCACCGTGTTTCATATTTCATTCCAACCTACTTTTCATTACCTACATGATTTACGTTCTTACACTTGTTTACGCTTGTCAATTTTTTTCATAAATAATACTTGTAAAATATGAGAAAAACTGTAACATAATGTACATACTCACAGTTATCTTCATTCATTCCTCCAGGTCAGAACAAGCATTCTGTTACCGTTAGGCACTGATCTGATTATTTCTCACGACACGTTTAATCCACAATCAGTACACTGACACAGCTCCAACTTTAACATGAAACTACGACGATTTAGTGACATCCAAGGGTTGGTAATTTCGCCCACATTGATGGATATCATTTTTTCTATAAACACTATATACTTCTAATAAATAACTATAGATTTCATTGTATTTTATTAATAATATATTTTATTATGACAGCTTTGACAACGACGTTTAATACGTCGCCATGGCAACAGTCCTTTCAAATTCTTACCGGCCTGTATCTTATTAGCGGAATAGATATGCAAACTTATGTAAAGTAATCACTGACCATGTTCTTATCTCAAATTCATATTTTCTACATGATGTTATTCTACGAGTTAACTTTATAGATCCACGCAATGCAAGGATCAGTTCGGGTTTCGCCTCTAAAGCGAACACTACAAGGAGCCTGATACTCCAGGGCCACCTATCCCGGGAATACCCAGCGTACCTCTCCGTTCCGGTACCTGACGGACCCTGCCTACGCCTCCGTCCTTCGTCCTCCGTGAAGGGGTCCTATATTTATTGGGCCGCGCCTCACCTGAGGGCCGCCTCACCCGAGGGCTGCCTCACCTGGCGGGCTGACAGCGTCCCCGCCGTGCCTCTCTCCTGCTGCCGTACTGCGTCCTGGTCTGCTGCGTAGGCCCTCCTACGGGTGTCCTCCGTGTCGCCACGCACTAGCACCTGCCCTCATCTGCATCTGATCCTGTACCTGCTCCTGCTCCTGCACCTGTGGACCTGCAGCTGTACCTGCCCCTGTCGCCAGCACCTGCCTCGCGACTACCTCCTCAGCTCCAGCTGTATCTTCACCTCGGCCTCCTCAACCCACCTATCACACATCGTCATCCGTACACACCACCTCCACATACTACACACCACTCTTCCGCCCATCTCCATCTTTTACCGTAAATAAATATCTATAATTGTTTTCCTGTTACCTCCCTTTCTTTAATTTCATCTTATCCTTTAACTTTAAAGCTTAGCAAAACACGACAAAACATACAAACAAAAACATGCATTTACTTTTTTTATACAAAAATGTACAATATTATAATTATTACGATTATTTGTGATAACGTAGAATCTTTTATATTGCATGTCTTTTTTCTCCCAGCCTCTACGACTTACTGCCCATTTGCTTTTTTGCTAGTTTTATATAGTTCTATAATTAGTTATAAGTTTCCATAGGTACTGTACGATACTCCTAACAGTGGGTCCCATTATACATGCAACCTCGCCATCCTCCTTTGAAGACATGTGACATCCGCCACCCCGCATTGTGCCCCTGTGGTGGATTACGGCCCACTCCCTCTCAACGAGACGAGGCCTGTATCCCCACAGTGGGAACATTATGGGCTGATCATGCTATGGGGTAGGTTAGAGTAAATAAATAAAGCATTTTTCCGTAAGCATAATATTTTTTTCTTTATTGCATTTTTTCATAAACGTTACATCAACGACATATTTACAATAGGTTTTGATTGATTTTAAAGGTCTTTATTAGGTAACAGAAAGGTAAACACAAGTTAACAAAAAGATCTTATTCTAAATGTAGAATGTAAAACTAGCATAATCCATGAAATGTAAATAGGCTGAATTGCCGATACATATGTTACGACTATTTGGTTATGTAGGGTTTGCAGATAATGTAGGTATATATATTTTTTAAGAAAGATAATACTTTTATTTGCGTTAAACATGTCACATAAAAAGAATACAAACACAAAAAATAAATAACAATTTGGGGGAACAACAAGGGTTGGGTTATCAGTGGAAACTTGTAAATGGCCTTCAATTACATAATTATTTAAGAATACTGTTTATATTAGCAGTAAGCTTCCCGAATAGAATAAAATAAAATAAATAACTTCGACTTAGCACGGGAATGTCGATGATTTAATACCACATCATTACATTGCACCCGACTGAAGCAAGGGCGCAAGTAAAACATAAAATCACTAGCAAAGTGGAACTAATATTCGGTTCTTTCAGCATCATCGTTTAAGCGTGGGCACCACGAGCGACTTAGTTGCCCAGCAACTTATTTGCCCAGCAACTTACTTGCTCAGTAACTTACTTGCCCAGTAACTTACTTGCCCAGCAACTTAACTTACTTGCCCAGCAACTTTTTCGTCTCTGTCGCTATCTCCTCGCCGAGATTTGGATGATGTGCCCACGGGAGCGACAGAAACGCTACATTTTTGTTAAATTTTGCAGCATGTATCAACATGGATTTCGAAGAGACGGTTGTGGTCTGTGCGCTTTTTCTAAGAAACCGAAAACGACACAGCTGTCGCGTCGCTACATGCGCGCACTTTCATACAAACTAGCAGTGCGATTCTGTAACCATCTCACCGTGAAAACTTAGGTGAAATGAGCTGTCATTCGAAATAATGCTAAGGATTAACACTATTGACCGCTCACTCTAAGCTCACTTCAACTAACTTTTCACGGTGAGATTTTTACAGAATCGATCGGCTGGACACTTGTTGAGAGAGACCAATTAGTTGCGCACACCAAAGTTGCTGTGAAAAATAAATGTGTTTTTTTTAAATGCTTTTAACATAATGAAGAAACGTCTAGTAGTCATCCGGGTCGAATGCAGCGGTCGGAGGTGGTGGAGTTCCCGTAGTTTCTTCGGTTAACTCATCATACAGGTAGGAGTAGTCAAGTGAACTAGTTGCCTCCTTACTGAAAAATAAAGGACAAAATATTTATGCCCGGTTTTACTACGGCATCTTAATATTGGAATTTCAACGCCCGGTTCAGCGCTGAGAGTTGAAAATCCAACAGTGCAATAATATTTTAATATTACGAGAGCAAGTGGGCTGTAATCCACTACGCGGGCCCAGTACCGGTTGGTGGTTCACGTCTTAATTTTTATGGTTCTAGGACATGCCGGTTTCCTTACGATGTTTTCCTTCACCGTTTTGAGAGCAGTGGTGATGAAATTATTTACACAAAGTGCCTGCCGGGGTTCGAACCCACGACCTACAACTCGTAAGTCGTGGTCGTTACCACTAAAATAAAATAAAAAAATAAATAAAATTTTTATTCAAGTAAAAGTAAAGTAAAAATAAGATTTACATTAATTACAATCGAGGAAAGTTAAATTCTAACTGTAATGTAGACCTGCCTGATCTAGGTTTATGAAAAACCTGTGTTTCAGGCCATCAATTTACACCAAACATTTAAAAACTTTTTTGCAAAAAAATACAACCGACTTCCAAAAACAACACTACAAAGTGAAAAATAACTTTAATTTCGGAAGTCGGTGTCGTTGGGTGCGCATTTTCGTTGTTTGCCACCGACTTCCGAAATTAAAGTTATTTTTCACTTTGTAGTGTTGTTTTTGGAAGTCGGTTGTATTTTTTTGCAAAAAAGTTTTTATTTTCACTTTTTAGTTGTAATTTTTACCAGTAATTTTGGTCTAAAAACCAAACTACTGAACCGTTTTTGATGAAATTTCTATGGGACCATTTGGAAAGTATACCCTTTCCAACAAAAAAAGAATTTTTCAAATCGGTTCGCAAGCGACGAAGTTATGCGCGATCAAACATAAAAAAAAAAAAAAAAAAAAAAATACAAACATCCGAATTGAGAACCTCCTCCTTTTTTAGAAGTCGGTTAAAAAGAAGACAACAATAAATGTAATATAAGCTAAATTGAAAAGAAGGTACACTGGCTAGATTATTTTAAAACTAGATTATGTAAAATATACAGTAATGTTTAGATAAATGACCACTGGGCCACTACTGTTCTCAATCAATAGGTACTCATATCTTATATGTCAAGTAGTACTCATAATATATTATGTCAAAAAATAGAACCAAGGAGTGTCTTTTCCTTTCTTCTCCATTGAAAATTAAGCTTTGGAACGGGTAATTTTAGAAGAAATTTTAACTGATAGACTTCTAGGCAGCTCCAAACTGCTGGTTCATGGTTTAATGTTGAGCTCTTTAAGTTTTGAGTTGAGCTGCAAGATTATCGACAAATGCGTGCATTAACTGGACATGTCCACTGAATTCTTGCGGTCCATTTCAGGCATTAATCTACATGGTCTTCACATGATCAGACCAAGAATATGAGAGACTGTGTGTGAACTCTGAGTTTGTTTCGGCCTTTCTTCTCAGAGTAGTCGGATAGGAAACGCCGAACTCATCTAGTTTCTAAAATATGATTGACGTGTAAAAGTATTTGTACAAACCTACTTACAGAATTTATCATTTAATGTATATGAATCATGTAAATATACATATAATTATACTATTTTGTTTTCCAAAAGGATAATAATATGGGCATGTGATGCGGAGGAATGAGGAAAATATCGTGAGGAAAGTTTTAAGTAAAATAATAAGTATTTGTTTACAAAATTATAAATTGGTATTTGGTAATATGAATGCAGAAGCTGTAAGAGTAGGAGAAAACTAAAGAAACCATGGATGGACTGTGTGAATGTTGATATGGTTAGAAAGGGGGTGACTACCGAGATGACGACTAATAGAGAAGTATGTTAGAGGAAGAAATGTTGCGATGACGCCAAATAAATTGGGATAAGGACAACAAATTGATCACGATGACATAATACATAGAGAGGACCAAGACCCCGCGATAACTTGACCAAACCGAAGAAATACTGAATATTATAAACGTGGAACTTATGAAATTTGGCTCACGGATAATTTATAACCAGGATTAATACATAGGATACTTTTTATCCCGATATTCCCACGGGATCGAAACTTATGCGGGTGAAACCGCGGGGCGCTGAAAGTTTGTGAGGATGGATGGATGTTTGTTATGAATATGATGTAGATCTGTTCAATAGTTTTTGTAAGAAACAGTCATGCAGAAACTACTGAACAGATATAACCAGGATTAATACATAGGGAACTTTTTATTCCGATATTCCTACGGGATCGAAACATGCGGGTGAAACCGCGGGGCGCTGCTAGTTAAGAATAAAAGAGACTATAATACTTACAGTGTTCCCGGTTCAACACATTGCTTTAATTTCGCATCGTACTCAAGGTCTATCGGGCATATATTAGGCCCTGCACTGACAGGTCTTAATAAAGAAGATAGTGCACCTGCCACACACATGGACAACACAATTAGCTTCAACATTTTATTACTACTACTACCTGTAAACTTTATCAAATACTAAACTTGAATTGCACTGCTTCAACTATTTATTGCATTGTCCGTGATGATTCACGGTGACAAATAAGGATAATGTACGCATATACTTGTCACCTCTGATGATTAATACTCATTTTAATAATATTTAGAAGGCATGAAACTGAAAATACCACTCTTTTCTGGCTATTTTGTTCTATTAGAAGGAAAGGATCAACGATAATGTTGTATCGTGCAGCGTAGTTAGTTTAAAACAGCAAAAGTATTTTTTTTCTTAGGTATTAGTCGTATTAGAGCAGGAAAGAAACAGTAAAGCCATGCTCCTCTAACCGCAACTAACGGACAGCAGCATTGTCAATGACATACGTAACTTATTCACGTGATTATTTATAACGTCAATAAGTTACGTACACGTACAGTTAGAGACAGAGGAACTTTTGACCAAACCTATAGTCCATTTTTACAGCAGCTGTCACACTTAATTGTAACCATTTTAACTATTTATCTTATGAAATTATGTGGCTTTCATTTATTTATATTATATAACTCCAATTTAAAATTACAGTGTCAATGCTAAAAACCTAAAAGAAGCAGGGATGAACAATACTTGGAACGTTATTCGTTTCACTATAATTCTACCGAATTTTATTTTAATTAAGGTGGATGCGCTGCAGTAGCCCGCGAAATCAGACGAATTCGGAGCAATTCTAATTTAAAGGGATGTATTGATGATTTTTAAGGTTAAAATTGTATTATTGCCTACATATTTCTTATTGTTGCGCATCATATTATTTTTATTAAGATACAACCTTACACTGACCTGCAAATTGCAAAAAACCGGCCAAGTGCGAGTCGGACTCGCCCATGAAGGGTTCCGTTACGTTACGATTTATGACGTATTAAAAAAAAACTACTCACTAGATCTCGTTCAAACCAATTTTCGGTGGAAGTTTATATGGTAATGTACATCATATATTTTTTTTAGTTTTATCATTCTCTTATTTTAGAAGTTACAGGGGGGGGGACACACATTTTACCACTTTGGAAGTGTCTCTCGCGCAAACTATTCAGTTTAGAAAAAAATGATATTAGAAACCTCAATATCATTTTTGAAGACCTATCCATAGATACCCCACACGTATGGGTTTGATGAAAAAAAAAATTTTGAGTTTCAGTTCTAAGTATGGGGACCCCCAAAATTTATTGTTTTTTTTCTATTTTTGTGTAAAAATCTTAATGCGGTTCACAGAATACATCTACTTACCAAGTTTCAACAGTATAGCTCTTATAGTTTCGGAAAAAAGCGGCTGTGACATACGGACGGACAGACAGACAGACAGACAGACAGACAGACAGACAGACAGACATGGCGAATCCATAAGGGTTCCGTTGCCATTTGGCTACGGAACCCTAAAAACGCAAGAAAATTAGAATCCCTTAAAATTGTTTTATCATAACTTTGAAATAAAATGTTTTGCATTCCTGCTTCTACGAGCCTCTTTTTTCTAATGCTATTATAAATGGAGTATAGTTACCTAACAAACGTTCCTCTGTTCTTGGCTAGTGCGACATCACGCAGGTCTTAATTTCCAGAGGGGTGGGCAGAAGTATATTTACTCAATTTAAAAGTGTCCAAGGAGTTACTTGCCTGTTCTTCTCCATAGGTTAAGCTTTGGAATGGGCAACTAGCTTCATCTTTCTGACTGGCAACTGGTAATTGAGTTTTGAGTTAATGCATTCCACAATGTGTTGGATGGTAATTTAAAATTATATTATGTGAAAGAACATATCTAATAGTTATGGTTGTTTCCTCAAAATACCATTTCAGATATCAATCTACATGGTGTTCACATGACCCGACGAAAATTATGTCTGGACTTTAATAGAGACTGTGACTGTAAGTTTGCTTCGACCTTTCTTCTCAGAGTAGTCAGATAGGAAATGCCATCCTCATCTAGTTTTAAAAATATGTTTGACGTGTAAAAGTGTTTGTGCAAACCTGCTTACAGGAGTAAAATCATTTACACTAAACTACACAATCTGTATTAATGCACATTATGGAATAATTTGTTCAGAATCGTTGACTGAATCGAATTATGTCATGTTTGATATCTATCTAAGTATCTATTCTGTGTAACTACATATTATATTGTCCCACTGCATTGATCACCACGCATGCTCAAGACGGGTTGACGATTTCAGACTTATTTATTTATTTTATAGGTCTGGTCTGGTCGTGTCGGATTGCCGTCCCATTGGACTGAGAGTAAAGGGTGCACACACTTGTGCACTATATTATCTCCTGCAAACCTGGCAAATCCTGCGCCCCGCAGTTTAACCCGCATAAGTTTCGATCCCATAAGAATATCGGGATAAAAAGTATCCTATATGTTAATCCTGGTTATAAACTAAAACAATTATTATAATTATTCAACAACTAATATTTTAGTAAAAATATACTTTAAAAGAGTGTCCGTGGAGTTTCTTGCCCGTTCTTCTCCATAGGTACCTACTATGCTTTGGAAGTGGAAACTCAACCTATAGCAGTTCAGCTGGACATACGCCTCTTCAATTGCACGCCACTCAGCTCGATTCTCGGCAACTCTCATCCAGCTGCTACCAGCCTTGCAAAGATCGTCGCTCCACCTAGCCTGAAGGCGTCCTACCTTACGTTTGAAAGAAAAAGTACCTATTTGTTGCGACTCCTACAGGATCATAAACTAAACACAACTAAACACAGTTAAAAATTAAAAAAAAACAAATTATATAAAAAAACCGGTCAAGTGCGTGTCGGGCCACGCGCAGTATAGGGTTCCGTAGTTTTTATAACAGCCAAGTGCGGGTCGTATTCGCTGACTGATAGTTTCGTACCATGCTCTAACTAAAAGCCAAACATGACTACCTACCTAATTTGATTTCCTATACAAATCCTCACCTGATCCAACAATTTTGCACGGAAAGTTTTTTTTTTTTGAGATTTGGTTAAGACTTGTCATAGCCGGTGTAGCAACTGTTTTTTTTTATAAACTTATTTAGGAATGAAACAATAGCGCGATACAACTGACGCTTAGCGTCATCTATCGACATTTCTATGGAGTTGTTCGAAATTGTCGAGTCTAATACAATTGGTCGAGTATTACTCGTAAACTTGTAAAGCCCACTTAAGTGTGATAGTTTTCCTTTAAACTTCATTATATATAGGTACTAATGCCGTAACGCTAACGAAAATTGGTATTTTAAAGCTTGATAAGTCACGAACGGTTTAACTTAATCAAAAAACGGTCTGCGCAAACCCCTAATATTTTTTGAATAACCAATCCAACGATATCCTACACTATGGGAAGGATGGAAAAAAATTATCATCCCCACTTTAGATGTAGGGGAGGTACCCTAAATAATTATTATTTTCAAAAATTGATTTTACCGCTTTTTCGGTGTCATTAACGTGTATACTCATGCCAAATTACAACTTTCTAGTACCAATAGTTTTTGAGCTAAACCGCGGACAGACAGACAGACAGACGACATGGCGAAACTATAAGGGTTCCTTGTTGACTACGGAACCGTAAAAAGTAACAAAATGAAACCGAAAGTCCTTTACGAGGCCAACAGGCTCCTATCTCAGCATGATGTTTTGACATTTAAAAATAAAATGTCGCAATGCTGGTATTCTGATAGGGCTCGCTGTGATGTCACGGGCAATTACAGTAATAAACAAATAATAAAATAGATATAATTATGTAGAATATTAGCAAATAAAATAAATGTTTTAATCTGCGCCAGACGTAACCTCATTACTTGTCTATGCCCTGAGTGTCAGAAGCACTCTGGGGCATTGTTGTTGTTTGCTCATTCCATAGAGTAAAGTAAAATCTCATTCGCAGTCTCCACTCAAGAACACGTCTACCCCTATGGTCATCGGTTCTACGGATAATATGGCCGGTCCATTGCCACTTCAGCTTGCTTATTCTGTGAGATATGTCGACAACTTAAAACTTAAAATATGTATTGGGTATGTTGAAACTATGTGTATTCCCGTGAATTGTCCCAATAGTTTCATTGGAAAACCAGTGTCAGACAGCATCGACTGTCTGGCATTAATGCTAAAATGAACCTTTTTAGCGCAGCCGTGAGGTAACCTGGCAACTCTCATCCATCTACTACCAGCCACCTTGTGAAAATTATCGCTCCATCTAGCCTGAGGGCGTCCTAGCTTACGTTTGCCGATTCGCGGTCTTGACTCAAAGATCACGTCTACCCCAACGGTCATCGGTTCTACAGCAAATATGGCCGGCCCATTGTCACTTCAGCTTGTCTATTCTGTGATCTATATGTCGACAACTTTGTTTATCTGCCGGGTTACTTGGTTCCGGATTCTATCCCTCAGAGAGCTCTAACCATATAGCTCGTTCCATAGCTCACTGAGCTGATCAGAACCTTGAATTTATAGACCAGCCGTACCGTGAGTGTCCACATTTCGGCTCCGTCGGTCATAACAGCAGGACACTGGACGCTGGGCTTTACCCCAAACAATTTAAAAGCACATAATATTTACGTTTAAGGAAAAGCACATCGCTTGAGACTCCTTATTCATGTGTTACAGTCAAAACTATGAAGCAGTCACAACTACTTTTGACTGGTTTCAATCAAAATCCTTCATCATCTGCCCGCCTTTTCCCAACTATGTTGGGGTCGGCTTCCAGTCTGACCGGATGCAGCTAAATACCAGGGGGCCTTCCGAAGTGCAAAGTGCGAATGTTCGGATCGGACCGACACATGGCCGAACCGAATATTATTGAAAAATGCGAAAAAAGTTCGGATCGGCTCAGTTGGGTCGGGACCATAGTCAATACTCGAAAGAGTGTAGGAGTGTAGGATCGGAACCGACCGAACCAAATAGTAACTTTGTAGCAGGAAACGGCCGAACATTCGGCCGATACTACTTCGGAGTAGACCCCCTGTATTCTACATGGAGCTACTGCCTACCTGACCTCCACAACCCAGTCAAAATTAAAACGCGTGTTCTCTATTAAAGAATCATACATAGTTATGGAATATTTGGAAGAGATGCTTCCCCTTTTTTTTAGTGTTTCTGACATTACGAACTTAATGTTTATTTTATTCAATCAAGATTTACGAGTAATTCTTGAATTCTTCAATATTAAATACCTCTTCCTTATTCCTAGTTTTGTATAATTTAGACGCATTTTTTAAATTTTGTAAATGTGAGAACCATGGATCCATTTATTATGATATTTTGATGTTGATTTGAAAGAGCATGGCAGTTGAGAATATCTCATGCGCACTTAAATGTCTCACTGGTGGTGGCGCGTGTGTTGGATCATTCGGTTCCCTACGAAATGGTTGAGCTGGATGGTGCTGATCCACGCGTCATGTTCGTGAACGGGCGCCATAGGTTTAGTCTGGTCATCTCTTAACTGCCAGGGCTTATTTTGAATTTTATATTGTTGTTAATTTTTTATTGTTTTGTTTTTAAATTGTTGTTTTTTTATTGTGTTTGTTGTTATTGTTATTGTTTTTAATTGTTTCTTTATTTGTTTGTTTTTTACATTGTTCTCACATATAGAAGCAATAAGAATAATGTACCCAGGAATTTTTGTAATAATATCTTGATATAAAAAAGTGTCCTTGGAGTCTCTTGCCCGTTCTTCTCCATAGAGATCTACGTTTTGGAATGGGCAACTAGCGTCAGTTTTCTGAGTAACTGACCGATTATTGACAATTCAAAAGTGCCTGTAAATGGTTTAATTGAAATAAATGGTTTGAGTTTGATGGGAAAAAGGAGTGAGGAAAAAACTACTGAACGCCATTTGCTACGATCCTCACGTGCTTCCTTTACGTTCTTACATCTGTGGGGTATTTGCGTACCACACTATCAGGAGCAATGTCTTTCATTCTGACAGATCAACAACATTCATAGCGTTATTTGCGCTGTTGAGCAGATATATTTTTCGAACATATGAAGCAATATCCTTCAAAATGATTCAGATTGTGTTTGATCGTGTTGTGCGCAATTAGGGTGCGGGTTAAATTATAACAGACATTAATTATGTACTGACACCTTAGAAACCTATTGGGTTAGCAGGTTTTAATTGTGACTTTTTTAAAAACATTTTCTTTTGTCGTAAAAACTGATTCTAAATAGAAATAAAAAGAAAGGTCTGGTGCGTAGTACTCGCTACCGGCGTGCATGTATATACAGCCCCCTAATTGCGTAATCCATTGCTTCATATGTATAAAAAAATTGTCTGCTCAACAATCAATGTAATTAACATCATGAATGTTGTTGAACTGTCAAAATGAAAACCATTGCTAGGTACTGATAGTGTGTTACGCAACTACCCCGCGGGTGAGACACTGACTAAATGAGAGACCATTAAAAAAATATTCTAGTAAAGATTTATTTAATGTTTTTATGTAAAAAAAAGTTACTTACTTTGAGTAAATAATTTCATCACCACTGCTCTCAAAACGGTGAAGGAAAACATCGTGAGGAAACCCACATGTCCGAGAACCAAAACATCGAAGATTTGTGACATTTACAGGCCTCCTCGCTGTAAGAGGGAGTGCCCTCTCACAGAGAGGAGGCCTGTGTCCCAGCAGTGCGAACACTATAGGCTGATTATGCTTTGTAAGCTTATAAATGACATTACGATAGTTATTAGTGTGTTACGCAATTACCCGCCGTTCAAAAGTACTTTTGACTGACACTTGCAGTCAACACTAATTCTGGCCGGCTAAGAGTATTCACTGTGACATGTGTAGGTCTGTGGAAGTGAGTCACAATACTCGGAGTAACACAATAAATACTTGAACTATTCTAATTCTCGTTTATTACATCTGAAGTGATGGAAGTGCTGACGACAATGTTGAAGCTGCTCGTGCTGCTGTTGTGTGTGGTGGGGGCACTATCCTCCCTGTTAAGAACTGACGGGCTTGGATGTCCTAAAGACCGGAAATACGACGCCGCGATGAAAAAATGTGTAGAACTGTGAGTAATTTCTTTTTATTTAGTTGCTGTTTTAGTTTTTAACCGACTTCGAAAAAGCAGGAGGTTCTCAATTTGGATGTTTTTTTTATGTATGTTCGGGTATAACTCCCTCTTAGTAAAGACGGATTTGCAAAATTTTTTATAATGGATAAAGTATGCCTCAAGTGTGGTCCCATATAAATTTTATTAACTTTTGCTTGGGCAGTTTTTGAGTTAGCTTCAATAATACGATTTTTTCCATTTAGTTTATATTGATGAAGTTTTAATAACTTCCTGTCACTGATATTTACATAACAAGTAGTGTTATATGAATTTGTGTGAGAAAGCCGATGTCAAAAAAGAAAATGCAGAACCAGCGACACCGACTTCCGAAATTAAAGTCATTTCATTTTGTAGTGTTTTTTTTTAAAGTCGTTTTTCAAGTCGGCGCAGTTTTTTTTTTAAAGTCGTTTTTCATGTCGGCGCAACATGTCTTTCTCTTCCATACTTCTCTATTAGTCGTCATCTCGGTAGTCACCCCCTTTCTAACCATATCATCATTCACACAGTCCATCCATCGTTTATTGGGTCTTCCCCTACTCTTATAGCCATCGACATTCATACTCAAAACTTTCCTCACGACATTTTCCTCATTCCTCCGTATCACACGCCCATACCATGACAACCGATTTCCACACAACTTTTCAGTGACCGGTGCCGCTTTCAGACTTCCTCTTATGTACCTACTTATTTCTTATTCTATCCATTCGTGTAACACCACACATCCCTCTTAGCATTCTCATCTCAGCTGCATGCAATTGCCTTTCCTTCATCCCTTTTGTGACCCAAAATTGTGATCCATACGAGACAGCTGGTCTAAGCATGGTTTTATATATCTTCACCTTAAGTTTAAAGGGAATGCGGGACTCGCAGATTGTTCCCGTGACCTGCCGCACTTTTATCCATTCAGTGTTAATTCTGTGCTTAACCGTCCGATCTACTTCGACATTGCTTTGCAGGAGTGAACCGGGTTAATCACTTCTATAAATATTTTAAGCCATTATCACATTTTGTGGTGTTTGTTTCCTTAGTTCTTAAACTACGCAATGGATTTTGTCGCGGTTTTCCCCATAATTTAGAGAATTTAGGTAGGTATGCCAGAATATTGATGTGTCCATTATTACACAATGACATGAATATTTCTAATACTCCATAAATTGTTATATTATTTTAATTATTGTGAACGTCAGGACTAGAAGTATGTGCGTCATTTTTTTTTCTCATTTCGTTTTAATGATGGTTTGCGTAGGTTATGGCGGCCTACCCAAATGTCCTTTCTTTGGTATTGTCCGTCGAATATTTTAGCTCATTAAGTTCTGAGTTGAGCTATGGGGTACTGTGACTGATAAATACGTGCACTAACTGGACAGTTCCACTCAATCTGTGAGGTTCTTTCCTCAAAAAACCACTTCAGATCATAATCTACACTGTCCTCACATGATCTGATTAAGATTTGGTCTGGACTTTAAAAATAGACGGTGACCTCTGAGTCTGTTTCGACCTTTCTTCTCAGACTAGTCATATAGGAAAAGCCGACATCATCAAGTTTTTTTTTTAAAACATGATTGACGTGTAAAAGTGTTTGTTACTTACATAATTATTTATCATTCAATACATATATTCAATTACGGGCTGATTTTTCCAACGCCAGATAACTTTATCGGAGGAATAATATTGAGTTTTTGACAGTTCTTCATACAAACCTGTCAGACGTCAATTTTATTCCACGAATAAAAATTATCTGTCGATTGAAACATCAGCCCTTATATAAGTACAGCAGTGCGTTTCTGTAACCATCTCACCATGAAAACTTAGGTGAAGTGAGCGTGGAGTGAGCTGTCATTCCAACTAATGCTAGGGATTGACACTATTGACAGCTCACTCTAAGCTCACTTCACCTAAGCAGGAATCGCGATGTTTTGTTTGTCATCCATGAACCAACCGCGGCAAGCGTAGCTTAACTTTAGATCGAGCCGTGCGACTGTTATTATAGCAAAACTAAACATATTTTTTTTTGTTGTTTTTCAGATACGAACCAGTTGACTACGGTTTGTTATGGTGATCATGAAGAAAAATAAAAAAGAAGAACATCGGACAACTTTCCGGTATCTGAACCTGATCTGATGGATTGTACCTGAAGAGTTTTACTTTGAAATAATACAAGAAATATTACATAATTATGCTAGTTCCAGTTTTGAAGTAATTGTAAACCAGAAACCCAATAAAGTTTTCCTGTTTGGTCTGAAAAGTAATGTCATTTATAAACTTATAACTTTTTTACATAAAATAATCAGCCTGTATAATGTTCCCACTGCTGGGACACAGGCCTCCTCCTCTACTAGAAGAGTGGGCCAGAGTCTACCACGCGGGCCCAGTGCGGGTTGCTAGATGTCACACGTCCTAGAATTTTTGGTTCTAGGACATGTCGGTTTCCTCACGATGTTTTTCTTCACCGTTTGAGCAGTGGTGATGAAATTATTTGCACAAAGTAACTTTTTTTACATAAAAACATTTAGTAAAATTTTCACTAGATTTTGTTTTTAAATAGGCTTTCTTTTAGCCAGTGTGTCTCACTTGCGGGGTGTTTGCGTAACACACAATCAGTAGCGATGGCTTTTTATTTTGACAGTTCAAAAACATTCATGACGTTATTTACGTTGATTGTTGAGCAGAAAATTTTTAAGTTTCCTTAGTTTAAAACAAAAATAAATGCCGTTTTCCAGTAATATTTGAATACCTAGATTCGGATCGGTGATGGGTTTTTTATTACACCCAGTATAAATACAGGAATATAAAACAATGTGTTTTTTGTCATTTTCATTTAATTATAAAATTGATCAGATACATAAGAGTGCCTTTATTAAATTGAACAGTCGTGAGTGTAATCTATTCTGCCGATGATTTTAAATTTATAACACATTATAACAAAATTATGAAAAGTTAATTGTACTCGTAACTCGTTGTCTTGAAGTATTTCGGAACTATATCGCACGAGACGTCATCATCAGATATCCCATCAGGTCATTTCTTGTCAAAGTCAGCGCCAAAATATTTTTCAATAAGTTCAGAACTGGAAAAGTAACATAAACATTGTTATTACTATCGACTGTCCTGAGTGTCGGTAAAGAAAATAGTCGTAATTTGGCCGTAGCATCCCAGCGCTCTTGCTGGATTCGTTTTCTCCTCTACCGATCATTTTGTTTATATTACGAAGGTATGTATTTATAGTAATTTCCTAGATATTTCCTGTATGTTGCACCTGCCATGTTTTGTCTCTGCATCACCCTAAGGTTGACAAGTAGATAATTCCTCAGGCATTAAGTCCGCCTTTGTACAGTTTTGTTTTTACTTGTGCTTAAAGTTTTAATAAATAAATAAAATAGCGTCATCATCATCACATCAGCCTGGTCACACACTGCTGTATTTTCTTTCTTTCTTTGCTGGGTATGGGCTCCTTTCCCTTCTGCCATACCACGAGCGACAACAACGTGTGGCGCGTACCACCTAGCTTATACTCTACTAATATTTTCACCAGCGCGTGAGCTATTCTGATGTAGGTAATAAAGAAAAAGCACAGTTAGAGGGAGGTAATCCTCTCGAATAACGAAACATGAAAAAAAAATTGAAAATTAATTTTTATCAGCATTTTTTATCAAAGAAACAAAGAATTTCATCGTATGTGCCCTTTATGTACCAATTTGGAGATCGAGGAATTAAAATGTCAGTATCAAAATAATATGGAAATTAAACTTGGTTAGTGATTTTTTTGTTCAGAAAATTATTTGAGAAAAGACTAATTCAAGGAAAAAACAAAACAAAGTAGTATATATAGATTGTATCGTAACAAATACCTTCTCCTGTGTAATTATCAAGAATACGTTTGTGTGGAATAGACACTAATAACCAGTGATCGGATAATCGGATGCATATTTACCTATAGTTCATTTTTGGTTAGGAAATTATGGAAGCGGCTGCTTAAAACATATTTATTTTTTTAAATATAAACCGCTCAAATTAGTCAAGTTATGTAACACGACCGTTTGTGGTAGGAGGCAGTGAAGTTACATAGATACTTTGTATCCTAAACTTTCAACTTAGTCCTTTAATACGGTACTGTCGTTAGACTCCGTTGAGCGCGGGAGTTTGTTGGTGATGTTGTTGTACGGTAATAATCATTAAGAGATTGAATGGTTTTTCTTTGTAATTCTTTTTTATTATTCGTTTCAGATAAATGTTTTGAAAATTTAAGAAACATGAAGAGGAAGTTATTATTTCTAGTTTTTTTTTTTAAATATAAAAGTAAAATAAGTAAATATACCTACATCCGATTTGATTCTAAAATAAAAACAGTAAATTTGTTGAATCCGAAATCCCGGGATTTTTTCGATACAAAAGTTCATTCCATAATAACCAACACCTACACTTTAGGTAAATATGCATCCGATTATACGATCACTGCTAATAACGAGAATTCCACTCTATTGAATAAAGAATCGTGAGAGAATATTATAAAGAATACCAGTAATAGGATACTATTAATAGGAGATAGTACTCACGGGCTTGCAGTTGTTGTTATTGGCGCACAATCGCCATTTTTTAATCTTGGCATGCCCCCACGACAGCTTGTCGCAAGTGGATCACAAAACGAGAGTCCTATAAAACTGATCAACAACAACATAAGAACTAGTTTCGACCACATTTTGAAGAACGTACGTGTTTCAAATGGATCTGAATACTAAAATTAAGTTAAATTTGTGGCACTATTTATACCCGTACTCTATCAGTTTATTGGGTCATGTTAATTATGAATTCAAAACAAAGTAATACGTAAGTAATACCTATTACCTAAAGTTATGACAGGACATCATTATTTTATTAATAGGTACCTATGCATTCTGTGGGCTCCTGAAAATAACATCAACAACGAGCTTATTTGTTTCATGGAGTCTGTTTCCCGATAGTTATAACCAAGGGGTTTCGTGTTACCCAGTAACATCTTTTTCCACGTCAGATAGGTCAGTCGCTCCATGTAAAATACTGGTATCCAGCTCCATCCGATATACCCCCTCCACTCCCACTCCAAATAGTCGACAAAAGTCTGTGCATATACGTTCCCGTAACGACCATATCAGACATCCATCTACATGGTCTTCATATTATGATCTGACCAAGTTTATGACTGGACTTTAAAAGAGACTGTGGCCTCTGAGTTTGTTTTTGCCTTTTTTTCAGACTAGTCAGATAGGAAACGCCGACCTCATCTGGTTTTAAAATATGATTGACGTGTTTGTACAGACCTACTTACAAAATAAAATCATTTATCATTTGACATTATGAATGCAATTTTGTATGATTTTTATCAGTCAGTAACTGTCAGGCCTTCCTCTTCTTGTACATGAAATTTTAAGGAACATTGATGACAATGAATTACAAGAGAACTGCATTTCTGACGATATAAGGCCAGTTCCAGTAAGTCTAGGTTTCCTTAGTTTAAAACAAAAATAAAAGCCGTTTTCCAGCAATACCTATTTGAATATTTAGACTCGGATTAGTAATGGGTTTTTATTACACCCAGTATAAATATAGGAAAATTAAACAATGTGTTTTTATGTCATACTCATTTATTTTCAAAGTTCATCGGATGCAAAATTGATGTACCTATAGTAAATTTGAGATATCGGAGTGTAATCTATTCTACCGACGATTCTAAATTTCTAACACATTATAACCAAATTATGAAAAGTTGGAACTTTTGGAGATTTTCGGAACTACAATGTTTGTGACATCATCATCATACTCTGCATAGTCAGCGCCGAATGAGTCTTGAATATCAGAACTGAAAAAGTTATAAAACACATGGTTAGCGACTGTCAGGACTGTCGGTAAATAAAATAGCGTCATCATCATATCAGCCTGGAATCTCCCACTGCTGTAATTACTTTCTGTTCTGGGTACAGGCCTCCGTTTCTTTCTGCTATAGACTACGAGAGAGAACAAGTACGTGTGGCGCGTACCGTCTAGCTTACGTACTACTTTCACCACGACATGAACAATTCTCTAGTAGATAGTTTATGTTCATAATGAGAGGAAAATAAAATGAAGAAAAAGCCCAGTTCGACCTGCCTCTCGAATGGCGCATCATTGCACTAAACTGCAATTTAAAGAAAGAAATAAATAAAAAAGTAAGACGCCTCCACCCTGTATTATGAAGGATGGCATTAGTAGGATATTATTAAAAGTAGATAGTAGGTACTCACGGGTCTGGAGTCATTGTCTTTGGCGAACAAATAACACCTCTCAATATTTGCATGTCACCTGGACATACATTTTTACTATATATATAATTCGCAGAGCACGAGAGTCCCATAAAACTCAACAACAACTTAAGAACTAGTTTCGGCCACATGTTGAAGAACGTTCGTGGTTCAAGTTGATTGAATACTAAAGTTTAGTTAAAATTGTGGCACTTTTTATACCCCTACATTATCAGTTTATTAAGTCAGCCTGGTAATGAGTTCAAAACTACCTGCAGTGCGATTCTGTAACGATCTCACCGTGAAAACTCAGGTGAAGTGAGCGTGGAGTGAGCTGTCATTCCAACTAATACTAGGGATTGACACTATTGACAGCACACTCTAAGTTCACTTCACCTAATTTTTAACGGTGAGATTTTTACAGAAACGATCGGCTGTTATATTTGTCCTGGTGAATCATGCATATTGAAATAACACCTACAGTGACAAATTGCTTAAACATGTTGTTAATAATGTGTTAAGTATATACCTACTCGTATATAATCCTCCCGACCGATTTTGGTCACGGTGGCCCATCAAACGGAGATTAGCTAGGTACGCAGGAGATATTATAGTGCACAAGGGTGTTCGCAAACACAGGTGCACTCTCTGTTCCTTTACTCTCATAGTCCGAAGGGACGGCAATTCGACACGACCGGGAAGGGATGAGGCGCAGGACCAACGGCTTTACGTGTTTTCCAAGACACGGGGGTGTTACACCACCAACTTCCAAACTTCGGGCTGCTAATGAGAAATTTCTAATGGAAAAACCCAAAAACACTTTGCGCGACCCGGGAATCGAACCTAGGACCACAGCACAGCAGTCGCGTTTGCGACCACGAGACCAACGGGGCAGTCGATAGTTCAAGTACTTATTGTGTAACAGGTGAAGAAGTTGCGTAGGAACTGCAGGCCGTGCGTAGCAGGCGATTAACTTGCGTAGCAACCGTAGGCCGTGCGTAGGAGTGGAAGAATGTACGTAGCAACCGTAGGCCTGGCGTAGGAGTGGAAGAATGTACGTAGCAACCGTAGGCCGTGCGTAGCATGTAGACGGCACAAACTATAATTTTGTGACATACCGATAGAATGTTAACCGCGATTTAATGCGTAGCAATAAATCAGTATGGTTAATTTATCACTTACTTATTTTATTTTATGAAAATTATTGAGAATTCTAACCACATTGACACAAAATTTATTAGTATTGTGTAAATAATTTGAGGACAAGTATGTATATAGTATACTAGCTGTAACATAACTCAAGTAGCGGATGTTGGAGAAAAAACAGGACGGATACGTCGTGCGAATGTACCCGGAGAGATGTGCAAAGATCGTGACTCACTGAACGCCTGAAGGAGGACATCGCCGTCGAGGTAGACCACGGGGAAGGTGGTGTGACGATCTAGCGAGGATTGCTGAGCCAACGTGGCCAGAGATCGCCCAAGACAGAGAGGTTTGAAAAGAAAATGGGGAGGCCTTTGCCCAGCAGTGGGTCACAGTACAGGCTAACAAAAAAAAAAAAAAAACTAGCAGCGCCCCGCGGTTTCACCCGCATAAGTTTCGATCCCGTGAGAATATCGGGATAAACAGTATCCTATATGTTAATCCTGGTTATAAACCATCTGTGTGCCAAATTGCATCCAGTAAGTTCAAAAAATTTGTCTGCTCAACACGTAAATAACGCAATGAATGTTGTCAAAAATCATTTTGACAGTTCAACAACGTTCATTGCGTTATTTACGTGTTTGGCAGACAAATTTTTCGAAGTTATGAAGCAATGGATTAGCAATTTGCTTCAAAATGATTCAGATTAAGATTGATTGTGTGTTACGCAATTAGGGTGCAGGAATTAATTGATAAAGCTGCCTAATTTTGATTCATCGCGAAACAGTGATCGACATATTCGCCATAGCATACAAGAAACACGTTGGTCTCGGGCCATAGTGCCGGGTTCAGAATTCCCGTCTTGGGTTCGATCCCAGTATAAGGATCTTCTTTGCGTCAATCAAGATCTTTTGCTTTGTTGTATTTTATTTTGCTTTTTTGTACACTTTGTTTTTTGCTTATTTTGTATACCTTAATTTTGTTTCCGTTATTTAATAATTAAGGTGTTAGTATTTAGATTGTAAAGAAACTTGGAAGTGGAACGGAACCATGAACGGGAATTGGGGATATGCCGGAAGAATAACTGGATACTCAATACAAGCATTTAATTTTAAAATTGGTGTTAACAACATAAGGTTTTAAAGGCAAGTGAAGTGTCAAAGACGGACACATACGTAATTATAACAATTAGTAGGACAATTAAAACTAGTTATACGAATCGCTGCTATGTGATATTGACCAGGCGTTTTAACATGTATAGGGCGCCTTGCGAGCGACCGGTATCCAGCAGTAAAATGAAACAGGCTGATGATGATGATCCAACACCATTAGTTAAGTAAATTTGTTGATGCTGCCTATGTTTTTCTTTCTATAATCAGTTTACCCCGGTCATCACAATATAAAATACATACTAGCTGTGCCCGCGACTTCGTTCGCGTGGATGTCGGAAAACAATAATGTGTAGCATAAGTTAGGCGTAATTAGCACTCGTTCATTGAAAAGGAAGAATATTCCGATGTCGTCTGGTGGAAAGCAATAAAAAATTTACAAATATTTACAAAAAAATCTGAAAAATCTAAAAACTAAAATTGTGTTAAATAAAAAATAGAGCCTAAAAAGACGAAAAAAAAATTCATAACTAATATGAAAATGGCGTTAAATCCATATTATCTAAATTGAGTACGAGTACAGAAAATATGGTTTTAGTAAACCAGAGTTATGAAACGAGTTATGGGAACGAGTTATGTGATTTTGCTTCGTATAGATTTAACTCTTTCTTCATAATTCAATTAAGTATTAACTATTTCTATAAACATTTTTCATCATCGGCACCTCTAAATATTTACTAAACTTTTGTACCTCGTTAATCCCGTAATTTGTACTCTTCATAGTAAAATTTTGAGATAGCTGCTGTCAAAGTTTATGTACGTAGATGATTTTTGAAAATAGTTGATAAACTTCTACCTTTAACTTTTAATTGTTTGATGTTTCAGAAAATTTAGTTACATCTAAAGGTTTCTTAAAGTATTAGGTTCCCAATGGAATAGCAATGAAGGCCATTCAAACTGAGAGTTGAGAGAAAAGTAATATTTAGTGACGAATTCTGGGGAATTTTCAGGTTTTTCTCAAATCCCATGAATTATTGCCTAGGGGGTGCTTAATTGTTGAAAATGTGTCCCACTGTCACGTCCTGGAAGGATTACATCGAATTACCAGTCAGCCTGTATAATAGTTAGTTGTAGTTGTATAGTTTATACTAAATGGATTTTGAAATTTGAAAACGTAAACTTACGCAGCCCTACCGTATTTGAAAAACTATTTTGAATTCTAGGACGACTTCAACCTATAAATACACTCTTTAGCAAAGTTTATCTTGACCAAATCAAAGTTAAGATATTTTATATACATTTGGCGGTTTGGTCACTCAAAAATCAAAGTGACACTACGTCGCATTGACATTATGAACCCTGAAGACGCAGTGACTGCAGTCGAAAGGGCTGTGATAGAGAACCCCAGGTAACACTTCCCATCAGACAAAATCGGAAGATTCTTCCTTTTCAATGAACGAGTGGCAATTACACATATCCTAAGCGACACATTATTGTTTTGTAGCTGGGGATCTCCCACACTACGCTTGCCGATAGGCGGTCTCCACTCCAGGACTTGTCTGCTCCACCAGCCATCGGTCCTTCGACAAACATGGCCAGCCTGTTGCTACTTCAGTTTGCTTACTCTGCAAGCTATGTCGGTAACTCCGGTTCTTGATAGACCACACTATATATAGAATTAACTTAGGAATGAGTCCTGAAGATACAGTTGTTTATTTCAGTGATTTTAATGCCTCCTTTTCCTGTTTACAACAAGTGGCACCATGACCTGACATCATTGTACTAAGATTACCTTATTTGTTAAATTATAATATATGTATTATTATAAGTGTTTTTTTGCCCCGTTTTCTATATAATAGTGCAGCAACTTTATTGAAGTTCAGTCCTAAGTCCTAACGCTCATAAAGATGTGGTCGAAAGTGATTCTTATGTTGCTGTTGATCAGTTTTGTAGGACTCTCTTGGTCGAACCCAGCAGCCATTAGTATGGCTTGTCCAGCAGGATTCTATTATGTCTACGGACGTTGCTTGGAGTGAGTATTATTCTTTTCTACTTAATATCTACTATTTCGTTTTTGTATTCTGTAACTGTTTCTTTTTTATATAGTGTACAAGTCGTATAGGTCGAGATTTCTTTATTATAATATAAGTTTGGTGTTTTATTATTACACGTATTTAGTGTTATTACGGGCGCCGTCAGTAAGGACTGGTCATCTCTTAGCCGCCACTGCTTATTTCTTTCTTTTCTTTCTTTAGCCTATTTTGTGTCCCAAGACGGTCTGTGTCTGTGTCTTGCCTTGAGCAATCTCTGGCCATGTTGGCTCTGCAAACCTCGCTAGATCGTCACACCACCTTCGCCGTGGTCGACGGCGATGTCATCCTTCAGGCATCATCATCATCATCGTCACTCACGGCTCATTTAATTTATTTTAATTTCTGAATTGATTTTATCTTTTTATTATGCACGCTTTTAACGTGCACGTCTTTCTACATCGTTCTCACACGTATCATTTCAACATGAATGATGTAACATGTTGAGTGCGTGAGTAATGTATTTTTGTAACATGTTTATGATTTAAAGGTCTCTGCTACGATTTGGAATGGGCAACTAACTTCATCTTTCTGACTGACCGACCCCTTGACAATTCAAAAGTGCCTGTAATTGGTTTATTTGAAATCAATGCTTTGGGTTGAGGTTGAGTTATACTTAAACTTGCCGGAATAAATTATCTAAATTATGACGTACACCGCACCCAAATCCGTTGCGTAGTTTAGAACTAACGCAATCACACAGACAGATACGGAAAGAGGCTTTATAGATGAAGATTACCCATTCACTTGTTGATTTCTTAACTAACTGTGCTGCTTGAATTTTTAAAAGTACATTGGAGTATTGGGCTCTTTTAAAAAGTATCGTAATTTGCTATTGTTTTCATACCCAGCATCTTAACCAAAATTATAAGTAGATCAAGAAATTACTGGGTCATCATTCATAGCATATACTTATTTGTCCGAGAGCCACGCGTTCGGGTTCGCCGAACAAAATGAACGCGCTATAGACTCAGCACACGCAGAAAATTAATTAATGTTTTTTTCTTTTTCAGTTCTGATAAACTGAAATTTATACTCGAAGAATTGGATAAGTAATGTCTACAGCCGCTCAATGTCGCCGATCTGACGTATCGCACACTATAGAATAGTGACGCAACACTTTTTGATGATTTGATTCTCATGAAACCTTTTTAAGAAATAAAAAGGTAAAACAAAAAAAAAAAAAAAACAAATAAAGAGGAGAAGACGATTTACTTTGATTTTTTTCTCAATAAAACCTTGTTAAGCATGTAATTTTGATAGTAAAAATAACCTACTAAAATTGCTGATGATTTTTATTACATTGAATTCTAAAACTAAGTGTTTTCAAAATGTCAATCTACCATACCTGTCATATCTAGTTGAGGCATTAAATAAATTGAAGATTTTTTATTTTTTATTGATGATGCCGTTATTTCCCTGATCAGAAGTGCACAACAGCTTCTGCCCGCGAGTTCGTCCGCGTGAAATTTCTTGATTAATTAACCATGATTCGAAAGACACGTGGCGCCATCTATTATCATAATAACGTGATAATTGTTTTCCACGGGAACAGCACTTTTTTTCGGGATGAAAGGTACCCTTTATCCGTTTCTGTACACCTGACAACGTAAATGCAAAATTTTAGGACGACCGGTTCAGTGGTTTAGGCGTGAAAAGGTAACAAACAAACAGACTTACTTTCGCATTTATAATATTAGTTAGGATACTATGTAGTCACTGGAGCAAAACTTGGCATATCATGAACCGTATGAATAATAACAGGAAAAATAAAGGACAATGTCCAAATTGGCCCTGTGCAATAAAGAGTATCAGATTAAACGATAATTAATCGCCTATTTTATTATTTAAGTTGCAAATACTTCTGTATCACGGACTAGCTGTATTCCAAAATGTACTTTAAATAGAATTTAACGTGACTAATAACATAAGATCGCCATCTTCGCCTAATGTCATGTCGTGTCAGAAGTGAAATAGGGATGTCCAATCAATTATAATCGATTGATTGAATTATTATTCGATCGATTGTGTTTTCTTTTCTAAAGTGTATTTTTAAAAACCTAATAAGAATACTTTATGTATGCAGTCATACTCCAATTTAAATAGGTAGTAAGAATAATATTATACAGTAATCAAAACTTTTTATTTTGATTATCTAATTCATTTTTACGACAATTAATACAAAAATAACATTTCTCGTTCGGCGTAAAATAAACCATTGTCATACATAGGTACTTGTAATGTTTATATGACAAAGGTGATGTAACAGACAGTTTGAAATAATTTAAGAACACAGTAAATCTTAATCGAAAAAATGGATTATTGGTGTGGTGTCGTACTACATCCCTAGTTTTGCTGTGAACGTCACGTCGCGTCGTTAGTTTAAATGCATTTTAATTTTGCACTTGCATCCACTTTTTATAAAAACAACTGCATAGGTACCTAATTATCTAGGTAGGTATTATGATATTACCTACTTTTCAGTTTCTTAAAAATCACTCAGAGCTATGAAAAATCGTAGGTACCTACATTTAATATTCGTTGTTATGGTTAGATTATAACCTCAAAATCTGATACTTTTTTTGAAATATACCTTTTTTGCAGCTAGTCCGCTACAAATACAAGATCTTTTAAGAATCTACTAATGATAGAGAATACAATACATAATTATCCGATGCTCTTGGCTCCAGGGCCAACAATGTATGGACGCAGAGCAATGTCCTTTCTGTAGGTGATGAGAACAGGCCGTGGGATAATTGCGTAACACACAGCATGGCAAGTTCACCCGCATAAGCTTCGACCCCGTGGGAATATCGGGATAAAAAGTATCCTATATGTTAATCCTGGTTATAAACCATCTGTGTGCCAAATTTCATTCAAATCCGTTTTGTAGTTTTTGCGTTAAAGAGTAACACACATCCATTTCCATCCATCCATAAAAACTTTCACGTTTATAATATTAGTAGGAAGTAGGATTACTACGGATTGCGGAATCATTTAACTAAACAACTACCGCTTTGGTCTAGTACGACTGCTGATCATGGGGTCCTGGGTTCGTTTCTTGGGTCAGACAATGACACAGCCCTCACTGTGAGAGGAAGTGGGCCGTTATCCACCATGGGGTCCTAGTACAGGTGGGTGGATGTTTTATATCTTCGAATTTGTGATTTTAGGAGGTGCCGGTTTTCTCACCAATTTTTTCCTTTACCGGGACTTCATCGTCATTATCATCCCCAGCCCGACTCCCACAGCCGAGGACAGGCCTCCCTTTTCTTGTGCCAATCCCCACGCTCCTGTGCCATCCAGCTTCCACCCGCGATGGTAACAATGCGTCTGCCCATCTCGCCACATTGAATGACCGACGCTACGTTTTCCAGTCCTTGGATTTACTTAAATATAATTGGCAAAATGTGGGTACAAACATACCTAATGTTACTGAGAAAAAGGAAAACGTTAATGAAACGAACAAGTGAACGATAAATAAAGTTTATTGATTGTTCTGCAGTGCAGCGTACAGTGCAGTGAGCAGGATTACACTGCCGGCGGCCACATTGCTCGCGCTAGACTCGATGGGCCGCTCTACTGGCCCGATGACAAACTCGTACATGTGATCTAGCACCGCGTGCTTCACTGCTTCCAGTTCTTCTGTCTCACTGTTGCCTGTGGGCCTGCAAAAGTAAATATTATTAACAGTCAGATCAAAGATGCTAAGTAACCTATATGTATCCTATTTTGTCGAGGTAAATCTGGAATCCAAAAATAAGGAAAGTTAGAATGATGACACTTGGTCAGTTTGAATAGCGAGTCAGTTAAAAGCTGAACCAGTAGCGGATGGCGACAGATTGAAGATCCGTGGCATACCTACTGTTGCCCCATTTTGTGTTTTTTTTTCAACGTGTAACCTATATAAATCGTCACATAAACGTTCAAAGTTGATCAAAGTTCATATGGATGTCACGTGATCAACTTTAAACGATAATGGCGCCGATTCCCTTGTTCACAAACTTAACTAAATTTAAGTTCAATGCATCTTTTTCTTTCTATTTAATTTAGAAAAGGACAGAAGATAAATATTAGTTTAGTCTTGTCAAATTAGTCCGCGCCTGACGTAAATTGACGTATTTTTAGTAGCCATGTTTTTAATCACGTCTAAATTGTCTATGGAGTATCTTAACCACTCTGCTCGACTAGATTTTGACATATGACATATCAGCTGACTCGACGGAATGTTGCGAATTACGTCATGAAATTTAGTAAATAACATCAACTTTCAGCATTCAAATTTATTAAGAAAAATATGTTTCCGCGCTTATTTTATACAATATATTTGTAGCAAATATCTTTAATTATTTGTTGAGGTCGGTCAAACTTCGTTAGTCTACTACGAAAGTTGTATAAAATAGGTATTACTACACCTATCCAAAGGGTAGGCACCTTAAACTCGCTGGAAATATGTACATAAACAACCTATTCTCTTGCTGAAAATATGCAAAAGGGAAAAATAAAGATATTATCATTCTCTCGGCGTTCTTACTTTTACAATTTTTCTTACTTAAACTACTTATAAAACGCAATCAAGTCTTGATAAAAATTACAAAAAATTGTGTTTCGACATGATACTTCTTAGTGCTGACCATCCGTCCAGTTTTCTTATTTCGATTCAAAAATTGCATAAATCCTAATCGATAATCGGACTTTGCAAAAAAAATAAATAAAAAAGGTGTAGAAACTATATATATCCTCTTTGGTATATTTTTCATGAATTAATTTATTTTTTAAATTGATCATTTTAATTACCGTACCTACACGTAGGGTGTAGTTAGGTGTGTAATTTTTTATGGTTCCGTACGTCCAAATGAAAAAACGGAACCCTTGCAGGATCACTTGTGTCTGTGGGTCTTGTCTTTTCTTATTTGCTTCGAATCTACTGGACCGATTAAATTGAAATTTGGTACACATATGAATTTCTGTGACCCAAAGACGGACGTGTAACGTAAATAAATTAATTTTGAAAATGGGGTCACTCTTGGGAGGCATACTAGAAAAAAAAAAAAGTCTTTGCTGTACCTCTGTGTGACATATCAAATGAAAGGGCTTGTTGTGGGGTTTTAAATATATTTGCTTAGTAACTAAAACAAAAGTTATGTGGCCGTCTGTCTATGTGCCGGTCGGTCTGCCTCTCTGCCGTCTGTACAAACCTAAACTAATCGTAAAATCTAGATTTTGACCAATTTGCACCGGCCAGCCTTTCTTACAGGGTTAACGCGGGCGTTTTCGTGGACGCGCGTTGTGGGACGAAGTAGGCACTCCTTATGTCCCAAGCTGCCGTTCTGTAGCTTGGGATAAAATTTTAAGAACTGTAATTGTCTGATTTCTAATTTAAATGATCTGAAAATATTTTTAGGGAACCCATAATTTCGTCATGTCAGTCTGTGCGTGCGTTCGGATGTCAATGCCATTAACCATTTTACTCGTAGACGTTAACGAGTGTTAATAACACTATATCGTATTCGTATTCTATGCACGCAAAATGGTGTAGTAAAATTACGATAAACATAATTAGAGGTAGCATTCCCCATGCATGTACCCGAGTGTTGAAAAAAATCTATGCACACAAGCGTGTGGGGGGATATTGTTGGAACTTATAATTTAAATTATAAAGATGTTTCTAATTGACTTAACTTTTAAAGTCAATCGTTTTTGAGATATGGGATATTTTCGTTTAAAACCGCAGAAATAACTTGGTTTTTTACAGTTTTTTCGAGAACTTTTATGAAATACAAACTTATTTCTGCAGTCGATCAAATTAATGATATGCGCTGTGCATGCGTAAATATTCATCCCAAGTACGGGACCTTTCGCTGTGCATGGTCTGACATACACTTGGCCAGTTTTTTTTTTAATTTCGTTGGGAAACTACCACAAAAAGTAAACAATTTCTATTACTCAAGTAATGTAATATAAATAAAAACTACCAAGCTCATACAGCTAACAAAACATAATGAAATGTAAAGTGTTTGCGGAATACTTAATTAATCTATCATCATTTCCCAAACTTTTGCTAAGCCTATCTAAAAATGTATACTGGGCATTCTGTAGCAAACTATTAGAAAGTATCAAAAATTAATAATTGCACAATAAATAAATATAATTTTGAATAGCGAGCGCATTCCGAATATAAATTCAAATAAAGAAACAATTCGGCGCGAAATTGAATAAATGACTATGGTCATAGGTCCTCTGTTATTGACTCGAGTTTCAATATAATGTCCAAAAAACGATTAAAATTACATTAGGAAAGCATAAATCATTATTATAAATAATGCTTGTTGTATTTAATGCTTAAAATAATTTTATTTCAATTTCTGAGAATCGATTTCTGACATTCGTCATATTAATTACTCGGGTCAATCGAAATTTAAAAAAAAATCGTTTGACATAATCGCTTTCGCACATCATTACGATAAAAAAAACAACAATGGTCGGCGATTTTGAACACAAATTAAGTAGTGGTAATGAATAATACGTGTTATTGGACCTGTGTTTCAATATTACGTTAGGATTTGGGTATTTTCGTGTTTTTTATAATATTTGTAATAACATTTTTCACATTTTACATCTTATTTACATGTGTGTGTGTGACTTTTGTGAAAAGTAAAAATGTAAACACGCACGATTGGCGCGAAACTTCGACTTTAGATATCAAAAAACTACATTACCACTACTTATTTAACATAAACAATGGATGAATTAGTCAAATAATTAAATCATGTATTATTCATTGCCCCTGTGGTGGAGTTTGGATTTTCGAAATCCCCAATTTTTATGTTTTTTTAGCCTCGACCACCACTGTCATCAAAATGGCGATTATCGCATTTACAGACTTGAATTTAATAAAGGTAAATAAATAAACTTGCGCGCTAAATATGGAAGATTGAATGGCGATAACATATGAGTTTTTTATCCAACTCTCTTAATTAACGCACATTCATAAGATTTGATGGGTAGCATAATCAATATTTACATTATCAGTAAGGGTGTCGTATGTCGTCATTTCAAGGTCCAATGGGACCCGTTACTGAGCCAGCGGAGGTTCGTGTGTTCGGGTCCATTCGGGGGCGCTACCGAACTATACGGTTAATCTGTCCTTTTCTTAATGAAATAGAAAGAAAAAGGTGCACAGAACTTAAATTTTGTTTAGTTTGTGAACAAGGGAATCAGGGCCAATGGCCCTGATTCCCTTTTTCCTGATTTCCCTTTTCTTTCTATTTCATCAAGAAAAGGACAGAAGATAAAATATTAGTTTACTCTTGACAAATATTGTATTGTATTGTATTTGTTTTTTTTTTTATAAATGGCTTCTCGCAGTTTAACCTATGAGGTATGAGGTGTTGTCTGCTTGATCAGGCTTGTCTGTGATGCCTCAATAAATTAAGGCCTCCAGCCAGGGCTTAAAAAACTAAGCGACTACACGCTGAGGGCACCCCTGTGGGGTACGGACCTCGGTTTAGGGCGTCGCTGGGAGAGAATTTAAAACTACAGGCTCAGGGCAGGGTCTTCGATCTTGGTGTTACCATTATATAGTGAACTGATCTCACATCAAACAATGGACAAGACTGTCCAACTTTAAATTTTTATTTGTTGAATACGAGGCTTTTGACTACTTTGTATGTTATGTTTTTTTGTAATGTGCGTTTTGTTTGTGCAGTATAAGCAAATTTTCTTTCTTTCTCTATGATAATGATGAATTACTTACATAATAGCCCTACAATGTGACACTCCAGGCACGACGTAGACAGGCGCGTTGTGGTGCGCATGGGTGCCGTTGGGGCCCATGCGGGACCAAGGATCGTGGCCCCCAGCTACTGACACCACGTTGTCAGGCAAGTGAGTCAGGCCCCCGAAGAATATGTTCGTTCGGTCGATCCCTGAGCGCAGTCTTGCTTCGTCGAAACTGTTGAGAAAAGTTTTGCTTTTAAGACCAAGTATAGTTTTTCCAATCCTAATTTTCTAACAAAGTTGAATAGCTGCCTGTGCTGTGACGTGTGCGGTCGGGGGACCCCCATTAAGTTCCTTCTACGATACTCACACGCACACACACACTCGTATTAAAGCCTTAAGCGGGTTGGTAGATGTCACATGTGTTCGAATTTTTGGTTCTAGAACATGCCGGTTTCCTCTCGATGTCTTCCTTCGCCGTTTTGAGAGTAGTGGTGATAAAATAATTTACACAAAGTAAAGCGCCTGTTTTGGTTTGAACCTACGACATACAACTCGTCAGTCGCAGCCGATACCACTGGGCCACCAGTGCTCGCCACCATTACTGCAAGACTTTTCCTCAAATTCGTTAAGCAGTGCTCATAAATGCGTCAATGTGGTTAGAATTCGTAATAATTTTAATTAAATTTAAAAAAATCGCGGTAAAAATTCTATCAGTCTGCTGTTATACAATTATAGATACATATTTACGCTATGATTGTGTCAGCTAATTAATAATGTTTTCCTGTCAGCTCTTGAGGTATTACGTTTTAAATAAATTACGCAATAATTGGTCTATATTCATCATCATATTATTATAGATCATCCAATTTCTGTTTTGCCGACGATATTGTCCTTTTTTCGTCTTCAGTCTCCGAGCTGATTCAGATGCTAGAAGATCTCAGCATTGTAAGCCTAGAAGTCGACTTTATATGAAGATGTCAAAGACCAAGTTGATGACGAACAGCGCGCATCGCAAGATCACCGTGGCGTGTGGGGAGATTGAATATGTCGATGAGTATCTCTATCTTGGTCAAATAGACTCTTTCCAGGCAAGACAAATTAAACGACATTGCAAGACGCACCAAAAATGTCTGGAAGACCTTTTGGGCCATGAAAGATTGAATGAAGGGCGATCTTCCTCTATTCCTCAAGAGAAGACTCATCGACATGTGTCTTCTTCCCATCCTCACGTATGGTTCTCAAACATGGTCTTTGGTTATTCAGCAGAGGTATTGAACTTGTGGACCGGGTTCAGAATTCAACAATTCGTTCCATCACTAAAATAACTGATGTCATTCGGAAAGCTGCCACGTTTAAATGGAATTGGGCTTGATACACCTGCCGTATGTCAGACGATTAATGGGCCAAACTTACGACCCAGTAGGTCCCATCGCGGCAGGTCCAGACGGAGATGGCGGGATGAGCTGGACTCCTTTAATAAAGATTGGTCATTGGCAGCTTTGGACAGAGAACGGTGGAAGGAGAGTCGGGGGGGCCTTTGCCCACCAGTGGCCTTTGTCTACCATCAATGGCTAATAATAATAAAAAATAATAATACTGCTACACTGACTCCTGTTGGCTGAGGCTGTTAGGAAACATTTTTCAATTGTTTTGTGAAATGTCACTTGAAATATATAAACGACAGCAACAAAAGATCCTGGTAGCACTCTACTTACTAAGTGGAGTAGAAGTCCTTGCAAATCTGATGGAAGTACTCGACGGGCACGGTCTGAAGGAAGGGCTGCCTCGAGCTGGTGGTGGACTGGTACCAGCCGAACTCCACGCAAGTCTGGTACATCCAGACACGCACTGCAAACAAAGATCTCGATGAATTGTAAATTTGAATTTGATGTTGCATATTTCGGCAGTTTGTGGCGAGTGTACGATACGTACTACATACACACATACCGTAGATCTACGGTTTGTAATGCATATATGCCTATTTTGACCATTTCAAGTTGCCAGTAATGCGTTCTCTAAGAGCCCGATCCCACAATTCCTGATAAAAACCCAATGACACTTTGCCCTTTGTGTCACACATCATTTTTGATATTCAATGTCTGGTTTAAACAAGACTGACTTCGCTATCTTCTCAGAGTCTTCAGATAGGAAATGTCGGAGATGGAGTCGACATTTTACTTTTTTAAATATGGCGTGTAAAAGGGATTCCGTCATCCTATGTATTGTCACATGTCTTCGAAGAAACAATTTCTTTTAATTTCCTAACCTGGGCCTAGGAAATTTTTCAATCAAAAGACAATTTTCAATTGTGGAATAAAGTTTACGTCTGACGGGTTTTGTATTGAAGAACTGTCAAAAATTCAAAATTATTCCTCCGATAAAATTATCTAGCGTTGGAAAAATCAGCCATTAATTTCCTAGCCCGGGGTTAGGAAATTAAATGAAATTGTTTATTCGAAGACATGTGGCATCTACCAACCCGCACGGGGCGACTGGGCCCGCGTGCTAGTTCATAGGCCTGTGTCCCAGTAGTGGAAACATTATGGGTTGATTATTTTTACGCAGGGCACCGAACCGTTTAATCTGTGTGTAGATAGAGTTTTGATATAGGAATAAAAATAGTTTGTGGAAAAAAGAGCTGATAGTATTCAGTTTCCCACATACAAAACATCGAATGCAATGGATTTTTTCATATACTCCAACCAACGATTCCTATAGTTCCGGGGAGTAGTTATGAGTTGCTAAATAATGCAGGCGGCGACAGGGCCGCAGACATCTGCAAATCAAACGCCGAGAGAGTCGAGGACACGACGACATGCCGACGACTAGCGAGCGACACATGGACCGGGAGGGTACACTACATAAATACGAAAAACTTTATTCCGTCAGTCACAAATACGATTTTCAAAATACCGATTTTCATCATTCCGAATGGTTCAAAATTCCGAATATAGCAACTCCGACTTATCATTACTCCTATTTTTATAATTCCTAAATTTCAATATTCCTAACGTTCATAATTACTATTCTCAAAATACCGAGTTTCAATAGATCGAATAACAAAAAGCCCGACTTAATGATAATTCGAAACATCAAGAATACGAATTCCGATGATTAAAATACCGATTAAGGCCCGGTATTATGCCGTTCACCTTGCTCAAATGGGCGTTACCGCTGAAAATGCCCCGCGCGCCCCTCATCGTACTTACGCGCGAAGCGGTCACGAAGTTTCTATTTTGTAGGGCTAGCTGCCATAGTGTCAGACGCGCGACGCTCACATATAGGTAGCTAACAGCATTTATTGCAGGGCAGTGGTGTATATTTATATTTTTTTACAAACAAAGAACTCGTAATATTAATAAAATAGAAAATATTATCAATGTAACCGGGCGGCAGAATTTAGACAGTTATTATTAAATTAGCTTTTCCCTACGATTTCGCTCACAAATAAAAGTGAATAAGTTAGTACCTACTTACTTTTTTTTTAACGCAGAATTGATCGACTGGAAATTCTGAGCAATATACATATCTGCCGGCTATATCGGTACCGTTTGCACGAAGATCAAATGCCATACTGGGTTCATGGAGCCCATGAACCACAATGCGCCCTATATCGATACCTCGGGGCTCAAAGGATGAACACGACTTTTCACGAAATCCAATAAATCGATAGAGAAAGAAAAACTGAACAAGATGGTGTAAATAACTCTAATTGGCCAAAATGTGCTATATATACCTACGCCCTTTGAGCCCCGATGTATGGAATTATGGTTTGTGGGACCCGTGTATAACCCGTGACCCCCAATTTAATTTATTATCCAGAAGTTTATCTAGAAGCCACAAGCGGTCGTGGGCTCGAAACTTTTTAGTTCAATAAGGCCGGCCACATACGAACGGAATTCCGTTTGAAAATATCGATTCGGCATTTTCGAAGGCAAAGAATTCATACAAAATCAAGGAACTACCTCACACGTACTTACAGTAGTTCTCCATTCGAAATTTTCAGCCTTCGAATTTATTTTGTATGCATTTGCTGCCTTCGAAAATCCGAATCGATATTTCCGAACGGAATTCCGATTTTGCCAGCCGAGTAAAGACTATACAGGGTCCCATTTTTAGTTTGTAATGAAAAAAAAAGATAAAGAGAGCGAGAGTGAGAGAGAAAGTGAAAAAAATTGTGAAAGTGAGAAAGAAAAAAAATCAAAATCAAAAGTCATTTATTCAAATTAGTCTGAGAATCAGCACTTTTCGAATGCCAAAATTACAAAAGACAGTCTCCCAAAAACGCCCGCCCTTCACCACTTGCTAGTGCTATCGCTGGGAAGAAGAAGTTGCGCAACAAACTCTGCTGGGGAGTTTGTTGCGCCACTTCTTCACGCACAGCTGTCTGTTCAGTTAAAAAATACTTGATTGTATACAATAATAGGTATGTTAAATAAATTAACATTACAAGATACAGAACATTAAATTAAATTGTTTGCCACATGTCAGTTAGCCACGCCAATATACCATCAAAGATAGTAAAAACTATACTAAGATTGATGTAGGGATTAATTTTGTTCAGGTAAGCGAACATTGGCGCCGATTCCCGATTCAAATTTAGTCATCAACCTGACAAACGTGCAGATACGATTTCAATTGACTTTAAACCGCAGTCTAAAGGTCCGGCTTGATATTTCTTGGAGTGATTTAAAAAAATTACTGATGTTTACTTTACGTCTACCAATCGATAATTTTTCAGTTTCCCTAAAACAAAGTAAAATATAAAATTCAGTTGAAATACTGACGGCTTTCAGCGCCATAGGTCGTTTGATCTAGTTCTTCGTGTAAATTTACATCGAAATCAAAATCACAATCAAAAGTCATTTATTCAAATTAGGCTGAGAATCAGCACTTTTCGAACGTCAAAATTACAAAAGACAGTCCCCCAAAAACGCCCGCCCTTCACCACTTCCTACTCCTAGTACTATCGCTGGGAAGAAGAAGTGGCGCAACAAACCCCCAGCAGCACAGCTATCTGTTCAGTTAGAAAATACTTGATACTTGATTGTATACAATACGGGTGTTAAGTAATTAACATTATAAGGCACAGAACATAAAATTAAATTGTTTGCCATATGTCAACTAGCCATGCCAATATACCAACAAATATAATAAAAACTATACATAGGTACTCATAAAATAATTAATTAAAATTAAAATGTAAATTAAAACTTACTACCTAAATAAAAGCCTGCAGGTATAAAGGGCGTGACTGCTGGTTCTGGTCACATAGCTGTCACTTAAAGTCACAGATGACAAACTAGGACCATCGAAGTAAAATAAATAAATAAGTTAATACTAATAACAATAACCTGTCAGTAAGCTAATTCTGGAGAAAGAACATGAACATTGTCTTGAGTTAATTAGGGCGACCAACTATTCTTATCGTGTAAGTAGTCGTTGATGGAATAGTAAGCCTTTGAACAAAGGTTGAATTTTACTTGATGAACACTTTGCTTGATGATGACATCGAATTCAATAAATGATGATGGCTTTTCAGTAGCAGGACTGCAAAAAAACAACAATTATTTTTGAAAATAATACAACGTATTCTATGATAGGTGTGTTTATATCTATTATTTTATAATTCATTATTTCAGAATACATTGACATAATATGGGCGATATTATGTCAATCTATTCTGAAACTTTGTCATTTGTTGTCGGATACTAAGTTCAGATTTTATTCAATAGATTGATCACTAAATATTTCATTAAACCCTATAATGTCCGAAATAAATAAATTAATAATAATATAATGTCTTAATCAAGATGTTGTAGTGATAGATCACTAAATCCCACAGGACTAGAAGAATAATACGAAATTCGAAAAATTCCCTGTTTTCTTCTTGAAATGCCTTTTGATTTGCTTGAATATTGTGAACAATAGATGATGATGGCTTTTCAATAGTAGAACTGGAAAAATACAATATTGATTTAATATACACTAGCTTATGCCCGCGAATTCATCCACGTGAACGTATAAAAGGTATACGTAGGTAAGTAAAAAAAAAATCAATTCCGAACCGATATTTCGAAACGGATTTCCGTAACGGAATTCCGACTGTATGTGGCCGGCCTAATATTATTACCCCGTATTTAACAGTCTGGTAGTTATGAGTAATAAAACAATAATACAGATTGAAATTAAATTAGCTAGCGAAACTATATATATTTCAACACGATAAAACAGATTTTATCAACTTACACTTCAAGTAACAACAATAACAGCGGTCATTGACCCCAAACAAAACATATTTTTTTTTATTTTGTCGTGTTTAGTAGATATCGATACCCATCATGTCTTGAGACAAAATAAAAAAATTATGATTTTTTTGGGGTCATTGACCCCACTGACCTGAGACCGCTGTTATTGTTGTTACTTGAAGTGTAAGTTGATAAAATCTGTTTTATCGTGTTGAGATATAGATACCCGTCTGTTAAGTATACAAAAAAAAAAAAAAATAACGGATATTTTAATTGACTACACTACCGACGGTGGATGACCCCAAAAAAGTCCTAGCCCAACTAGAAACAACACCTAAAGTTGTTATTCCCCGTGGGAATCGAACCCGCGATCGAGAAGATATCCCTTTCACCACTAAACCAAGGAAGCATTCTATTGTAATGAGTAGGTAGGTACTTACTCAACATCCAATCGAGAAGCAGTATCATCCAGTTCTTGAGCAGCAATTTGCTTGTTCGCCAATCTAAAATAATAAAATCATTGAAATACAATTGGAAGCACAGCTGACCCTACTGTAGGTACTTACTCTGTGGCCTTCGGTGAGCCTCAGGTCACTCAGGTGATTATATGATTCGGAAAATCAATTTCAACTTAGTAACAATGCCTATAATAGAGTGTACTCTATATCTATAGGCATTATTAATTACTAAGTTAGAAGTATTAAATTCACGAGAAATATATTTATTTTTATCATTCTTTATTTAGGTAGGTACTTATAATAAAGTTTCTTACCGTCTTCGTGCTATATTCTGCACACTCTGGAGTAAACGCTTTCGACGAGCAGCTTTCCATCTCTTCCCACTATTATATTTATTTCCCATTTTTATTTTCACGGTAAAAAACGTAAAAATTCCACTGCGGAGCGAAAAGCGACACAGGTCCGTTCTCAACAACGTTCCAAGGAACACTGGCGCGGTGCAGGCAGCAAGGAATGAGCAAGCGTATGTCGTAAAAACGTTCATAAAATCGTATAAAATTAGATATTAACTTTTTATTAAAAACTAATGGATCACTGGATGCAGTTTGGCATTAGAAATTTTATGGTATATTTTTTATTATAATTATTGTTGTTAATAAAGAGATAAACTGCTTTTAAAAACAAAGAAGAGGTTTGTTTGAAGATTTTTTTGATGCATTAATGTATGTTTAATTATGATTTGGGCTGGATCACTGTGTTAAAATAAGACTTGAAAATATCATACTTTTTTTTTAGATCCTAATTATTTACGGTTTAAGAGATATACTGCTTTAAAAAACAACTTTTTGACCGTTTTCGTGAAATCTCCGCCTTAATAGAATTACGAAATAAAAACGCCTTGTGCCACCAACAATAGGGGGCATCTGGCACTCGGCGGCTGCTGCCGCGGCAAGCTCGCTTAGCTTGCTCACCTTTGCGCTTTAATGGTCACAGGTGTAAATGATAAATGTTTTTTTTGTAAGTATGTTCGTACAAACACTTTTACACGTCAATCATATTTTAAAACTAGATGAGGTCGGCGTTTCCTATCTGACTAGTCTGAGAAGAAAGGCCGAAACAAACTCAGAGGTCACAGTGTCTTTTAAAGTCCAGACATACATGTAATCCTAAATGTTTCTACAGTTATTGTAATTCTGTTTATATAATGTTGCAATGTAGGTACTTACTTACTTTCAATATTTTTAATGTTATAACGTAACTAAGTAGATTTTTTTATTTTGGCTTTATAATATCTAAAAGTTTATTAGGGTAACAATTACTATTAAATTAAACACAGTCGTTCCTGACAATAGCACCATATTATTTATAAGGCGATTGGTTCACCTTATAAATAATGTGGTGCTAATGCCATGTATTGATAGGAAAGGGTATGACTGATATGCGGTCTTTCTTTGGAATGCGCTCCCTCTGAATATCAGGACTGCAACCAGTCGGTTATCTTTTAAAGTGAACATATCCGTCAGAAGTTGGCCGTAACGTCCCAGCGCTGATTTGCTGGATTCGTTTTCTCCTCTACCGATTATTTTTTCTCCTGACAGTTAATTTTGTTTATATGTATGTATCTATCTATGTATTAGTATTTATTCTTGTATTTTATAGTCATTTCCTAGCTATTTATCCCGTATGTTGCACCTGCCATGTTTTATCTCTGCATTACCCTAAGGTTGACTGGTAAACATACCTCAGGCATTAAGTCCGCCTTTGCACAGTAATTTTTTAATTGTGCATAAAGTTTTAATAAATAAATAAATATGCATAAATAAAACATCAACGGGTGACGAAATAATAATGGAGGTGATAAAGTAGTCTGTTCTGATTGGCCAAGAGACTTTTCCCAGAAGAAATGATCTCATTTTTACAGCGTCATATTTTCGTTCGCCAACAAGTTGTCTGTCCTACCCAGCTGTGTTTCTGAACAGTCTGACGCATAATCTGTGAGCTCGACAATTAGCATCACATCTACAATGCAGATTGCCTTACAACAATAACCTATTCATGGTGGGAGGCTGCGAAAGTGGCGAATCTCCGGTAAATATTACTGGAGAAAATATATTGAGAATCATCATCATCTGCATAGCCTTTTCCCAACTATGTTGGGGTCGGCTTCCAGTCTAACCAGATGCAGCTGAATACCAGTATTTTACATGGAGCGACTGCCTATCTGACCTCCACAACCCAGTTACTGGGTAATACGATACCCCTCGGTAATACTAGTAATCAGACTTTCGGGCTTCTGACTACCCGTAACGACTGTCAAAGATCCATGAACGCCAGCCGCGACCAACGGCTTAATGTGCTTTTCGAGATACGGAGGGGTCTCGGTGTGTAAAAATGGTCACCCATCCAAAGACTAACCGCGGCAAGCGTAGCTTAACCTGATCGATCGACCTGTGAGGCTGTTATTACAATATACTGAGAATAAAGGGTAGAAGTTATAATATTAAAAAAAATGGTGGTTCGTAGTTTTAGCCGACTGCACGACTGCAAAGGTGCTTGTGGGGCTTTATACTCTAGGTGTTAATAAGTAGATGTTGATATATGAAATGTTCATCAACTCGTCTAAGGTCGTGCGATGGTTATGGGCTAGGTTGTCCGGTTGGTCTCGTGGTTGCAAGCGCGACTGCTGAGCGCGGGGTCCTGGGTTGGATTCCCGGGTCAGACAAAGTGTTATTAGGTTTGCCATTATGAGTTTCTTAGTAACAACCTGGATGTCGGACGATAGCGGTTTTAATACCCCGTGCCGTGGAAAGCACGTAAAGCCGTTGGTCCTGCGCATAATCTCTCCCCGGTCGTGTCGGATTGCCGTCCCATCGGACTATGAGAGTAAAGGAACGGAGAGTGCTCCTGTGTTTACGCACACACTTGTGCACTATAATATCTCCTGCGTTCCTGGTTAATCTTCGTTGAGATTGGTCACCGTGACCATGATGTTGAACCTATGTTGTTGCCTTTCTCAAGAATTGGGCTATGAAATGCAAAAACATTTTTTTTAAAATCCGACGGAAGTTCCAGAGATTAGTGCGTTTAAACAAACAAATAAAAAACAAACTCTTCAGCTTTTTTATTAGTACTCGTATAGTAGGTATATAAGATTTCCTGTTTGGTCCAACACGCAGCAACGCTAACACCATTCGCGAACGCAGACATTAGGTCCTTCGCGTGTGCAGGTGACAGGGCATGCGGCGCAAGGTGGAAGGTGGGCCATGAGCCAGCGGGGAGCCCCGCATTAGCATTTGGGGTCGGAACCACCAAGAACACCAAGATTTTATTTTATTTATTCGGAAAAATAAACAATTATACATTAAAATCTTACACTAAGTTATACATATACAAGGTTTATAAATGGATAACCTACGACATTTTCCACAATATACTCGTATTAAAAGTTATATCTAACAGTGCGCTATTCTAAGATTTTAAAGCAGAAAAGTAGTTAAAAGTGAACTTAAACATAGACAGGCGCAAACAACAGAGAAACAGAGAGCGAATGAGCAAATATTAAATTAACTAACTAAACTAACTGTTATATTCTAAAATTATTTTGTTGGTAACATTTCAAAATTTTTGAACAGAGACGAAGAAAATCTTATTGTACTGGTTGGTAAGGCGGCGTAGGGGTGCTCGCAAGCCCGCGTTTGTGCGATTGATGAAGATTTCCGCAAGATAACCCCATCAGGATTATTGAAGCGTCTACCGCTGAGCGGGAGTTTTGGCGTTTGTATGCAGATGAAGTCGCGGCTATAACTAGTCTATGTTCAACTTAATGGCCACCGGCCGACGGAACAAATCTACTTATTATGTAAATCTGAGGACTCTGAGACAGATAATTGCCATTTCCTTGAACATCTGATTCTACTTATTCTGCACAAAATGCTGGTTTCTCGCTGTTTTGTATAATTCAAAATGGCCGCCTGACAGTTGGAGATAGGAGGGTGGTTATGAATGGTAATTGTTAAGTGAAATCATCAATTAGATCGTTGCGTGGTACTTATTGGCATAATAAAACCTATATATAGTTATTAAAGTCTATCAATACAGCTTCTTTTACATTTTCATCGAAATTGACAAGAAAATTGAACCAATTAGTACACCGAGCGAAAAGACGTTTTCACGTCAGTACTAATGTTTTAAATACGTTTAAAGCACAAGGATGCGAGAAGCGCAGAACCGGTCGAAGTGGCGGTGCTTGGGGGAGGCCTATGTCCAGCAGTGGACGTCTTTCGGCTGAATTGGTGATGGTGACATTTATAGCAATTTTTGACCGACTTCAAAAAAAGGAGGAGGTTCTCAATTTGACTGTATTTTTGTATGTATGTTACGTGATATCTTCAGAAATTGTTATTCGATTTCAAAAATTCTTATGTAATTTTTGTTTTTTGTAAAAATGCTTTTTATTTAAGTTTTGGAAATTAAGCGTAAAACTTGACCTGCAAGACAGCACATGGCCTTTTTTGTACAACTGCGTTGGTAAAATGTCATGTAAGTACACTGTAGTGTGCAGTGTTATAATATAAATAAATAAATGAATATGAATATAATATTATACTTTATTGATGCAAGTCCTTACAATATGCTTAATATCTAGCTACAGTTCACAATAATTACCTAAAGGCGCACAAAACTTGATACCCTGACTATAGTAGGTTGACTAAATCTGAATATAATGGGTTGATATATTATAATAAGTTAAAGGGGCTCGTGGCTAAATAATAACAGCCGCACAGGTCGATCGATCAGGTTAAGCTACGTTTGCCACGGTCGGTCCGTGGATAGGTGACCATCTTTATAATACCGAGACCCCTCGGCCTCCGTGCCTAGGAAAGCACATTAAGCCGTTGGTCCCGGTTGTCATTCTTGGATCTTTGAAAATTGTTACGGGTCGTCAGAAGTCCGAAATTCTGACCAAGAGTCTTACCAAGAGGTATCGTGTTACCCAGTAACTGGGTTGTGGAGGTTAAATAGGTAGTCGCTCCATGTAAAATACTGGTATTCAGCTGCATCGGGTTAAGTCATAAGTTAATGTCTTCTAGACAGAGAGGTTTAGGCTGTGCGTTGTCTGTCAGTGAATTAATGAATGAATTTGAGATTTTTTTACCGACTTCAAAAAAGGAGGACGTTATATTTTCGTCTGTATGTTCATCGAGATTTTCATCAACTGTAAACCGATTTTAATTTTTTTTTTCTTTTTTAGTCTAAAAAAAAATACACTACATAGTGAAAAATAACTTTAATTTAGGAAGTTGGTGGCAAGAAACTTAAATTAAAGTTATTTTTACTTCGCAGTGTTTTTTCGGAAGTCGGTTGTTTTTTTTTGTAATAATGTTTTTTGAGGCTTATGCCCAGCAGTGGACGTCTTTCGACTGAAACGATGATGATGATGGAGAGGTGTCTACTTACTGTCAGACTCATAGGCATCAAAGCTGGTGTTCCGATGGTTGGCAACCACCTGCGCGTATCTGGTCTCAATGCAGGGCTGGTTCCAGGGATCTGACGTGATGTAATTGGCAAGACGCTGGACGTGGCTTGCTGGAAATAATATTATCGGGTTAAATTAAAATAATAAAGTAATTTAAAAGAACAAGCCATTAGACGGTTTGGTCAAATTAAGGGGACAAATGAAAGGCGTTTGTAGCGGTATCTACTATGCCACATGCGAACAACGCGTCATACTGACGTCACGCCAATTCTGTGTCTCGCAAGCAGAGTTTACCGCGCAATTAGCATACATACAAACTTCCCGACATCAGTCGCCCGCCAGACACAACACCCGTCTGGTCGGAGGATCCTCCCTTTTCTATAGAGGATGAGTGAACTGTACACCCTGTTCCTCATACCTCTATACGTCTACCAAAAATTTACAAGCCAGATGTGAGAGGACTAGCCTTCACCGCGGGCGACATTGTAGTGCACAAGTGTGTGCGCAGACACAGGGGAACTCTCTCTTCCCTCACTGCCATAGTCCGATGGAACAGCAATACGACACGACCGAAGAGAGATCAGTTGGAGGACCAACGGCTTAACGTGCTTTCCGAGACACGGGGGTATCACACCGCCATCTTCCAATCTCCGGAGTGTTACGAAGAAATGCCTAATGGAAAAACCCAATAACACTTTACCACCCTGTGAAGAGAACCCAGGAAACCAAGCTCCGCAGTCACGCTTGCGACCACCAGGTCAGGGGGGAGTTAGTACAGAAGACAGTCATATGTGAATACTTAGATGATGGCAAATAGAAGAAGAGATGCTCCTTCAAAAATACACAAATTAGGTTATTCCAAGTAAGATTATGTGATACTCACCGACACTGGTATTGTTGAGGATCGTGCAGGCTTCCGGGATGTCTCCAGGAGTAGCATGCTGCACTAAACCTGCAAATGTCTCGGTGATGCCGAACCAGAAGAATGTGGCCAGGTCCAGGGGCAAACCAGCTTGGATTGGGGTACAGGTCCTGGAAAATAAAAACAAAAAGTCAGGTAAATTCATTGTTTTTGAAATTCAGATCAGATGACCGATGGAAAGGTTCTGGAGTGGTGGTCGCGTACCGGAAAGTGCAGCGTTAAAAGGTCACCTACGAGGTGGACCGATGATCTTAATAAAGATGAAGGCCGCAGGAATCCGTCGGATGCAAGACGCACAGCTTGAAGTGAGCTGCATTCCACCTGATGCTAGGGGTTGACACTATAGAAGTAGTTACACAGTAGTTACGCATAGTTCACAGTGAGTTGGAACTGTCTGCGGTGATTCCCCAGTGAATAGGGGTGACTCTGCGTTTTGCTCCAGTGCGTCAGATGTGGTACAGCGGCTGTGGCTGACTGCTGGCGTCGACCAGTAAAGGGTTTACGAGCTCTTCTTGTTGACCGGCCGAAAGTGCAGTGTGCTGTACCAAGGTGATGAGGCTGAGGGCCGTGGGTTTTGGCTGATTGTGTGACTTCCCGCTCTAAAGCTTGCGGGAGTGATGATGACGCCACGCTGAAGTACGACAAAGGCTGCGCTGATGATCACGTTAGGGTCGCCAGTATAGAGTTATGAGGAACAGGGTGTAAAGTTCACTCATACCCTCGCTGCTAACACAACACACACACACTAACACTATTGACAGCACACTTCACCTAAGTCTTTTACAATTTTACTATGAATAGTAAAATTGAATAGATCAGCTGAACCAGTCGATATGGCGACGTTTCGGCTGGAATAATACTAACTTGAACATCTCGGACACCTGCTGCGGTCCCTGGGTGCTCCCCAATAGTTCCACCAGCCCTTTCATTGCCTCCTCGATGTTGGACACGCAGGCCTCCCCGCCCTGCTCGCGGATTGCTTCTGTTACCACCTCTAGATATTCTGGAAATAGTATTTAAACTTAATTAACTCTGTGATCATTATTACAGGAAAATGTTTCATAAATAAGTCGTAGCAATAGTACTGAGAGTTGTGGCCATTGGAAACCGACCCGAATTACGAGTAGGTCTGGGTTCGGACCCAGGCAGGCGCTTTACTTTTTGTAATTTATTTCATCACCTTAATGGTAAAACGCTGAAGGAAAACATTGTGACAAAACCGGCATGTCTTAGGACGAATCATTCCAAGGGCTGATTATGCAATGGAAGCCTATTTTTAAATGAAGAAAGGACGTCCCTTCCGTACTACGTGATGCCGATATTTTAGATAATTAGTGACGTACCTCTAATTTTCAAGTTCCTTCTTATGTTAAATCGGGCATTGAACACAAAAATATGGCTGAGAATCAGCACTTTTCGAACGTTAAAAGAATAATTGATCAAAAAAGTCGGATGGCCATAATTGGCTATCTCCAAAGCCTACCCAGCTTTTAATTAAGTGGTTTCCAATAAGTCCATCTCTCTGTACCTATAATGAAACTCTAGTCTCCCTGTAACATTTATTTCGATAAGTTACAGGCATCTTCTGGGCACGCTCAATCCATCACACACCTCATTCATCGCTTTCCATCAGGCGTGATCGAGGCCAAGAGCAGGCCCAGCAATAAAACAATTAAAAAATAAGTTTATATTATAAAAATAAGTTATTAAATTATATTCACTTCTAAAGTCTGTAATTTTAAAGCTTATTATTTTTAATTTTCGCCCACTCACAAACACATTACTAACTATATTTGAAAGTAAACGCAATCGAATAAAATAAAACCTCAATATACAAAGCCAGCAAATAAATAGTTTCGTCGATAAAGAGTAGATTGTCTTAACCCTCGAGGGATGAAGAGGATAAAGTAAATTACCTGCTAATCGGGTAACGACTAGATTAGGCCCCCTGGTCCCCCAGGTGTCTGGAAAGCGTTTAGCAGGTACCAAGGTTTTTTCTTACGTTGTATAAAAGAAAATTCCTTAATCCAGTTATTCTGTATTTAAGGAAGGTGAATTTTATAGAAGACTTGCGGCTCGCCCCTGCTTCGCAAGGTTTTTACGACGTGAGCAAACATCGAGATATCTGTGTCGTAAGTAAGTTAAATATTAATGATTATTAGTATTAATCTTTTCTTTCGGAATAAATTCTCTACATAAACGTAAAAAGCGCATCAAAATCCGTTGTGAGGTTTAGATCAAATCAAATCATTCATTTATTTGCTATAAATATGGTACATGAGTTGTTAGTGACAGTTATAGACCAAGACATATTTCACCTAAGTTACAGGTATGCAAATATTAAGAATAATAGAAGGACGACGTATTCCAATATTGGATTTAAAGTTCATCATCATCGTCCGCAGCCCCACCTCACCCAGTGTAGAGCATAGACCTATCTTTTCTAGTGCCAATCCCCACGCTCCTGTGCCAGCTTTATCCAAGGTCTTCCCGCGATGGAAACAATGTCGTCTGCCGACCTTGCCGCCGGACGACTGACACTTCGTCTCCTAGTCCTTAGACTCCACTGGGTCTCTGTGGTACTCCACCTGTCATCACTGCGCCTTGCCATGTGTCCTGCCCAACTCCTTTTGAGTTCCATTACTCGTTTTCTGATATCGAAAACCTTCGTACTTCTGCGGATCTCGACGTATGGACATAATGGATGTAAAGTTACATATGCAAGTGTTAAGCGATTTTGTACCATAATACCACCAACTGTTAGGTAACTTTCACTTTGACCTGCCTTGCAAACGATATCGGTAGAACCTCAGGACCTTACCAGGGAAGTCTTCCTGAGCATGCAGAGGCCCACTATCGGAGAAAGCGGCATCCACGACGTGAGGATACGCCAGCCTCATCCAGGTCGCTATGGTACCGGCGTACGAACAACCCACTAGAACCACCTTCGCGTTCCTGGAAAAAAGCAGAGAATTATAAGTTCGCAAATGTTATGATGGTGAAGAAAAACTTTGGAGTCTAAAGGTGTGACTCCATTATAATTGAGGATCTTCTCACTGTCTTTCAAATACTCATTCTCAATCATTTATTAGGCTATGGGCTACTTAACAACGGGCGCGGACGCGGCGGGGCGGGGGATCAAGAAACCTAGGAAACCAGCGTGTCCTAGACCCAAACAAATTAAGAAATGTGACATCCATCAACCCGCACTGGGCCTGCGTGATGGATTACGACCCATTCCCTCTCACAGAGAGGACTGTGTCCCAGCAGTGGGAACTATATAGGCCGATTATGCGATGTGCGTATTTAGTATTATTCACACAGTAGGTAAAATGACGACAGATTACAGGTGATGCAACCAATTATATTTTGAACCGACGAAAAAAAACGGAGGAGGTTCTCAAGTCGGCGCGTATATATATATATATATATTTTTTTTTTTTATATACTCAGTGGTCTCATTAATAAGTAGTAATAAGTATTATAAGGAAAACTTTATCCTCTACCTATATGCTGTCACGAAAATGGATTTAAAACCACAACTCTAAGTACACACGAGTACCTACATGTATGGCAATTGTTGAAATAACTATTATTTTAAATAATTATGCCTACGTGCCAATGGTATTCATCGTATTCATTTTATTTTAGTGCGTCATATAATAAATGACCATTTCGCATAATCGTAACGTTAAATATCTACCTATTTATACTAATAAAAAACTTGAGAGGTGTCAAGGGACACCCGGATGGAACGAAGTTCCTTTCGATTAATTAGTGAAGGAATTGTAATAAAATTTTTAGAGAAACACGCGCATGCCGCATGGCTTACAACTATAGCAAAAAGTGTCGTTACAACTTTTGGTCTTAATTTTTTCCATATAGCCCCCTTCCGCAACGCGCGATAAGGAACTTCGTTCCAATATAACTATATCTTCGATAACTTTACTAATAATAAAGCTGAAGTTTGTTATTTGTACGCACTAATCTCTGGAACTAACGGTCGTATTTGAAAAATTATTTTTGCATTTGATAGCCCAATTCTTGAGGAAGGCTGTATGTTATATTAACATCACGCCATGACCCTTAGGAGCCGAGCAAAAAAAAAAGAAGTTTCACGCGGACGAAGTCGCAGGCAGAAGCTAGTTATAACCTATTAATTTGATCGTAGCAAATGGCGTTCAGTAATTTCTGTCTGTGGTAGATGTTTAGTTATCCATTCATCGAATAGACAGTGTAAGTCCGCAAAAACTACTAATAATTTTCTTGTAGCTTTCTTGAATACGAAGTTACTTGTGACTTTTTTGGTGCCATCGGTATCTTCAAAGTGTCTCTTTTACAACTTTTGACCCGTGTCGAAAACATTACCAAATATAACTTTTGCGTAGCAGGCGCCATCTATCGCCGCGTGGCGTAAAAGATGTGAGCGCCATCTAGCTGCCCCTAGCCGTATTACAATGGTGAAGTGTGCAGCCTGCGAAAGGGGTCTGTTGGCAGAAGAGGGCGCCACGTGTAGCAATTTGCTTGCCACGATCGGTATCGCTTGCTTATTGTTCCAAGCAAGGTTTTGCCCGCGGTTTCACCCGAGTGAAGGTCGGAAGTATGCAACGGGAACAAACTTAAGGGACATCCTATAGGGATATCCAGGGATCTGCATCCTGCGAATTCCTGGGCCTTCACAAGGTCATCGGTCCACCTCGGTCCACCGTCTTCCGCTACTCCATTTCGGACCCATCGGTCATCTGTTCTGCGAGCAATGTGTCCTGCCCACTGCCACTTTAGTTTGGCAATTCTTCGGGTTATGTCGATAACCTAGGCTGTGTCGGTTACCTCGGTTCTCCTGCGGATACCTTCATTTCTGATGCGATCACGTAGGGAAACTCCAAGCATAGCCCTCTCCATTGCCCTTTTTTTTTTGAGGATGGGAAATCATCAAATGACTCCTCCCGCTCTGGGTGGAGCGGAGGGAGTGTCAGACTCTTACTGATTAAAACCCACCCGTGTTCCTTCCTTAGCCCTTTATGTACCAGGGCAGCGGTACTTTCGGACGATCCCGCTACCCTGGCAGGCTTCGGCCCTATCGGGCCCCGTCATTCGTGCTGACATCTCTTTGAGGCGCGTGTGGAACACATACGCGCCGTCCGGCACGGGCCTGGTCCTGATCGGACTGTGAGCTACCCATTACTCTCCGCCCGCAGGCCCGCCTCTCCATTGCCCTTTGGGTGACTTTTAGCCTCCTAATAAAGCCCATTGTGAGCGACTTAGGTTATTAATAAAAAGATATCTGGTTGTGCTAATCAGACAGTCTATCTGTGTCACAGCACCGTCATTTGTTTCAACGGATCCACAATGAGACTGCGAGTAATATTCCGTTTAATTGATAAACTCTATGATGATATTAATACAAAGAAACAGCCATTTATCACCTATTTACTTCATTAAAATAAATTAAATTTACCTTTTCATCCGTTAATGTTTTTGTGACAATTCTGGAAACACGCTATCTCGTTATTATTTCACGTAAGCATCGAGTTCTAGTTAATTTGATTTATATTTCCAGGAATTTTATACTTTGGGATTTATTAGAATTGATTCTGAAACGGTTACAGGTGAAAAGGGTTGCTGCAATTCGGTGAATAGGTTTTTGTGGAACTCTTCTTAATAATTATGGATTCCGACATGACACGCCACTGCAAACTCAGGTGTACCTAAATATCTCTTTTAAAGTTCAGACGTTTTGTTTTTTTTTTGTGTCGTGTTGTTGTTGTGTGTGTCATCTCTATATTTACTTTTAAAGGTGAGTATACACTAGAGGTTATTCTCGAGCATTTCCATGTAATGTAGGTAACGTTTCTGCGAATGCTCGACGAGTGAGCATTTACACGTAACATTTCGTTCTGTCATGCGTTCATTGTTAAAATGTCGGACCTACAGGTACCGCTCGTGCCTTTGCTCGATAAAATGTTACACCAACACGCTCGTTGATTTTTAAATCAGCACCCTAATTGCGTAACACACAATCAATCGGAATCAGAACCATTTTGAAGCAAATTTTTGATATACTTACATTTTAATAAATTTTTTTTTAGCTGGAGTACGTATAGTTTTTAGGGTTCCGTAGTCAACAAGGAACCCTTATAGTTTCGCCATTTCGTCTGTCTGTCTGTCCGCGGTTTAGCTCAAAGACTATTGGTACTAGAAAGTTGTAATTTGGCATGAGTATACACGTTAATGACGCCGAAAAAGTGTTAAAATAAAAGTTCAAAAAAAAAAAAAATATTATTTAGGGTACCCTACATCTAAAGTGGGGATGATAATTTTTTTTCGTCCTTCCCACAGTGTGGGATATCGTTGGATAGGTCTTTCAAAAATATTAGGGGTTTGGAAAGACCGATTTTTTGATTAAGTAAACCGTTCGTGACTTATCAAGCTTTAAAGTACCAATTTTCGTTAGAGTCAAGTGTCCCCCCTCTCTACCAACTAAACGGTTGTAGTTAGAAATTCAAATGTCACGGCAGCAGTACCTATATATAACGAAGTTTAAAGGAAAACTATCACACTTAAGTAGGCTTTACAAGTTTACGAGTAATAGTCGACCAATTCTATTAGACTCGAAAATTTCGAACAACTTCTTAGAAATGTCGATAGATGGCGCTAAGCGTCAGTTGTATCGCGCTATTGTTTCATTCCTAAATAAGTTTTATAAAAAAAAACAGTTGCTACACCGGCTATGATAAGTTTTATCCAATCTCTAAAAAAATACTTTCCGTGCAAAATTGTCGGATCAGGTGAGGATTTGTATAGGAAGTCAAATTAGGTAGGCAGTCATGTTTGGCTTTTAGTTAGATCATGGTACGAAACTATCAGTCAGCGAATAATACGACCCGCACTTGGCTGTTATAAAAACTACGGAACCCTACACTGCGCGTGGCCCGACACGCACTTGACCGGTTTTATTATATTTGTTGGTGTATTGGCGTGGCTAGCTGACGTATGTCAAATAATTAAATTTTATGTTCTGTGTCTTGTAATGTTAATTACTTAATATAGGTACCTAGTATTTGTATGCAATCAAGTATTTTCTAACTAAACAGACAGCTGTGCTGCTGGGGACTTTGTCGCGCTACTTCTTCTTCCCAGCGATAGCATTAGGAAGTGATGAAGGGCGAGCGTTTTTGGGGTACTGTCTTTCGTAATTTTGACGTTCGAAAAGTGCTGATTCTCAGCCTAATTTGAATAAATGACTTTTGATTTTGAACCTACACTACATCTCGAAAGTCGCGGCCGTTACCAGTCGGCCACCACTGCACGTAGGCACATGCTTTAAAACATAGATATAATTTCTGTGCTTTAAAATAATAGTTAATTCAACAATTACCATACATGTTAATGTACGAGTTGTGGTTTTAAACCCATTTTCGTGGCATAGGTGGAGGACAACTTTTTCCTTATAATACTTATTACTATCTATAGTTGCTCCCGTCATAGCAATGACGACATTGAGGCTAAAAATATAATTGTTTGCATCACCTGTAATCTGGGACACCACTGCTATGTGCTCTGTGTGTGATGGGTATGATAAAACAAAAAAAAAAAATTGGTTTCAATGATTTCTGGTAGTGCACACACTTGAAGTATCAGCTTAAAAAAAAAAACCAGTTATTTTGTATAACTCCACCGCCGCGATGTGTATTGATACCACATGATTATAAAAAAAAACTGATTTTCTAAGCACCATCCAACTCATGACGGCTTTGGAGTTACACTAGCTACTTTCATTTCAACTTGTATAGTGACTGTTGTACGTGACTTGTCTAGTTTCTTACTTGTATCGTCCATACTCGAAGGCGTCACTCTTGACGTGCTGGATGAACTGCGCCAGGTCGGCCAGCGCCTGGTCTATGGACAGGAACGACAGGTTCGACAGGTCGGAGTTTCTGAAAATAAAAAGGAAAGAGTTTTTAGGTAGAACTGTTTGACATAGATATTTCAGAAAACGGGTTTCGGAAAAATAAAGTAATGGTTTCGGCGAATCGGAAAAACGTGTGTGTACTAAGGGGCTAAGGCTACCTCGTTGGTATTGTATGTACTTGAAAACGCAAATATTGAGCTTGGGTTTGATCTCCGGGTTGGGAAAATATTGTCATAAGTAGAGATGTTTGAAGAGAAAATTAAAATTTATCATTTGGTAGCAGCCCGTAGTCACTGTGCTCGGTCGATGACAATAGATTTGCCCCCTATTAGATATATAATACAGAACAGTCATTAATGTCCCACTGCTGGGCAAAAGCCTCCATACTCTCTTTTCACCACTCTCTGTCCAGAGTTGCCAAGGACCAATCTTTTTAAAGGAGTCCTGCTCATCCCGCCATCTCCGCCTGGACCTGCCGCGATGTCGTTTGCCACTAAGCCAGCCCACGGGGTCGACATCTGACCCACATCTATACATATTCATCTTTATTTATAAACGCTGATTTAAAGTTAAGAGACGTTTAAACGTCAGAAATGTATGTTTAAACAGTCGCTAATAATTACTTAACTTTAGATAATGTTTATAAACAAACCCCAGTATACATACATACAAATAAATAAAATTAAAGTGTCTGTTTGTAATGTCAAAATAACAGGTTTTTACTAAATGCATATGAAAGTATATGGCACTCATAACAAGAAAACAAAGTTTAAAATTTTTTTTTGTCTGTATGTTTGTTCCGACTGATCTCCGAAACCGCTGCACCGATTTTGACGGGACATTGGCAGATAGCTGATGTTATAAGGAGTGACTTAGACTTACTCACGGCTATTTATTTGTAGAAAAAGAAATAGGGTTTCGCGCAAAAAATTAAAACCAGTGAAATCCCATTTGTTTTCCGACAACCACGCGAAAATATCCCAACTATAGACATAGGAGTGCACTATTATCAATTCTGCTTACCTCTTCACGGAACACAGGCGTGACATTGTGTTTAGTGCTAATTGTATTTAGTGAGGTGTCGCGCCGCTCGTGTTACGTCACACTCATCCTGACAGCTGGTGGTTAGTTTAATCTTAATGTCCTGTATCCGTCAGCTGTTACTCGTACTTGTAAATTGCAAGTGATGATGACACATGAGTTCACGTGACTTGAGGACGGTATCCTTTGATTATGGGACGAACCATACCAGGCGGGGTCAAGGGCCAGAGGTCTTAACACGATTGCGTTACGTAAACGAAACGGCGAACGTTTTTTGAATCGAAAATACACTATCATATTATTTTGCGACATAATCACAGCATAATCAGCCTCTATTGTTCCCACTGCTGGGACACAGGTCTCTTCTGTTCGAGAGAAAGTCGGCTGTAATCTACCACGCGGGCTCAGTGCGGGTTAGTAGATGTCACATGTGTTCTAGGACATGCCGGTTTTAAGCAGTGCTCATAAATGCGTCAATGTGGTTCCAATACTGCTCTTTGCTCTACGAGTTTGTTTTTGAATTGTATAAATTAGTATCACTAAATTGTATCAATTTAAAACTTAGTACCTAAATGTTTTGTGCAAAAAGAGTACTTATTGAAGTGAAAACTTCTTTAGCGGCGTTGTGCACTTTTGTTGTCATGGATAAAAAATGTTAAACTCGCGTCAGGACGCGTGACCTGATCGAAAATTCGTAAGACGGAGCTCGCTTCGGGACACGTGACCAGCAGTGCGATTCTGTAACCATCTCACCGTGAAAACTTAGGTGAAGTGAGCGGGGAGTGAGCTGACATTCCAAATAATGCTAGGGATTGACACTACTGACAACTCACATCAAGCTCACTTCACTTGAGTTTTCACGGTGAGCTTTTTACAGAATCGACCGGCTGATCAAAAATTCGTAAGACGGAGGGAGAGTAGACCGCATTCCAAAATATCAAAAATGCACAACGTTAATATTCAAGTTTTCACTTCTGCCGGCACTCCCGGAGTGCAACCCGTTGATTTTTTTTTAAATTTTGAAATCGTTATTGTATGTTATGTTTACTCTGCACTTTCGTGCTTGGCCCACAGATATAGAAGGCGGTAGATTATATATAATACGTCAATACGTAAAAAAACTGTAGATTTTTTATCAATGTTTTTTTTTCAAAAGACTGAACTTGAACCTAAACACTTTTTCAAATTTACCTTTTGCGAGTAAATTTCAAAACACAGTCGCCGCTGCGTCTGTCTGTCGGTCTGAATGCGATAAACTCAAAAACTACCGAATGGATCTTCATAAGGTTTTCACCAATGGACGGAGTGATTCATGAGGAAGGCTTAGGTGTATAATGCATTAAAGTTTTGTGTGAATCGCCTGAAATATGACGTTGAAGATGTCGGAAAAAATCATGCCTACTGGGAGCTTTACTGGCGTGTGCCGCGTAAACCAATAGAATTATATGAAAACAGTGTATTACATGGAATGGTTCCTCTTAAAAAAGATCTATTTAACTTAGTAGTACGTTCCCGTGGGATATTTCCACGCGAGCGAAACCGCGGGCAAAAGCTAGTTTCAAATAAAGCATGGTTGCTCCCAAATCAAATTACCATAAACCCTTTAACACATTGGATTACCGGTATTTCCGACTAGGATATTTAAAACACCCAATGGAATTTGGTGTGACAATATGGCTCATTATTGCCCATTTTAGCCACAGAGAAGATAAAATCGTCTGCGGTCAACAAAATAGCTGTTCAGCTTTATTCATTTCGGCTCATTCGTTCGATTCGCACGAATATCCTCGCCCGAATCGGGAAAATCGTCACTTTCAATAATAATATTTTTTCTAAAGGTGACTCACACGAATTGGTTAATTTTGAATTTTATGTACTTAATGAACACTAACTTCATTAAGTATTCATTTCATTTGCGTCTCGACCGTGATCTGCAGTGGCCTATATGGAAAGCTCTCAATCGATTGCGTACCCAAGTAGGGCGCTGCAGACACAACTGAATGGGGGATTGCTGACCCATCCAATACCCAGCGCGAGTGCGGTGCCTCTAATTAGATCATGCCCCACTTGCTGGAGTGCCTAAGTGCCCGTTCACTTACACCTTGGATGCCAATGAATGCCACTGATGCCGCAATCAACATGGCCACCTACTGGGCTCAAACAATATAAAATATCGAAGAAAAGTACCATCGACACGAAAAGAAGAAGTTAAGAATAAAAAATACAAGTTTTATAATATTTAACTCTTATCATCTCTATTGCATAAAATTCAAAATTCAAATTCAAATTCGTGCAAGTCGCTCAAACAAAAAATAATATTATTTTAAAGTGACGTTTCGCCCGTTTCGGGCGACTAAATTCGTGCCACTCGACTAACACGCCATTATTTGGCTTCAGTAATTTTCAGTGGAAACAGGTTTGTAATATGAGTACAATGTACACAACCTATTAAAGTTTTACAGTTCATTATTTGTAACTAAATAAAGTTAATTTAGCAAACTTAATAGTCATGATTTAATTGACTGTTGGTAATTGATTTGTTGGCATATTGGCGTGGCTAGCTGACATAAATGGCAAATAATTTAAGCTTCTTGTAATGTTCATTACTGAACATAGGTTCCTAGTATTGTATACATGCAACTATATTCTAACTAAACAGACAGCTGTGCTGCTGGAGAGTTTGTTCCGCCACTTCTTCTTCCCAGCGATAGCACTAGGAAGTGGCGAAGGGCGGGCGTTTTTGGGGGACTGTCTTTTGTAATTTTGACGTTCGAAAAGTGCTGATTCTCAGCCTAATTTGAATAAATGACTTTTGATTTTGATTTGATTTGATTTGATTGACTTACATAATTAATCATTTATTAATGGAACAGCAGAGGACGGAGACAGGCAGTTTATTAAAATTAATTCAATCTGCGTCGCCTTCCCAACTATCTTGGTGTCGGATCCAGTCTAACCGGATGCAACAGAATACCAGCATTTTACATGAAGCGACTACTTATCTGACCTCCACAACTCAGATGGGTAATACGATACCCTTTGGTAAGACTGGTGGTCAGACTTTCCTCAGTCTAAACGTTTGGGTAGTACGATCGTGATGTTATATTATATAAGCGCAAAAGTTTGTGAGGATGGGTGGTTGGATGGATGTTTGTTACTCTTTCACGCAAAAACTACAAAACGGATTTGAATGAAATTTGGCACACAGATAGTTTATAACCAGGATTAACATATAGGATACGTTTTATCCCGATATTCTCACGGGATCGAGGGTTATGCGGGTGAAACAGTGGGCTCAGCTAGTTATTTATATTCATCACTCTCTTGGTCTTGGCCTTTCATTCCTCCTAATCACATGCCCGATTGCACATACCAAGACAAACGATTCCTTTTTAACTTTACAAGATCATCATCACTCTCCTGTCCTCACCCCAATTTATTTTCGGTCGGCGCAACATGTATTTCTCTTCCATACTTCTCTATCAGTCGTCATCTCGATAGTCAGCCCCTTTCTAACCATATCATCACTCACACAGTCCATTCATCGTTTCTTTGGTCTTCCCCTACTCTTATAGCCATTGAAATTCATACTCAAAACTTTCCTCACGACATTTTCCTCATTCCTCCGTATCACACGCCAATACCATGACTACTGGTGTCCACACAACTCTTCAGCTATCGATGCCACTGTCAGACTTCCTCTTATGTACTCATTTTTTCTTATTCTTTCCACTCGTGTAACACATCCCTCTTAGCATTCCCATCTCAGCTGCATGCAACTGCCTGAAAATTGCCAAGAGTGTACGGAAAAAAATATTATAACTTGTAATTATTTCGTTTCAGTAGTACCTAACTGAAACAATATTTCCTACTAATTTGTCATTGTCAGTTTGTTTCAAGAAGCGTTATTATGAAGTTATCCCTAAAATGTGATTCACCAAAACAGGATAAATCCTGTAAATTATCTAGTTTTGAGGTATAAATACTGACACTATTTTAACATAATTTTATTAATCAATTTATATTGAAATACGAACGTTCATTAAAATGTGGCCGAAATTAGTTCTTATGTTGTTGATAAGTTTTGTGGGCCTCTCATGGTGTGGGATAAATTTTTACACACGTAGTTGTCCAGGAGGCACGAAACGATTCTCTAATGGTTTGTGTGCACCAAAGACAACGACTCTGAGCCCGTGAGTACCATCTAACATTTATTTCTATGCCTGCTGCCATATTTTTACCCGACTGCGTCAAAGCCTAAGGAGGGATATGATTTTAACAGGCTATGTTTGGCTTGTCATTCAAAAGAAGCACCACCTCTGTACCTATTTTTTCTGTTTCTGTTTTTCAGTGTCTGTTTATATATGTGTGTACATAAATGGTTAAATAATAAATAAGAAAAACTTGGTAAAGCTTCATGTCCACTATAAGCAGGCACATATGTCATATTGTATTCATTGTTTTAGGCAAATTAAAAGCCAAATTTCTTAAATACCTTTCTAAATAGATGTGTGTGTTTACCTTATATCATTATATTTAATTATATTCATTGTCTACACTTTTAGACAAGTAAGTAATTTAAAACTAGATTAATAATAATTTTTTGTACAACTTCTTAGCTGCGGAATTTGCCTGTAATAGATTTTTGCACTGTTGCATACACACCTTCGCATGTTACCCTTGGCATAGAACCTGTGTAAACAATTGTTCGTGGACCAATAAAAAACAAAATAAAATAAATTAAAATAAAATCTGTATGTATGTTCATCCATTGCCTCATAACTCCTAAACTTGTCGTCGTATATTGACAAACGCGGTATCGTAAGAAGCATGCTGTTGTTCCGGTTACAGGGCTATGTCGTCACATTAAATCCAACATGGCGGCTTATAGCGGATGTAGTGTTACCGATTTTTTTTTGGTTTCTTATGAGAGGTCTTAAGGTCCTCATCTATGTAGTTTAAAAATATGATTGACGTGTAAAAGTGTTTGTACAAACCTACTTACAAAATAAAATCATTTATCATTTTTATGGAGTAATTTCTTAAAATGATAAAAAAGGTTATTTATAATTACACATACATTAGCTGCACCCCACGGTTTCACCCACATATGACTATCCCGAGAGAAAATCGGGACAAAAAGTATTCTATATCCTAATCCAGGACATGATCTACCCATGTACCAAATTTCATCCAAATCCGTTTATCCGTTTTGGCGTGAAAGTGTAACAAGAAAACATAGAAAAAATCAAATCTTTTCTCTTAATAATAATTAGTTTAAATAGATAAAATTATAATGATTTTATCTTGTAAGTAGGTTTCTACAAACACTTTCACACGTCAATCATATTTTAAAAATTAGATGAGGTCGGCGTTTCCTATCTGACTACTCTGAGAAGAAAGGCCGAAACAAACTCAGAGGTCACAGTCTCTTTTAAACCCCAAATATGAATTAAGCAACTATGATTTACTCAAAATATATATATTTTAAGTAAATCATAGAAAATAAAGTAAGAAAGTTAATTTAAGTAAATTTAGAAAGTTAAAACAAACAACAAACAATAACGACAACTACAAACAACACAACTACGACAATAACCTCGATGTAAAGGTATGAACAAGACATCGACGTGGATTTTTTTCGGTTTTCTTATAGCCTGAGTCACAAGCTAGGTGGTACGCGCCACACGTTGTTGTCGCTCGTGGTATGCCATACCACGAGCGACAACAACGTGTGGCGCGATGGGAAAGGAGCCTATACCCAGCTAAGAAAGAAAGAAAATACAGCAGTGTGTGACCAGCACCCTAATTGCGTAACACACAATTAATCGGAATCGGTTTCATTTTGACAGTTCAACAACATTCATTGCGTTATTTACGTGTTGAGCAGACAAATTTTTTGAACTTATGAAGCAATGGATTAGCAATTTGCTTCAAAATGATTCAGATTACTATTGATTGTGTGTTACGCAATTAGGGTGCAGGCTGATGTGATGATGATGATGCTATTTTATTTACTGACAGTCAGGATAGTCGCTAATCATGTTTTTTATAACTTTTTCAGTGCTGCTATTGAAGAATTATTCGGCGCTGACTATGCAGAGATTGATCACAACGTCGCAAACTTTGTAGTTCCGAAAATCTTCAAGAGTTACAACTTTTCATAATTTTGTTATAATGTGTTACAACTTTAGAATCATCGGTAGAATAGATTACACTCCGATATCTCAGATTTACTATAGGTAACATCAATTTTGCATCCGATGAACTTTGAAATTAAACGGATATAAAATCATATTGTTTTATTTTCCTGTATTGATTCCGTATTTATACAGGTTGTACTAAAACCCACTACCAATACGAATCTAGGTATTAAAATATAGCTGGAAAACGGCTTTTAGTTTTGTTTTGAAGTAAGGACCTGAACCAACTGGAACTGGACAAATATCGTCAGAAATGCAGTTGTCTTGCAATAATTCATTGCCATCAATGTTCCTTAAAATTTCTTGTACACACGCCAGCACATCAAGCTACTACATTCTGTCAAATTTCTTTAATAGATTTTCAACTTTATCGCTGAAACATTACGGTTCAAGGTTGATTGGGAAAATTTGTCAGTTTCGGGTAGCTTGACCTGCTGGCGTCTGTACAAGAAGAGGACCTGACTGATAAAGATAAAAAAATTCGCGTAAATATCTAAATGTCGTTTCCTATGAAGAAGAGTTAGCGAAGGAACCTTTATTGCATTTTCAAAAATACTTTGCAATCTGTTTTAGTAGTACAGTCGACGGCACGTAGTCATACTTAGACAGTCGTGAAGGGCGGGCGTTTTGGGGGACTGTCTTTTGTAATTTTGGCGTTCGAAAAGTGCTGATTCTCAGCCTAGTTTGAATAAATGACATTTCACTTTGATTGAGCTAGCCTAGCGTAGTACATCAAGCTATACATTTCCAGTTTTAGCTGACCTCGCATTGTATAGGTTTTTCGTACAATCAGAAGTTAGCTCCTACTGGTTATGTAGAGCTTGATGTGTAGCCGTGTGTACGCAGTTTCAATAGAAAAGGAAGCCAGCTTACACTGGTTTTATTCCCACCGACGTACGGTCTACTGTACCTCATTATATGCACAGGCTTTCCACTCACAGCAGTCCTACCGGATAAACCTGAATACCAGTATTTTATATGGAGAATCTGACCTTCAAAAATATGTTACTGGGTTATACGATACCCATGATAAGACTGGCAGGCGCGCTGTGTGCTGAACTATCAAGTGTCAACTATGTTGGGGTCGGCTTCCAGTCTAACCTGATGCAACAGAATACCAGCATTTTACATGAAGCGACTACTTATTTGACCTCCACAACCCAGATGGGTAATACAATACCCTTTGGTAAGACTGGTGGTCAGATTTTCGGACTTCTAACGATCCGTAACGACTGTCAAAGATCCACAAATGATAGCCGGGACCAATGGCGGGGTCTTGGCATATAAAGATGGTCACCCATTCAAGGACCAACCGCGGCAAGCATAGTAGTACCTATCATTAAAACTTGTAACCAGTGTTGGAATTAAATTAAAAAAAATAACGATATAGCGTCACATAAACTGCCCCTTGCCATATTATAGAGTTTAATATTTTTTGTATAATTTTTGCATCCTATCTTTTTGTAATTCTTAATGTGTAAGTAATTGTTTGTTTTCCCGAATAAATAAAATAAAATAAAAATAAAATATGGCTACCACCAATTAAAAGACTACCAACGTAGGGGAAAGGGGCCTATACCCAGGAAAGAAAGAAAGAAAATACAGCAGTGGGTGATTCCAGGCTGATATGATGATGACGCTATTTTATTTATATAATAAAATAAATAAACAATGTACAGTATACGGCTTAACACACTATAACTGTAAGAAAATGGTCTACTCATTTCTTCTAGACTACACATACATATACAGAAACAGAAAAAATGCTTATTTAAGGGTAAAAAGTTAAGAAGTAGTTTTAAGTTAAAATGGAGCATAGCACACTCAACTTAATCTGTAACACAACAAGCACACATACATACACTTGTACACACACCCCCACATACTCATCCACCACACACGCATGAAATAGTTTTTTACTTTTTCATTCCTTCATACAGGTTATACTGTAACCTAGTGAGTGTAGTTCAGGAGACCAGAACTACACTCACTACGATTGTAGCAAATCTGTAATTTTAACATGTAAAATTATATACCCATGTACTGCAATACTTGAAAATGATCAATAAAGATAAAACAAAAAAAACTTAAACTAAACTAAACTTTTGTTTTCGTGCAATCACTTGCCATCAATGTTCCTTAAATTTCTTATACAAGAAAAGGCTCTAACAACAGTAAAAAAAGTAAGTCTGATAAAAACATAAAATTGGCTAACATTTAACAAAGAAAATATTGTGCATTTGCGAAAATGCAATGTAGAATGTTCAGTAGTACAATCAAACGAACTTCAATGGTAACACTTCAACGTTGAGCTGGTCTAGCGTCGTACGGAGTTTCAATAGCATAAGAGGCCAGCTTATATTGGCGTTGTTACCACTGATATGCGGCTTACTGTACCGTATCATCTGCCTAGCCTTTTTCCAACTACATAAATGTTGGGGTCACCTTCCAGTCAGACTGGATGCTGCTGAATACCAGTATTTTGCATAACGGGGTGAGCTGGACTCCTTTAATAAAGATTATAGAATTGTATAGCACAGGTGTGAGTAGGTACAGTCAACAGCAAAAGTAGATGATCAAAATCAGAAATTTAATACTAATGAACGGAGTACGCGTCAGAACTGTGTGGCGTCGAAGTGATTCAAAAGTATGTGACTGTAAATTGTACCAAACATATACTACTAGAACGACACACAGTTTTGACGCGAACTCCGTTCATTAGTATTGCATTTCTGATTTTGATCATCTACTTTTGCTGTTGACTGTACCATGTACTATTAATAGAGCTACCATTTACCGGGTAATATATATTTCATTGACTTGAATGAGCCCTGGCGGCTGATAGTATGTCATGCTCACTCAAATGTCTCGCTGATGGTGGCGCGATCATTTAGGTCCCTTCAAAATGGTTGAGCTGAGTGGTGCTGATCCATGTGCCATGTTCGTGAAAATGTCTATTTGCTGTACTCTGGACGCTTATACCGTGTATGTCTTTTTAACATTAGTCCTCACATATCATTATAAATTCAACATTAATAATGTAACTAATATTCTTGTATTTTTTTTCCGGGTGACAGCGACGCGGACGAGTACTTTCAGTGTCCTTTTCTTTTTGTATTTATTTGTATAGTTAGTAATTTAATTGAATACTATAAATAGTTAGTTGTGCTGTATTGTATATAAGCATTTTATTGTATGGAAAGACATTTCGCTTTCCTCGCCAGCTCGCCCAAATGGCGTAATTTCAAAATGAAGTGCTTACGCGGAAGAATTAGCGGAAGAAAATATTGTGCATTTCGGAAAATGCAATGCAAAACGTTTCAGATTTTCAAATGAAAATACTATAATAATAATTATTGTAAGCAATACAGTTTCATCATCCTCTATGCTTTTGAAAAATGTTTTAATCAATGTTTTTAGTACTCGCATTCATACATAGGTACTCATCAGGCCGTTGTATATACATTATATATATAAGTAAACCACACAATGACGCTATTCACTCGATATGTTATATCTATCAGGAAACAGACTCCATGAAACAAATTAAACAAACAAGCTCGTTGTTGGTAGGTGCCTATTAATAAAATAATGATGTATTGACTTAACTTTAGGCAATAGGTATTAACTTGTTTTGGACTCATAATTAAGCTGACCCAATAAACTGATAGAGTACGGGTATAAAAAGTGCTACAATTTGAAACTTAATTTTAGTATTCAAATCAACTTGAAACACGAACGTTCTTCAACATGTGGCCGAAACTAGTTCTTATGTTGTTGTTGATCAGTTTCATGGGACTCTCGTGCTCTGCGAATATGTCTAAATATGTTTGTCCTGGTGGCATGACAAGATTATCAGATAGTACTTGTCCGCCAGTGACAACGACTCCAGACCCGTGAGTACTTTCTACTTTTGATAGTATCTTCTTACTGCTATTCCTTATAACAGTCACCCATAATATTTATCCAACAATAGAGTGGAATTAATGCTATCAACGTCTAGTCTATACAAACGAATAACACAGGAGGAAATATGTATTTATTACTCGTACGATACAATGCATATCAACTACTATGTTTTGTTTTTTTCCCTGTCAAATTAAGATACTCCATAGACAGTTTAGACGTGATTAAAAACATGGCTCTTAAAAATACGTCAATTTACGTCAGGCGTTGACTAATTTGACAGGACTAAAGTAATATTTATCTTCTGTCCTTTTCTTAATGAAATAGAAAGAAAAAGATGCCCTGAACTTAAATTTAGATTAGTTTGTGAACAAGGGAATTGGCGCCGCTGACATTTTTATCCTTCGATCTCGAAATTGGTACTTAGGATGAAATTCATTCTTTATTTTATAACAAATTCTACGATAAACGTTATTCGAGACGAAGGTTAAACTGGGGTTTATCTTTATTTTGTTTTCGTTTCCTCTCCAACTTCCTACATGAGAATAACTCATGCGATGGTGAAAATAGTATGGCAGAGGGAAAAGAAGCCTATACCCAGGAAAAAAAAATACAGAAGTTGTGACCAGACTGATATGATGATGATGATGCTATTTTATTTACTGACAATAGGACAGTCGCTAACCATTAATTTTTTGTAACTGTTTCAGTTCTGTTCTTGAAGGCTTTCTCCACGCTGACTATTCATAGAAATGACCTGATGGGATACCTGATAATGACGTCACACACGTTATAGTTCCGAAGTACTTCAAGACAACGAGTTACAATTAATTTATCTATAATATGTTAGAATCATCGGTAGAATATATTACACACAGGTATCTTAGATGTAATAAATACATTTTGTTTCTGATGAATTTTGAAATTAAATGAATATCACAAGTATAAAGTGTAATTATTTTCTAGTATTAATATTTCCGTTACCCTTCAGTGATGCCGATTCTCTCGGACACTGAACAAAACAAACTAAATTATCACTAAAATTCCTTACTTTTGGCTATGAGAATCTTAAAGCTATTCTGCAAAAAAAATCTGAATTTAAAAATAATTTTGACACAACTAAAATCGAATTTGACAAACGCGACTCCACGCAGTACTGGTTTGCCCTACCCAGTGAATTTTTTTAGAGCCGGAGGTCCGCAGGGTGAGCAGCCTCCACGTGTTTTATATGGAATTTTTCACTTTTTGTATGGAAAATATGAAAAATTATTACCTACATGTGGAGTTTTAGGGGTTTATGAGTTTTATAAAGGGGGTTGAAAATTTCATTATGTTTGCGATAGGATACACTAAGAAAAAAAAGATACAGTACTGTTTTTGCACCCGATGTCGAGGTGTTGGTGTGAATTTTAGTTCATGACAACTAATTTTATTCCACACCTTTTTCAGTTTTAGTCAGACAATCAAAATTTCAGGTAAAAAACGTCAAATTAAGAATAGCAAAATTGTCATTTTCAATAGATTAATAACTCAGTGCAGTGCTGTCAAACTAAAATATAGTTAAGTTGTCAACTGTTGTTTCCAACTTGTTGTTGACTGTAACAAAAAAGAAAATTGTTAAGTTGTGTCACTTTAGTCAATTTCAGAATGGGAAATCGTCGTTTGACAGGAATAAACTACATTTTGATGATTTTTGGTCTAGTTTAGAGGCATTTGTGACAAGAGAATCGGTGCCAGTGTCTCTGATCAGAACTGCACATGTAACTTGTTGTGTTTATAACCATAAAGTTGTAAATTATACTTCATACTACTACTTAATATTATAAACAGGTCTCCCTTGTTTCATCGAAAAGAAATTGCCAAATTATCACGTCCCAAAAAAAATTTCGCATAATTTCATTTGCCAAATTATTACTTACTTAGCAAAAAATCTATTCAAAAATAATCGTAACGCAAACCTAATGTTTGGCAAGTGAACGTTTAAACAATTACTTGTTTACCAACTAGTACTTTTACCAATTTTAATTTAGTCAAATATTTCAGTTGGAATAACTCATTTTACGAAAAATAAAATTTACCAAATATTTAGTATCGTTAGTTTTCAATTTACCATTTCTATTCAGTCAATTGGTTCGTTTCTGGCACTCGCCGGCCGCTGCAGCGGCACCGCTCGCTTCGCTCGCTCAGCTCGTGCGTAGGAGGTCAAAGTTTAACCTAACCTAAGCATTTTTTTTTTATAATTAATCTCGTCTAACTAGTTTGGTTCTTGATAGCCTGCTAACAAAAACCTCTTCTTTCCTTATTTGTATCAAATAAATGATTATTATAAAATTGATTTTTTTAGTTATATAATTCCCAAAAAATCTTATTTTTGCCTTTATATTTTTTGCCATAACAAATTATTTGACCAAAAGTTTATTGTCTCAAGATTGTTTGCTGTAATAAATCATTTGATTAAAGACGAAATGCCTAAATTATTCTGCCAAGTAAAAAATTTACCAAATGAAAATGTGCGTACTAAAATTATTCCAAACATTGCATTGGTATAAAAAAAGGTTGCTAAAATTTGTTTGGGTAGTGAAATTTTGGCAAAATTTTTTCGGCAAAACGGTAGGATCCCTCATAAAACGTATGAAAAATACAGGAAAATAGTAGACAAGAGACAGGAGTAGGCTAATTAGTGAGTTTGAAATTGAATTTCCGAAATCATATGAATGTCTGTTCATTTAGTCACTAAAATACTTGGGCAAAAACATTTATCACGTCACGTTTGCACCTTCCAAATAGTTTGAGAATGAAGGAACACTATATTTTTGTTAATTTTAAATTAAAACATTGCCAAATTCAATGTTATTTTCCGTTGACCAAAAAGTTTAAAAATACCGAAAAGTGCTCTTTAAACCTCATAAACGCGTTGGTTGATGGTATGGTGATTGGAGATAAACAAACCTATTCTAAAGTACATACGTCATTATAGCCCTGGGGTCAATCCGTGTGATGATATTATACTGAATTCCATTATAACCCGCTGAGCAATAATGTGATTTGAATGAGCTTGGGCAAGCTTGAATCTGCATATAGCGCCCGTGACATAAGACGCGCGATAGCTTATTCAGCGAATTTAAGCAAGTAATCAGCGAATAAGCAAATGCTTGCTAGGGTAAAAAAAAAACGGGTTGCACTCCGGGAGTGCCGGCAGAAGTGAAAACTTGAATATTAACGTTGTGCATTTTTGATATTTTGGAATGCGGTCTACTCTTCCTCCGTCTTACGAATTTTCGATCAGGTCACGTGTCCTGACGCGAATTTAACATTTTTTACCCATCACAAAAAAGTGCACAACGCCGCTAAAGAAGTTTTCACTTCAAAAACTAACACAATACATTTCATGTGGCGATGCTCGTACAGTCAGTAAAAGTCTGACACGCCCTCCCGCTCCGCCCAGAACGGAAGAAGTTATTTGATGACTAGCTTCTGCCCGCGGCTTCTCCCGCGTGGATGTCGGAAATTATCCCACGGGAACGTGCTAACAGGATAAAATGTATGTGCACCAGGATGCCATCTATCTCGCGGGCCCTTTGTGGCTAATTACAATAGAAAACCAATTGTGTCTCATTAATGGTGATTAAGAGGGTACCTATATGATATCTTTACCTAAGTACCTACCTAATTAAAAAAATAAATAAACTCAATAACAGAAAATAAAATACCTACCTACCTAAATAAACCTATTTATGACGATAACTAATCTAAACTCAATCATCATCTGCCTAGCCTTTTCCCAACTATGTTCAGGGCCGGCTTCCAGTCTAACCGGATGCAGCTGAATACCAGTATTTTACATGGAGCGACTGCCTATCTGACCTCCACAACCCAGTTATTGTGTAATACGATACCCTTGGTACGACTGGTTGTCAGACTTTCGGGCTTCTGACTACCCGTAACGACTGTCAAAGATCCACGAATGACAGCCGGGACCAACGGCTTAACGTGCTTTCCGAGGCATGGAGGTGTCTCGGTATGTAAAGGTGGTCACCCATCCACAGACCGACCGCGGCAAGCGTAGCTTAACCTGACCGATCGACCTGTGCGGCTGTTATTATTTAGCCACGGGCCCCTCAATCTAAACTCAATAAATAAGCAAAATTTCTAAAAACTAATATCTATACGAATGACTATCCTACCTAACAGTATTATAAAATAACCTACGGTCACTACGTACACTATCAAATATACTACCTATACTTTAAAATTAAAATCTATACCTACGACTTATATAAAAATAAACCTAAATAACTCTAAAAAGTAAAAGGAATAAAAATGAACTCCACTGCGTGTGACCTAACCTACGACAAACTTATTATTTGCGGTTGGTACAGTAATCGGATCTAGGGATCGAACCGCAAAATTAAGTTTGTTTTTTATTGTATATACTTTTCCGGGATAAAAAGTACCCAGTTTGGTGCCCAGGATATTAAAGAATAATTATACCAAGTTTCATCGTAATCGAACTGGTAGTTTTTGCGTGATGCCTGAACAAACAGACAGACAGACAGACAGACAGACAGACAAAAATTTTTTTAATCACATTTTTGGGTTCGGTGTCGGTCTAGTAACACCCCCTGCCATTTATTTTTTTGATATTTTCAATGTACAGAATTTTCACTTCTACAGATTTATTATAAGTATATAGATATAGATTTCCCAGCTAAAAAAAAAAAATGGCGAAACGCAACACAGGTTGATTGCAAATCATTTTTCATCCTAACTAGTGATCATAATACAAGGCGGTGCCACGCAACGGATATCAGAAGGCCAATTCAAAATTTAAAATATTCAAAATCTAGTTGCAATCTCATCTCAGCGACAATAAGAAATTAGAGGTATTGTTGACAGATTGGTACTAAGATCAGACTGTGAATGTTCTTAAAATGACGAAAATCGCCCCTCTGATTCTGCAATATATTCTACAAGTGTGGACAAGGTCTAACATTGGATATTAGAAGCGCGGAGGAAATATAAATAAAAGAGAAGAAGATAAATATTATACTCAAGCATTCAATTCATTATAATGTTTTGCATACCACAATGTCTATGTATTATGAACCTAATTACTGACTTTGGTGTTGTTTTCCCCTGTGCAGTGCATACTTAGGTACCTCTTTTGTTGATTGTAGCAGGACAAATTACATTAAAATATCTTAGTTTTAGGTAATAATCACTTTATTTGAGCTCATGACTATGCTGTGCTGACTCAATAAACCGGTATAAATAGAGCCACAATTGTAACTATGAAATATGTTTATTCCTGTATATTGCTTACCTAGGTATCTATTTTGTTGGTTGTATGTACCAGGACAATTTACTAAAATAATCTTAATTATTACAAGCTTTTATTTAGTTTCACCTGTCCCGTTGTCTGTCTGTCTGTCTGTCTGTAATCATATCTTGCAAGTTAAATTTGATCCACTTCCCGGTTTCCAATTGAGCTGAAATTTTGTATGCATGTATAAATCGCATGACAATGCAATATTATTATGACATAGAGCTGATCTGATGATGGAGCTGGAAGATGGCCATAGGAACTCCGTAATTAAACGACGCAATCCCATCGAGTTTGGGCTCGTTTGATTCGTCTTGACGAGTACTTTGATACTACATGGTAACCAGGGTCTGATGATGGATCTGGAAGGTGGCCATAGGAACTCCGTAATTAAACGACGCAACCCCATCGAGTTTGGGCTCGTTTGATTCGTCTTGACGAGTACTTTGATACTACATGGTAACCATGGTCTGATGATGGAGCTGGAAGGTGGCCATAGAAAATAATTTAAACCTGATAAGTAATAAATAAAAGCGTGTTACATTGTGTTCTAAATGTTCTTTTATGTTCCATCAAAATGTAACACGCTTTTATTTATTACTTATCAGGTTTAAATTATTTTTAACATTTTAGTCCTTTTTAGGGTTCCGTAGCCAAATGGCAATGGAACCCTTATGGATTCGCCATGTCTGTCTGTCTGTCTGTCTGTCTGTCTGTCTGTCTGTCTGTCTGTCTGTCTGTCCGTCCGTATGTCACAGCCGCTTTTTTCCGAAACTATAAGAGCTATACTGTTGAAACTTGGTAAGTAGATGTATTCTGTGAACCGCATTAAGATTTTCACACAAAAATAGAAAAAAAACAATAAATTTTGGGGGTCCCCATACTTAGAACTGAAACTCAAAATTTTTTTTTTCATCAAACCCATACGTGTGGGGTATCTATGGATAGGTCTTCAAAAATGATATTGAGGTTTCTAATATCATTTTTTTCTAAACTGAATAGTTTGCGCGAGAGACACTTCCAAAGTGGTAAAATGTGTGTCCCCCCCCCCCCCCTGTAACTTCTAAAATAAGAGAATGATAAAACTAAAAAAAATATATGATGTACATTACCATATAAACTTCCACCGAAAATTGGTTTGAACGAGATCTAGTGAGTAGTTTTTTTTTAATACGTCATAAATCGTAACGTAACGGAACCCTTCATGGGCGAGTCCGACTCGCACTTGGCCGGTTTTTTTTATTAATAAGTAATAAAAGCTTGTTTTTAAAAAGGTTATTTTTCTTTTAATTTTTTTTAAGTAACAGATATTACTTTGTTTTAAACTCATTACTAGGCTGACTCAATAAACCGATAATGTAACGGTATAAAAGGTGCAATAATTTTAATTTGACTTTAGTATTCAAATTATCTTGAACCACGAACGTTCTTCAACATGTGGCCGAAACTAGTTCTTATGTTGTTTGATCAGTTTTGTGGGAGTCTCGTGGTGTACTATGCCTGGTAGATTTAGCTGCCCAGGAGGCATGCGTGTATACAAAGATGGTAGCTGTGCGCCAACGACTCCAGAACCGTGAGTGCTATCTAATCCTTATACAACTCTATGCCTACCATAATATCCTACCAATAAATATCTTCATTCATTTGCCATCTTCTACTTCATATAAATCTTAAATTCATTCATTCATTCACCGACTGAAAACGTATAACCTACACCGCTAGATCTAGAAGCAATAAATTTTGCATAAGAGTTCCTTGTATAATTATGACGAATAAACGAAATATTTTTTGAAAATTCAGCCCTTAAAGGGGTTGAATGTCGTCATTTTTCCCGATGGGAAATCCCATCAGCTACACAGCTTTTAATAAATATAATAAGTAAATACATTATTTTTTCATTTTATTTATTTATTTCTTTAACTAATGATTGCAGTAGTGTAATAATGCGTTATCGAGAAGAAAGCCAAACTGGGGTTCTTCTTTATTTTGTTTTCTTTTTCTATCAAATGAATATAAACTACTACCTACAGGAAAATAGTTAATGTCCTGGTGAAAGTAGTACTTATCCTAGGTGGTACACGCCACACGTACTTGTTATCGCTCGTAATATGGCAGAGGGGAAAGAGCATACCCAGAAAAGAAAAAAAGAAAATACCACCAGACCAATGTGACCAATAATAATAATGTGACCAATAATGTGACCAGGCTGATATGATGATGACGCTATTTTATTTACCGACAGTCAGGACAGTCGCTAACTATGTGTTTTATATTATTTTCAGTTCTGATATTAATGAAATATTTGGCCCTGCCTAAATATGGAAATGACCTGATGGGATACCTGATAATGACGTCACACACGTTATAGTTCCGAAGTACTTCAAGACAACGAGTTACAATTAATTTATACTATAATATGTTAGAATCATCGGTAGAATATATTACACACAGGTATCTTAGATGTAATAAATACATTTTGTTTCTGATGAATTTTGAAATTAAATGAATATCACAAGTATAAAGTGTAATTATTTTCTAGTATTAATATTTCCGTTACCCTTCAGTGTCTCTGATCAAAACTGCACATGAAACTTGTTGTGTTTATAACCATGAAGTTATAAATTATACTTCATACTACTACTTAATGAGACAAAACTAGATATATCATAAAACATATAAAAAATATAGGAAAAGTACAAGGTGTCGTTTTGCATCCTCGTCAAATTCAAGGAGGTAACTATGCTACTGATTCTCGACACGAATCTATAATAAAATAAGTAGGTATTTTTTTTCTTCTAGTTTTCTGAAATCGGCATGTGTGGGACCGCGCTGTAACTGCCCTTTTACACACACATAAAAACGCGGCCGCTTATACGATACCATAACGTGATTCTGTTCTTTGAAAGTGGTGTATTATAATACTGTCAAAATTAAATAACTAGAAAAACTAGTATGTATTCGTTTTTTACCAGGGATCGTAATTTTATTTGATTATTTATGTCTTTCATAACGGCCTCCTGAAATTTGACGAAGATGCAAAATAACAGCTTGTATAGGATACTTTTTATCCCGATATTCCCACGGGATCGAAACTTATGTGGGTGGAACCGCGGGGCGCAGCTAGTATAATATAACATATTTCGACACATAATCTCTACCTACCTATTCTTAGAATTGACCGCACATCTCACAAATCTCTACCGCTGAGCGTCACAGCCCGCCAGCTCATATCTGACCCCCGGCCAGTAGGGCAATGGGCAATTGACCCCGAGTGTCCCCGAGTCAGCGACTCGAGACCGTTGCTCAGCCATTGCTCAGCCCGTCAGTGACAGCAATAAGGGGGTTTGCTTTAATGGCGTCAATTAAGTTTATTGGCCGTGTGAATATCTACTGATTTGGAAGTAAGTAGTGGCCTTTTTGAGATATCCAGAAGTTTAGCTTTTAAGTTTTGTCCGACTATGGAAAAACTCAAGCTGCGAGGTAGTTGCGTAGCACACCATCAGTAACAATGGCTTTTATTTTGACAGTTCAACAACATTCATTGCGCTATTTACGTTGTTGATCAGACACATTTTGCGAACATATGTGGCAACGGATTAGCAATATCCTTCAAAATGATTCAGGTTGAGTTTAGTAGTGTGTTACGCAATTAGGGTGCTGGGGTCAGTTTTGAAAGCTACTACTCATCATCTGCCTGCCTTTTTCCAACCATGTTGGGGTCGGCTTCCAGCCTAACCAGCACTCTAATTGCGTAACATACTATCAAACACAATCTGAATAATATTGAAGGATATTGCTAATTCATTGCTTAATATGTTCGAAAAATTTGTCTGCTCAACAACGTAAATAACGCAATGAATGTTGTTGCCATTCCTACTGTTAGTGTGTTACTCAATTACCCCGCTGATGCAGCTACCAAATGCGAATACCAGTATTTTACCTAGAGCGATTGCCTATCTAACCACCAGAACCCAGTTACTGGGCAACAACAACAACTGCTGAATAGATCTTACTTAATAGGTATTCTATTATTTATATTCAACAAATATTGTATTATACAACAGGCGACTTACTGTTGCCTGTACCTACGTCTTCCATCAGTTGTTATCGAAAACTTACTTGCTAGCGTTAAACTCGCTAGCGTAGTATTAACGTGGATCGAATAGATTTCGATAATGCTTGCACCATGAGTTTTACGGAGTCTTACGCAGGCGCTAAGGTAAACTCGATAGATCGTGTCGTCTACTTATGTTTTTTTTCTTTCTTTCTCAGTAATCACAAGCGATATAGATATATGCTCAAAATGTAGTGCTATGGCCTATGCTAATAATATTATGACAGTCGATAATCCGACTAAATAGAAAGGTTGGCGGTTAGTGAACTACTTAAGGTAATTTAGTGGTTGTTGAATTTTTATTCCTTACTAGCTGCACCCCGTGGTTTCACCCGCATGAGTTTTGATCCCGTGGGATATCAGGATAAAAAGTATCCTATATGTTAATCCTGGTTATAGTATATATATATATATATATTTATTAGTAGGATATGTCACTGTTGTGTCATCGAGTAACGTTAGTGACCATAGATATACTCGTGGGCTGTTTTCTACATTTCTATGTTAGTGACTAACGAATAGACTGCGTTAGGTTTCTTACCTGTCGAAATCTATAGTACTCATAGTACGAATTTTAATTCTTTCTGTGACCGCTAGGGGCGCTGTATAGTATTTCATATACTATATTATTTACGGAGGCGCTAGCAAGTTTTGGTTGTGCAAACTCATGGTAGAGCTCTATTGAATTTTATTCAACATTTCTCGGCATTTCCAAACTGTTTAGTATCTTATAGTCAGATTGGTCTCATTTATTGTGTCAAAATCAATTTTAGAACTTTGGAAACAGCCACTGTGAGAAATACGTAACAGTTTTATATTTTCTACTTTTACGCAAAGCTCCTAAACTTTGAACTGTGCAATAATAACGAGAGACACCATGTTGCAGTGTGATTTACAGTGAGAACAGCTACTAATGTTTCATGATGTATATTAGTTGTAAGTATGTAAAACAGGTTTTTTCTTATCTAGTAGGTAAGTATTTTATTAAGGGCTGATTTTTCCATCGCCAGATAACTTTTAGTCGAGGAATAAAGTTGACGTTTGACAGATTTTGTATGAAATAACTGTCAAAATTTCAAAATTATTCCTCGAAGAAAGTTATCAGATGGTTAAAATATCAGCCCTTAGTGTTTTAGTATTTATAGATTAATGCATAAAGCTTGCGTATAATGGATTTCAAGCCATTATATGCAAAAAAACTACTTCGCTGCTGTGCATTTTGTGTGGAGGTTGATAAGAAACATATTTTTTGGTTATGGTCATCCTTTGTTTTAATTATAGGCTGCTTGTAATACTAACAAAATATGGACCACTGTTGTCAAAAATAAATAAATTTTAATTTAATAAAGGAAATTATTGGGCGAATCTGCCCTGAAGCCCAATTACTAGCAATATACATATACCGTGACCCAACGACCCGTAACGATTGTCAAAGATCCAAGAATGACAACCGGGACCAACGGCTTAACGTGCTTTCCGAGACACGGAGGAGTATTGGTATGCAAAGATGGTCACCCATCCTCGAACCAACCGCGATAAGCGGAGCTTAACATGATCGATTGACCCGTGCGGCTGTTATTACTAAGCCACAAGCCCCGCTAGGAGCTACAGAGCTCTAAATGTGAGTAATTAAGTATCGAAAACATTAAGTCATTCTGAACCCCGAATTGACTAACAATTTGAGGCTCTACTATGAACGAAGAGCGATAAGCGTTAAGCTTAAAGCCTTTCATTCTTGAGGTTCCTAAGTTATAGGCAAAACTCGTACTTATTTCTCCTTGAAAAGCTCTTTGCATTGGTATATCTTATGGCTATAAGGCTTCAGCGGGGTAGTTGCGTACCACACTATTAGTGGCAATGGCTTTCATTTTGACAGTTCAACAACATTCATTGCGTTATTTACGTAGTTGAGCAGAATTTTTTTTAGAACATATAAAGCAATGGATTAGCATTATCCTCGAAAATGATTCAACTTGTTATTGATAGTGTGTTACGCAATTAGGGTGCAGAGCAGAACCCCATACTTTGTTGCCCATTCTCCTGAAGGTACAACTTACAACTATAACAACTAAAAAAAGCATGATAATGGCATGGCTGTTAATTGTAGCTGGCAGGCCAGAGACCTGTCTATTCAAAACCTTGTTTCCAATTGATATTATTTCTACTTAAACAAATATCAACTTTATATAAATATGAATTAAGTTGATTTCAGAATGACCAGTACTATTGAGAAAGTCATAAAAAATATGAAGTTGTAGCGCAAACTTATGGGTAGATTTTACAGTTGTTTTTCCTAAAACTCGTTTTGCAGCATATGAATTTCATCCATAATGGTGTAGGCAACTTCGAAAGTCCTATTTACGAGTACCTACATAAGGTAGTTACGACTATAAACACATTCCAATCAGCACCATATTTCCTGAGAACATAATAACAGCATTTTCAAACATCCCAATACCAGCACTTCCCAATATTAAACTCCTCTGAGGAAGAACCAACCATTTTCTTTTTACGCAAACCTGACTTTAATTCCCGGAAAATATTACACAAGTGAGTCCCACCCTATGCATACTGAAAGCCTTATTACAAACATACCATTGCGTACTTAAAGAACCTTAACGTATAAGAGGTAAGGGTGGTTTTTCATTGGGAAGGAGTAAAGATATTTTGGTAAAGAATTAAAACGATAATTAGTAAGGATAAGATATTGGGAACTTTTAGCATATTTTCTTGTTGTAAGTAGGTTTGTAATGATTACATTCGGAGTATTAACAGCGTAGTGATTAACATTTTAATTAAATGTAAGTTAGTCTTTTTCAGGAGACGTCTTGAATGGAATAATTAAGTAGGAGTAAGTTGGTAAGTGTAGAATGAACTTTTTAAAATGGACCCCGGAGAACTGAGCCCTGAGCCCCCGGATGGAGTAATTTAGATTTTTAGGCTTATTGGAAAAATGGTAGATTTTCTTGAACGTATAAACCGGATTTATACATTAAAGAAAAAAACTTTATTTCGGATAAGCAACATCCATATGGGTTAGTAAACAAAAAGATAACTTATAAGTTATACCTATGTTAGTATACTTATTATCTATATGTATTATTATTTTAGACTTAATTTGATTCTTATAATTTCTAATGAATAACATACTATGTATACATATATAACCACTATTTGGAGACAAGGCTGTTGTTCGAAATACATCTTCGAACAACATTAGCTGGAGACTCGCACCTCCCCGATATCACGGTCTTCAGGATGGAGTTGCTTTCCCTCACTCTGCAGAGCAAAGTGGCAGATTTCTGTCTGACGATGGCGTGGAAGCCATCGACGCATGCTTGTGCAAACATACCTGATGCACTGCAGAAACGGGGCAGCCCCATCAACATCCTGAACCCGTTATTATATACACACATACATACATCCTCTCCATCCTCTGGATTAAAAAATTTGTGCATAATCAGCCTATTATGTTCCCACTGCTGGGACACAGGCCTACTCTCTGTGAGAGAGAGTGGGCTGTAATTCACCAGCGGGCCCAGTGCAGGTTGGTAGATGTCACAATGTTTTCGAATTTTTGGTTCTAGGACATAGGCTTGTCCTAGAACCAAAACTTAAACATCGTGAGGAAACAGGCGTTTCCTCACGATGTTTTCCGGTTTGAGAGCAGTGATGATGAAGTCATTTACACAAAGTAAAGCGTCTGCCCGGGTTCGAACCCAAGACCTACAACTCGTAAGTCGGGGCCGTTGCCACTGGACCACCACACTGCTCAGGTGTAGGTATATTAGTTACTAGCTGCGCTCCGCGGTTTCACCCGCATAAATTTCATCACGTACGAATATCGGGATAAAAAGTATCCTATATGTTAATTTTAGTTATAAACTATGTGTGTGCCAAATTTCCTCAAAATCTGTTCAGAAGTTTTTGCGTGAAAGAGTAACAAACATCCATCCGTTTATATAGACTTTCACGTTTATAATATTAGTAGGATATACAAATTAAGGAAACTGACCCTATTTTTAATGAGTGCGAAAAACTAAGACCACCTAGGTAAATGAGAAGGAAACCTTTGTCACCATGGGGTGAGTTTGTCACCATGGGGTGAGTTTGACCGCGGTTATTTTTTCTTTTTAACCGCAATAAACATTTCAATGCTGCACATTTGGGGGACTTTTTTGGGAACTTGTTACCACTGTTTCACGGCACCAAAAAATAAGGTACCAGGGAATTATAAATGGTAAGCAGTTTCGGTATAGGAATACATCGTCACACAGCAATCGTGATGATAAATGCTCTTTTTCTTTTCTGCATGAGAGGGCCTCCTGCACGGGGATAATATTAAAAAAAAATGATTACCCATTAACTTCCCACTGCTGGGCAAAGGCCCTACTCTCTTTCTACCTGTCTCTGTCCAGAGCTGGGACAGTTGATATCTAAAAAGTTCATGTCCGTGTGACTGACTGACAAACGACAGAATATACGTAATCGCATGCTAAAGCGAAATATTATACCTATATATCCGATCATAACACTTTCATAGCTATTAACTAACCTTCAATATATGGTGTCAGAGCCATAGATTTATAGCCCCATACGTAATGCAGTGGGCTGGCTGTCTGCCAAGCCACGCGCCGCTGTCGGTCATATATCATGCGCTATTGTGCAGCCGATGACCATTCGCGTGTGTATGAAAGTACTGTGTCGTGTTTGATAACTTCTAAGGTTTCTGGGGGCCTGGTACTTTTGATTTAAGTTATGTCATAGCATAGGAGCTCCTTGTGAAAAGACTCGTCCATGTTTGTTGTTGGACTATAATTTATTATGAAGGACTAGCTGTTGCCGGTGACTTTGTAATTTATAAAACTTGAGAGGTATCAAGGGACACCCGGATGGAACGAAGTTCAAAGAGAGAGAGAGAGAGACAGACAGAGAATCACGCGCATGCCGCACGGCTTACAACTATAGCAAAAAGTGTCGTTCCAACTTTTGGTCTTAATTTTTTCCGTCTAGCCCCCTTTCGTAACGCGCGATAAGGAACTTCGTTCCAAAAATCAATTGCTGTTCGTTTGTCTCGCTAAAACTCGAGAACGGCTGGGCCGATTTAGCTGATTTTGGTTTTGAAATGTTTGTCGTAGTCCAGGGAAGGTTTAAACGGTGAGATGATATGGAAAAATTGCGCAGTTTATATGGGATAATGACTAACCACTCAAACGGACAGCAATTGATTTTTATATATATAGATATAGATTAATTTTATGAAATGTGTAATTCCTTATGATTATTTTTTGTATTGTTCAGGCTTGTTTAATTTAATTAAGTGATGAGACTATGGGCTGATTTTCTAATCGACCGATATGTTATTGTTATTGTGGGCGGTATGTTTGTGGTCGACCATTTGCGTAAGTAGGATAACGTGTCAGTATTTAATAACTCTTTAAGGTTTCTGTGAACCTAATACTTTTACTTTTAGTTTTTTTTTTTCACAGAAGCTTCTTGAGAAAGTTCTGGAGGTATGTAATTCAATGTTTATTGTTGTACACACGGCTACACATCAAGCTATAAACTTCCAGTTTTAGCTGACCTCGAATTGTATAGGTTTTCCTTACAATTAGGAGTCAGCTTATACTGGTTATGTATAGCTTGATGATGATGTGTAGCCGTGCGTATCATTCGCGTATGTAGTAGGATAGTGTGTTTAATAACTCCTAAGGTTTCTGTGCGCCTGGTACTTTTAGAAAATCCTTTTTTTTTGTTTTTTTTTTTCCAATCATTTGGTAGTTTTCGGGACTTATGAAAATAGGTGACTAGGTGAATAGGTGGTCATTGACTCCGACGTGGTCTTTTCGAATTTTCACTTTCCCATCTCATTTGTTTGTCGCTCGCGGCTTGCTTTGACCAACCTCCTCCTTTCGAGGGAGATTCTTGTCAGGTGGTACAAATGGCATTACTAAGCACCAGCTTCAGTCTTTTTTTTGATCGTTTGGCAGTTAGTGGGAGGACACATTTTAAAAAGTTTGAACAGTACCGATACCTGCTGTCATCAAGGAGTACCTATCTAACTCTTAACTCTCGTTTAAAGTTGGTAGAAGTCATTATGCATTTGAAGCTTCGATTAATTGAAGCATTTCAACATTTGTTTTTCCCATATGTTCATAAACGTTGCTGAAAGTTAAGTAGTGATTAGCGACTGTTTAACCACACATTTTTGACGTTTGAACGCCACTTAACGTTAAATAAACCCCATTAAGGTCTGGTTGTTTCAAACGGTTTGTTAACGTAACATACGTACGTCAAATAATAAGGATTACGTACTCGTTATTATTTGACATACGCCATGGCTATAATTCTGTAATTGTAATTTGAAACAACGCTTTTTTTGGTTTGACGTCAGTTAGCACCATTTTTGACGTATGCGCGTGCGTCAAGTGGACGTGAAACAACCCGCCCTAAGACTTAGTTACCTATTTGCCAATCGACTACATGCTTTTTAGGGTTCCGTAGCCAAATGGCAACGGAACCCTTATGGATTCGCCATGTCTGTCTGTCTGTCTGTCTGTCTGTCTGTCTGTCCGTCCGTATGTCACAGCCGCTTTTTTCCGAAACTATAAGAGCTATACTGTTGAAACTTGGTAAGTAGATGTATTCTGTGAACCGCATTAAGATTTTCACACAAAAATAGAAAAAAAACAATAAATTTTGGGGGTCCCCATACTTAGAACTGAAACTCAAAATTTTTTTTTTCATCAAACCCATACGTGTGGGGTATCTATGGATAGGTCTTCAAAAATGATATTGAGGTTTCTAATATCATTTTTTTCTAAACTGAATAGTTTGCGCGAGAGACACTTCCAAAGTGGTAAAATGTGTGTCCCCCCCCCTGTAACTTCTAAAATAAGAGAATGATAAAACTAAAAAAAATATATTTATTTATTTATAATAATAAGCACACCAACAGCACAATCACTTACGATTCAAATTAAATATCATCTAAAATTAGCATTACAGTAACCATGCAAATAACAGGTATGCATGACATTTAACTTAAAAAATATGCGAGACAAAGGAGAACAATAAAAAAAAAATGTGTTAGTAGATCTTAATCTAGAACACTACAAAACAAACCAATTTGAGCTACATAGACTCTTCACACTGTCTAAATAGGGAACGCCTGTATGAAGCAAAACTCATGGAGAAAATATCAATAGGAAAATCTGTCAAGTTGGACCTTTCATTATATTGCCTTGCCATACGTGTTAGTGGGCTATTAAATGTGGTATTTAAGGTGGATGTAGGCAATTCAAAAATACGATGATGACGCTTACTACGTTGGCTAGACCTAAAGTTAAAATAACCTACCAATTCTGCATCGATGGAACCGTTTATAATTTTATGGAGTATTAGTAAGTCAGAATTGCTACGTCTATCTTTTAAGCTAATCATTTTAAAGTGCTTTAACCTGTCATTGTAATCAGGTATGGCTTTACGGATCCCATTCTTCATACATAAATACCTAACAAAACGGGCCTGAACTGATTCAACACTATTAGAATAAGTTGAATAATAGGGAGACCAAATAGAGGAACAATATTCCAAGGAACTTCTTACTAGTGCGTTGTAAAGTAAAATAATGCTACTATGACTACGAAAAGGTTTCGACGTACGGATTATAAAGCCAAGCATTCTTTTAGCCTTACTTACTATACCATCGATATGATCGCGAAAAGATAGTGATGAATCGACGAGTACCCCAAGGTCACGGATGACCGACACTCTGCTTAGTACTGATCCATCAATATGATAATCAAATTTAATGTAATTCACCTTATTCGTGAATGTAATTGTCTGGCATTTTTTAACATTGAGCGTCATTCTGTTGTTCAAACACCATTCTTGAAGTACATCAATATCCCTTTGAAGCTTTATACAATCACTCAAGTCCGATATCCTACAGTATATCTTTAAATCATCAGCGTAGGCCAAACAATTGCAATTTATTAAATCCAAAAGATCATTCAAAAAAACCAAAAAAAGCAATGGGCCCAACTTAGAGCCCTGTGGAACACCAGAACCAGGAGAAAAAGGTACAGATTCATAGCCCGCTAAGGCTACTATTTGAGAACGATTAATTAAATAACTCTCGAACCATCGCAACAGAGAGCCATGAATACCAGCGCAATTTAATTTCATAGAGAGAATTGAGTGATCAACGCGATCAAAAGCTTTCGCAAAATCTGTGTAAACAGCGTCAGCCTGACCCCTAGCTTCTAAGGTGTTACTAATGAAAGTAGTGTAAATAAGTAGGTTAGACAAAGTCGAACGGTTAGACACAAAACCATGTTGCTTCAAACTAATAATATGACGGAGGTGGGAATAAACTACATTATATATGAGACCCTCAAACATCTTAGCAAATTGTGATATAATAGAAATTGGTCTATAGTTAGTTACGTCGTTCATACTACCAGACTTATGTATGGGGATAATGTGTGAGATTTTCCATAAATCGGGAAATGTACCTTCCTTAAGGGATTTATTGTATATTATCTGCAGTGGTATAATAAGAGCATCAATGCAAAGACGAATAAAAATAGGAGGAAGTCCATCCGGACCAGCTCCTTTATTAAGATCTAGCCGTTTGATGCTATCACTAACGTCCTTTTCAGTAATGTCAATGGAAGACATACTGTAATTAGACGAGGAGTAATCTGGAGGCAAGTTATTAAGCTGTTGACTAACACTGTACACAGATGCAAAATAGTCTGCAAATAGATCAGCCACACTACTGCCACCCTCACCAACACGATCACCCCACGATACTTGGTCAGGGACACCCCTGAAAGATTTCCTAGACTTAACATAACGCCAAAAAGCTTTTACATTTGTTTTTAATTCACTCTCAATTCTCTCCATATAAACTTTAAAACAGGTATCCATAGCTCTCTCAGCTCGCTTCCGTAGGGCAACAAAAGTATCGTAGTCCCGAGGGTTTTTGTAGCGTTTGAACCGAGTCCTGTATTTATGTTTTTCTTTAAGAACTTTAATCAAGGAAGCTGAGAACCAAACTGGATAACTATTATTCTTAGGTTTACCCTTTGGAGTATATTTATCAATATTTTCCCATAGTATATTATAAAATGTCATAACATAATCATTACAATGCAAATGACAATAATCCTCCCACTTTACTTTACGTAGATCACGAACACATGCCTCATAGTCTGTTTTGGTGAAAATATATTTAGACTGTTTAATATTATAATTTAAATTAGAAATTGAAGTTCTATTAAGTACTAATTCTAGCGGCGGATGATGTATATCTGGTTTACTGATGGGTGGTGCGGAAGAAACAGAAAAACTGGAGTTCTCATCCACCAAGATGAGGTCAAGGATATTGTCATTCTCATTGCAGATGCTATTCATTTGAACATAGCCGGTGATGTTTAGGAAGTCCCTCAACGCTAAGGACTTAGGGTCACTAATTCCTAGAAAGGGATCATTCGATTGAGACCATTTCACATTAGGAAGATTGAAATCACCAAGAATCAAAGTGGTACAATCCATATAACGCAAGCAAATTTCTTCAGCCCTGGCCAAGAATTGAGCAAAGATATGGCAGGGTATATAAGACGGTAAATAAACAATACAAATATTCATACAGACGCTACCAGCACTGATACATAACCACATATCCTCAACGGAGGTTTGCCACTCAGTTTTAATAACAAAATTATACTTATTACTAATAGCTATTAATATCCCACCACCATAATTTTTAGAGTACAAATCTTTATACTGTGCACTACGATCACGGCGCACAACAGTATATCTTTGGTCAAAGTATTCAGAGGATAAGAACGAGTCATCTAACCAAGTCTCTGTCAGACATATTATGTCGTAGTCAGAACTTAAAATTGACATTAGAATTTCATGTGACTTCGTTTTCATGCCCCTCACATTCTGATAAAAAATCGAAACACTATACACCACAAGAGAATGATAAAACTAAAAAAAATATATGATGTACATTACCATATAAACTTCCACCGAAAATTGGTTTGAACGAGATCTAGTGAGTAGTTTTTTTTTAATACGTCATAAATCGTAACGTAACGGAACCCTTCATGGGCGAGTCCGACTCGCACTTGGCCGGTTTTTCTAAATTACGAGTCAAAACATAGAATATAGGCAGCAAACCAGATCACGGCCAAACTATACGGTTTGAGCTAAATCCTTTTATATCGTTATAACTAACAGCATGCAGCTCACACACAACACACAGGTTACATCGGCGATAGTCTCGTTTAACAAAGACTGCATTTACACCGAATAGGGATGGTGCACAAATATTTTTTATGAAGTAATCTAAAATGACTAAGGGTTATTTTTTAGGGTTCCGTAGCCAAATGGCAAAAAACGGAACCCTTATGGATTCGTCATGTCTGTCTGTCTGTCCGTCCGTATGTCACAGCCCCTTTTTTCCGAAACTATAAGCACTATACTGTTGAAACTTGGTAAGTAGATATATTCTGTGAACCGCATTAAGATTTTCACACAAAAATAGAAAAAAAAAACGATAAATTTTGGGGGTTCCCCATACTTAGAACTGAAACTCAAAAAAAATTTTTCATCAAACCCATACGTGTAGGATATCTATGGATAGGTCTTCAAAAATGATGTAGAGGTTTCTAATATATTTTTTTTCAAAACTGAATAGTTTGTGCGAGAGCCACTTCCAAAGTGGTAAAATGTGTCCCCCCCCCCTGTAACTTCTAAAATAAGAGAATGATAAAACAAAAAAAATATATATGTACCATGTAAACTTCCACCGAAAATTGGTTTGAACGAGATCTAATAAGTAGTTTTTTTTTTAATACGTCATAAATCGTAAACCGAAATTTACCTTTCATTCAATCAACTCAACGGAACCCTTCATGGGCGAGTCCGACTCGCACTTCGCCGCTTTTTTTTAAGCTTAGAGCTGATTTTTCCAATGCCATATAATTTTATCCGAGGAATACTTTTGAATTTTTGGCAGTTTTCCCGTACAAAATCTCGTCAATTTTATTCTACAAATAAATAGGTATTATGTGTTGATTAAAAAATCAGCCCTTAATGTTATAGTAATGTATAAGCACGAAAGATGTAAGATTTTTTGTAAGTACCTACATAATATTTTTTTATAATATTAATATATGCGGTAGGTACTTCTCCGAACTTTTGGAGTCAGTAAAATTCACATTTAGTAGAAAACAGATTTAGTGGAAAATCAACCGTCTTGTGAACAACACACGACGGTTGATTTTCTACTAAATCTTAGTCGGTCCACGTGGCCGGGTATTAATTTGATTGCTTTTGTTTTTAAAAACTATTGTTCACTCTACAAAATCAAATTAAATTATCTAGCGAAACTCGACAGACGTGATGGGTAGGTATCGATATACCTATTAACACGTAATACAAAAAAATATTAATTGATGATATATTGTTTTGGAGTCCATAACCACAGGTAGTGTAGGTAATTAAAGTATGAGTTGAGAAAATCAGCTATAAAATTTACACAAAAAAAACTGACTACTTTACCTATGAACGACGGACGTACCCAAATCAACGCGTTTTAATTGTATCCTGTTTAGATATCGATACCCATCACATCTGAGAAATTTCGTTAGCTAGTTTAATTTGAACCTGTATAATCAATCTTTAATATTTCCTATATTACCCCACTAAAAGACATAGACACAATCCCAAAAGCTGGAAAACCACTTGCAAAAAGGGTGTCGAATCTACAAGGCCAATTTACCGTGCCGGGCACAGTGTTATCAGTGTCGCGGATAGACACTAGATATCAACCGTGTCGGGTTACGTGCAGTGTTACCGGGGAACTATTAGATTTGTTAGAGCGATTAGAAAAGGGTATTCGAATGCCATTGGGATATAGTTTATGGGGGTTTGACAATCTCATATCATTTGCATTATATGATAAGGGGATAGCAATCCTATGGGGCCGATCATTTTAACCATTCTGTTTTGTTTGTCAGCGTATTAATACTGCCTGTATGATTGGCGCGCGGAGGCACTACGCCGGGGGGAAACTCCGCATCCGCGGCAAACCGCGGCGGAGCGGACGAACCTCCGGCGCGATCTCATGGCGGCATGGAAGGAGCGACTATCGCAACCCAGCGCAGGGCACGCCACGATAGCGGCGGTAAGACCCCTCTTTGAGGAGTGGCTAGAGAGACGTCACGGCGTTCTCACCTACCGCCTGACGCAGGTCCTCTCCGGACACGGATGTTTCGGGAGGTTCCTGCACATAATCAGGCGGGAGGAGACGCCCGGGTGTCACCACTGTCAGGATCGCCCAGAGGACACGGTGGAGCACACGGTGGAGGTCTGCCCTGCTTGGGCAGAGCACCGCCGTGTCCTCGTAGAGGCGATCGGCAGCGGCGGCGACCTCTCGCGTCCGGCCCTAGTTCAAGCCATGGTCCGGGGCGAGAGGGAGTGGGAGGCAGTCGCCTCCTTCTGCGAAGCAGTCATGCTAGCGAAGGAGGTGGCGGGGTGGGCGAGAGAACGCGCCTTGCGCACCTCACGCCTCAGCCGCCGCGGGAGACGCTCCGGGCGTCGGGAGCCGCGTGACGACTCCCGGCCACCGTAGGCGCGGGCCTGCGGGCGGTGAGTAATGGGTAACTCACCGTCCGATCAGGACCAGGCCCGTGCCGGACGGCGTGTTGTGTTCCACGCGCGCCTCAAAGAGATGTCAGCATGAGTGACGGGGCCCCATAGGGCCGAAGCCTGCCAGGGTAGCGGGATTGTCCGAAAGGGTTACCGCTGCCCTGGAACATAAAGGGCTAAGGAAGGAACACGGGTGGGTTTTAGTCAGTAAGAGTCTGACACTCCCTCCTGCTCCACCCAGAGCGGGAGGAGTCATTTGATGATTTCCCATCCTCAAAAAAAAAAAAAAAAGCGTATTAATACTGCTGAAAATCACATAGCAATTATGTGGCATCTTCCTGTTTGCTATGCTTTTGAAAAACGTAAATAATTCGCATATTATGTTTGGTGTAGGCAAAGCAGAGCCTACACACGCCGCAGTGCAGAGCAGTGGTGGCCGCAGAGTAGTGAGTGATGACCCAGTGGTAACTGTCGCGACTTACGAGTTGTAGGTCGCAGGTTCGCACCCTGCCAGGCGCTTTACTTTGTGTAAATTATTTCTTCACCACTGATCTCAAAACGGTGTAGGAAAACATCGTGTGGAATATGGCATGTCCTAGAAATAAAAACTCGAAGACATGTGACATCTACCAACCCGCACTGGGCCCGCGTGGTTGGTTACGGCCCACTCTCTCTCACCGAGATGAGGCCTATGTCCCAGCAGTGGGAACATTATAGGTTGATAATGTATTATTTTAGGCTTAAGCCAGACTAAGAAAGCGGTGTCGTCATAAAGGAATATTAAATTACGGCCGTTCATTACAGATAGCATTTTTGACACGACTAATTGAAACACCACTCATTTTGCGGCCATTATCACCATTGTGTTACTACTTTCTTTCGAATCCTAAGCTTTGGGACCATTTTCACATTAATAGGTTTTGGTATATTCACTAGGTAAGTATGTATACTAATTCTACTACGGTGTGACAGACATCCAAGTTGGCAGGGGCATGGCTTCATGCTGTTACGTTACGGGCTGTTGGCTAGGGTAGTCGGTTTGATCCGGTGTCACACACATACGTGTTGTTAGTACACTCGCTATTTGGTATACAGGCAAAGATAAGTACTCAAGTACGTTACTATTTGTCATGTTGTGTGTGTAATAACTTTTTAAGCTTATGTCATACACATAAATAACATAATCAGCCCATAATGTTCCCAGTGCTGGGACACAGGTCTCCTCTCTGTGAGAGGGAGTGGGCCGTTATCTACCACGCGGGCCAATTGCGGGTTGGTAGATGTCACATGTCTACGAATTTTTGGTTCTAGTACATGCCGGTTCCTCACGATGTCTTCCTTCACCGTTTTGAGAGTAGTGGTGATGAAATAATTTACACAAAGTAAAGTGCCTGCTTGGGGTCCAACTTACGTCCTACAACACGTAAATTGCGGCCGTTACCACTGGGCCACCGGCCACCACTGCTCTCTTATGCTTGTCATGCTTAACTGTAATTCTAGGGAGTCTTCAAAATATTTTTATTGATTGAATAATTAATTAGTGATGTGTACTACAGTAATAGTAAAATTCGCCAAGCTTTTGTTTTTAGCTGCCTGAATACCAAATAGCTGGTTCGAATGTACAAATGTACATACTTACAGCAGTGTATTAAAACTAATGTTTCAAATTGATGTTATTTCAAGTTAAACAAATATCAACTTTATATTAATGGCAATTACATTGACTTACAGAGTGACTAGCACTATTGAAAAAAATATAAAAATGTTTGAAGTTGTAGCGTAAATTGAACTTTATTGTGTAGGAATTAAAGTTATTTTTCCATAAACTCATATTTGTTTACATTTTTGGCAAATAAATCACGAATGCAGATTACTATAGTTTCCTACCTCTATTGTGACATTACGAGCTTTGCAAGGATATTTCGTGAAGAGAAGATATTAGTTAATTAGCAAGATTGGCTGGTCGCCCAGTGTGCGCATGATTAAAAGCATAGGCGCTGACGGAAGATATTGTCAACACGTTATTTTTAAACATATGCCAATTTAGGCAATTTCCATAAAACTTATAACCGGGCACAATAAACAATCAGTGTGTATTATATGATGTATTATAACATCATCTGCCTGCCTTTTCCCAACTACCTATGTTGGAGTCGGCTTCCAGTCTAACCGGATGCAGCTGAAGTATTTTACATAGAGCGACTGCCTAATTCTGACCTCCACAACCCATTTACTGGGTAATACGATACCCCTTGGTAAGACTGGTTGTCAGATTTTCGGGTTTTTTGGACGACCCATAACGACTGTCAAAGATCCACGAATGACAGCAATATGTATATACGTACAGCCAAAATTATAGTAGAATAGTGGCGTCTGGTAACATTGCCCGTAAAATAAAAGCTGTTTACGTATCACGTATGAGCCTGTTGCCATGAATCGAAACATTATCTTAATTGCGTAACACACTATTAATCACATCTGAATCATTTTGAAGGATAGCATCTTCATCATCATCATTTCAGCCGCAAGACGTCCACTGCTGGACATAGCCTTCCCCCAAGCACCTCCACTTCGAACGGTTCTGTGCTTCTCGCATCCAACGGGTTCATAATAATTGCCTCATATTATTATGTTCGAAAAATGTGTCTGCTCAACAACGTAAATAACGCAATGAATGTTGTTGAACTGTCAACATGAAATCCATTGCTGTTGATAGTGTGCTACGCAATTACCCTGCAGATCTAGACTCCGTTGCAACTGAGAAAACTCTATAGTCCATTTATAATAGCATTAGAAAAAAAAGGCTCGTAGAAGCAGGAATGCAAAACATTTTATTTCAAAGTTATGATAAAACAATTTTAAGGGAGATGCTTAAATTCTAATTTTCTTGCGTTTTTTGCAATTTGCAGGTCAGTGTAAGGTTGTATCTTAATAAAAATAATATGATGCGCAACAATAAGAAATATGTAGGCAATAATACAATTTTAACCTTAAAAATCATCAATACATCCCTTTAAATTAGAATTGCTCCGAATTCGTCTGATTTCGCGGGCTACTGCAGCGCATCCACCTTAATTAAAATAAAATTCGGTAAAATTATAGTGAAACGAATAACGTTCCAAGTACTGTTCATCCCTGCTTCTTTTAGGTTTTTAGCATTGACACTGTAATTTTAAATAGGAGTTATATAATATAAATAAATTAAACCCACATAATTTCATAAGATAAATAGATAAAATGGTTACCATTAAGTGTGACAGCTGCTGTAAAAATAGATCATAATAAATTCGGCGTCTATCATAATGTAACAATGTTTATTGTATTTTTGTTACAAAGTGTGCATTAAAAATAACCTTTTTTAACTTCTTTCTAATGCTATTGTAAATGGACTATAGTACCAACGCACTTCCACAATTGCTCTCAATGCTCAGCAGTCAGGTCTTGGACCATAGACCAGCGAGTAAGGTGATGATGATGGTGTGTTAGGGATTAATCTACCTAAGATACAATACAAGATTAAAAGAAAAAACAAAACAAAAAACTGACGCGTTGTAACACGTTCACTGCCAGACAACACACTATAGAAAATGTATTGTTGGCGGTTACCGGTGACCGCGGTGGCAGTCAACGCCATGTCAATGGAAAATGTTGTAAGGGGCATGCCTGCGAAATTAAAATTTATTTATCTGTTTTGCAATTTACAGGGCAGTGTCAGGCTGCATGTTGATTAAAATATGATATGCTACCGTAACAATTAATATGGCTTTCCAAAATAATAATCATTAAAATCAGCAATATTACTCCATAAGTTGGCCTGAACATACAACATCATCATTCTCCTGTCCTTATCCCAATTTATTTGCGGTCGGCGCAACATGTATTTTCTTCCTTACTTCTCCATTAGTCGTCATCTCGGTAGTCACCCCCTTTCTAACCATATCATCATTCACACAGTCCATCGATCGTTTCTTTCTCTACTCTTATAACCATCGACATTCATACCCAAAACTCTCCTCACGACATCTTCCTCATTCCTCCGTATCACCCGTATCAAAAGAGTGTCCGTAGAGTTTCTTGCCCGTTCTTCTCCACAGAGATCTACGTTCTGGAATGGGCAACTAGCTTCAACTTTCTGACTAACTGACCGACAATTTAATTTTGACAATTCAAAAGTGCCTGAAATGGTTTAATTGAAATAAATGATTTGAGTTTGAGTTTGACACGCCCATACCATAACAACCGATTTACCCACTCAACTTTCCAGTTACCGGTACCACTTTCAGACTTCCTCTTAAGTACTCACTACCTGCGCCCCGGTATCACCTGCATAAGTTTCGATCCCGTGGAAATATTGGGATAAAAAGTATCCTACATGTTATTCCTGGTTATAAACCATCTGTGTGCTCATCCAAACCCGTTAGTAGTTTTTGCGTGAAAGAGTAACAAACATCCACCCATCCATCCATCCATACCAACTTTCACGCTTATAATCCATCCATACAAACTTTCACGTTTCACGATCCCGTACACGTTTCATTCTATCCATTCGTGTAACACCACACATCCCTCTTAGCATTCTCATCTCAGCTGCATGCAATTGCCTTTCATTCTATTCACCTAATCACATTGAATTTTGCGGGTTACCCTGACGCTTTTGAATTTCGCGGGTTACCTTGACGCTTTTGAATTTCGCGGGTTACCCTGACGCTATTGAATTTCGCGGGTTCCCCTGACGCTTTTGAATTTCGCGGGTTACCCTGACGCTTTTGAATTTCGCGGGTTACCCTGACGCTAACTAGAATTCGTCGATAAAACTGTTTTCTTGGGGATCACGCTCGACTCAAAGCTGCAATGGGGTCCTCATTTAACATCTCTTGCAGGACGGCTAAGTTCAGCAGCTTATGCTGTAAGAAAAATCCGTCAATTTACTAATGTAGATACCGCGAGGCTAGTCTATTTCAGTTACTTTCATAGTATCATGTCTTACGGTATTTTACTATGGGGACGGGCTGCAGATATCGAGTCCATTTTTATTCTGCAGAAAAGAGCCATCAGAGCAATATATGGCCTCCGCAGGCGCGATTCTTTAAGGGAACTGTTTAAAGATATTAACATCATGACGGTACCTTGTCAATACATCTATGAAAACATCATGTACATAAGAAAAAATTTAAGTCTTTTCAATAAAAGAGGTGAAAGACACAACTATAGGACTAGAAATAGGGACCAATTAGTTCAAACAGGTTTCAGACTGGCTAAAGTAGACTCATCCTTCATGGGGTACTGTTTAAAATGTTACAATAAAATTCCTCCCCACATACTCCAACTGAATGAAACGAAATTTAAATCTTGTATTAAACGCACACTATGTAGCCAAGCATACTATAAGTTAGGAGATTACATCGCTGACAAAAATGCTTGGCTCAATGCTGGTCCTGCTCCACAGAGGCGCATAAACTAATTAGCATTCGGAAACAATGTTGGAGCTGCTGAACATTGGAAAAGAAAAACTATCTTTGCATTGTATAAACTCAATTGCTTAGAATTGTATAATTGCATAGCATACGTGTGAGCACTATGTACTTTCTATAAAGCTACCATTTACTGGGTACGACTTTCATTGACTTGAATGTGCCCTGGCAGCTGTGAGTATGTCATGCTCACTCAAATGTCTCGCTGGTGGTGGCGTGTGTGTTGGATCATTAAGTTCCCTCCAAAATGGTTGAGCTGAATGGTGCTGATCCATACGTCATGTTCGTGAACGGGCGCCGCCAGTAGGGACTGGTCATCTCTTAGCTGCCTCGGCTTATTTTAATTTTTAATTTCTGAATTGTTTTTGTTTTTTTATAACGGACGCTTTTAACGTGCACGTATTTCTACATCGTTCTCACATGGTTAATTTCAACACGAATGATGTAATCAAATATTTTGTAACATTTTATGATTTAAAAGAGTGTCCATGGAGTTTCTTGCCCGTTCTTCTCCATAGGTACCTACGCTTTGGAATGGGCAACTAGCTTCATCTTTCTGACTGACCGACCCTTTGACTATTCAAAAGTACCTGTAATTGGTTTAGTTGAATTAAATGATTTGAGTTTTTTTTTTTTTTTTAGCTATTGAATTTCGCGGGTTCCCCTGACGCTTTTGAATTTCGCGGGTTACCCTGACGCTTTTGCCTTAAATTACATTTATCTACTCACCCAAAAGGCCTGCTGCTGCCATAGAACCGGTGCTCGGTGTAGAACAGGCCGGCGCCCATCTGTTCCGCCATCTCATAGGCCAGGCCGGCCTGCGTCCAGCCCTCCGTGATGGCCCACTGCCCGCCCACGAAGATCACTATGTTGCTGCCAGCGAACTCGTAGTTGTAGTAGTAACGCTGTAAGAGAAAAAGGCTTTGAAACATACATTATTTTTGTATGGGTGTGTGCAGAAACTATGAACGCGATGAGCACATCGCGTAGTAAAAGGAGTATTAATAGGAAAGGATACCTTACCTATACTCCTTCAATTTCGTCGTACTTGTACTACTCAAACTCAAACTTAAAGCATTTATTTCAAATAAACTAATTACAGGCACTTTTGAATTACCTATGACTATAGGCTGACTATAGATATGATTTGTACCTCTCGTTGTTTTCCCATTAAATCAGATGGCCTACTTTGTGAGATTTTTTACATGTAATAATGACGATAAATGTCAAACCTTTAGTCACGTATGACAATATAATCTAAATAAGTGAATACTTAGTCCAAATGGCATTACTAATTTAAGTCTTCAAGATAACACTAAAATAACAAAATAATACCCTAAATTAAATAAAACTATTTACAAACTAAAATATAGCGTCGAAAAATTCATCGCCATCGCTGTCGACTGGTAAAGTACCCAAGACACTGGCGGCATTGCCACGTTGTATGGCAATGCTTAGCCTCTGGCCAAGGTAAAAGCCAGCCCTTGGGTCATGGCAAGTGTCAACCAGTCTTTTTGAAATTTCCTTAAAAAGACCATGCGCATTACTTGAACTGATAAAGTCCTTTTCCAGCGAGTCCGAAAGCAGGCTTTTCCTTGCTTGTTTCTTCGAGTGGGTTCTTGACAGGAACCGAGCATTTTTTAGACTGTCTAAGATGGTGGTAACCCTAGGCAAAGGATAAGAGTCTTTTACTGTAGCCTTATTTAACTGACGACTGTCGAGACAGTGGATTCTTACCCACAGATTTCTTCACCAGTAATACTGGAGAACGCCATGAACTGAAGGATGGTTCTATTACATCATTGTCCAACATATCCTGGATTTCCTTCTCAAGTTCAGCCATAATTGGAGGAACTAAGGCGTACTGTCTGTGTTTGATGGGCAAGCTGTCCCCGGTGTCAATTCTATGCTTGATCAACGATGTTCTTCCTAAAACTTTACCAATCTGTGCTGCCATTTCCTCTAATAAGTTGTCCAGGCGCTCTTTCTGTTGATCAGAAAGTTCATCCCGTGAAATCACTGGTTATGAGACGTTGATTTCCGTAATGTTAGCAATCGATTTCCCTGCTCCTATTACTAAATTAAATGACTCAAAAAAATTCATACCTAATATAATATCATGTTTTAAGCAGTTCATGATATAAAAATCTACTACGTTGTATTTTCCCGTAAACTCAATAGGTAAATGAACAATGGAATCCATTGTATGGTAGGTGCCATCACCCGTTGAGATAATTTCTTTGTCGACTTTATGTTCTGAAAACCCCAATTTCATAATTTTCATTGCAATTCTCTGCGAAATCACTGAGACGTACAGCTCCAGAATCAAATAATCCCACAAACGACTGGTTTAAAATTTTTATTTCAGCATAATACCGATTGTCTTGACTTTGCTTATTAATATTACAGATCTTGGCTGTTTTAAAAAAAACTCGAACCTGTATCTAGCCATTGCTGCCAGTCATCCGAGGTAGAATGAGTTAGTTCTTCGGAGTACGATAGGCTGGCATCGATTCCGAATTGTCGTTTCCCTTATCGGTAGCATTGTATAAACATTTATTTGTCGTCTTCCCGAAACGTCCACATCTGTAACAGAAGAGTCTCTGTTTAGGCAATTTACAATCTTTGAAACGATGCCCTGGAGTTCTACAGTTCCAACATTTTGTTAGAAGTACATGCTTGTCATCTATGGCTGCCACCTCAGTTGTGTTTTCATTTCGTGATATCTTCGAGGTACTTCGCTTATATGCTAAATCTCTTTCCAGAGATTGATCACTTTGAGTATGTTCCTTGAAGTTATCACAGCTTAACTTGGTGCATTCAATAATCCTTAGAACTGATGTTAATTCACTCACTGAATCGAAAGTGTCTCGGCATATGTCTTTCTGAAAATAGGGTTGTGAATTCCTTCTCGGTAGGTAGGTAGGTAGTCGATTAAACATATTTTGCATAATAGCTATATAAACCAAAATGCTTTCCTGGTTGCTTTGGGTTCTCCGTTTAATCTCCTCCAATAGCTCCTCTTGGTAATACGGTTGCTGAAATGTGTCCAACAGTAGCCTCACTAATTGACCCCAATTTGCTACTGCACCTTTATTGGCCCTAAACCATATTAATGCCTCTTCTTCGAAGAAGTCTATGGCGTATCGAAATAAGTCTTCATCAGCAGCATTCCGCGCCTCTTTAAGTTCCTCAACTCTTTCCAAGAACGCGTTCACACTTACGGTACCCTTACCACTAAATTTGACACCCCAATCTTTAATGGTAACCAACTCCCGTTTGTGGAAGCCGTTATCAAATGTAGACCTTTGTAAACCTGGATGACGTGAGAAAAGACTAGGTCTCTCTAAGGTTCTTCGTGGTATGACAGCGTTGGCAACAGTAGACTGTGAGGCACGATTCTGGTGAATTTCCGTGTCACCATCCTTTGGTAAGGAAGTTTTTTCTGAGTTTCGGTACTTTCCCAATTGTTCCATTATATGCATAGCCTCTTCGCCCAGAAACTTCTGTAAGATGTCTTTATCATATGTTCGGAAATTACATCTTCTTCCTCACCTTCTTCTTGCTCAAGCTGCCTTGGTGACGACAAGGTATCCTGGATGTTCTTTAGCAATGTCAAATGTTTCTCAATGTCACCAGACTCAGAAGGAATAATAAGTTTAGCACGGTTCGATAAGTGTGTCAAACGAGAGTGTATATGTGTAAAAAACGAATGTTCAGGAGTGTGCGATACTTCAGTTATAAGTGAAATTATCGCCGATAATTTTTTTTCACAAATCAATATTTCATTATTCGGGTTATCAATGCAGGATTTAGGAACCTTAAAGGAAATAGTCGACTCGCCCGACTGCTCTCGAACTAAAATTTCCCGCAAAAAATTCCGTATAGTCGCCACGGTCTTACAATCCGAGATCCCTCGACAAGCCAATTCAAACTCAAGCTCATCTTTATGTAGTGTATTAACATCCATGATCAGACAAAGTAATACAATTTCAATAAACTGGTTTCTTTTAAGCTATGGCGAATATGTCGATCACTGTTTCGCGATGAATCAAAATTAGGCAACTTTATCAATTGAGGCCTGCACCCTAATTGTAACACACGATCAATCGGAATCGGTTTCATTTTGACAGTTCAACAACGTTCATTGCGTTATTTACGTGTTTAGCAAACAAATTATATTATATTAATTTTTTAAGTAACAGGTATTACTTTGTTTTGAACTCATTACTAGGCTGACTCAATAAACCGATAATGTAACGATATAAATAGTGCCACAATTTTAAGTAAACTTTAGTATTCAATCAACTTGAACCACGAACGTTCTTCAACATGTGGCCGAAACTAGTTCTTATGTTGTTGTTGATTAGTTTTATGGGACTCTCGTGCTCTGCGAATTTAGTAACTAATACACATGTCTGTCCTGGTGGCATGCAATTATTCAGAGGTCGTATTTGTGCGCCAACGACAACAACTCCAGACCCGTGAGTATAATCCTACTAATGCCATCCTTCATAATATAGGGTGGAGGCGTCTTACTTTTTTATTTATTTCTTTCTTTAAATTGCAGTAGGTACTGCAATGATGCGCCATTCGAGAGGCAGGTCAAACTGGGCTTTATCTTCATTTTATTTTACTCTCATTATGAAAATAAACCCAAAAAAAAAAGTAGTACGTAAGCTAGGCGGCACGCGCCACACGTACTTGTTCTCTCTCGTAGTCTATAGCAGAAAGAAACGGAGGCCTGCACCCAGAAAAGAAAGAAAATACAGCAGTGGGAGGTTCCAGGCTGATATGATGATGACGCTATTTTACTTACCGACAGTCCTGACAGTCGCTAACCATGTGTTTTATAACTTTTTCAGTTCTGATATTCAAGAATTATTCGGCGCTGACTATGCAGAGTATGATGATGACGTCACAAACATTGTAGTTCCGAAAATCTCCAAAAGTTCCAACTTTTCATAATTTTGTTATAATGTGTTAGAAATTTAGAATCATCGGTAGAATAGATTACACTCCGATATCTCAGATTTACTATAGGTACAGACGCCAGCACATCAAGCTTCTAAAATCTGTCAAATTTCTTTAATAGATTTTAAACTTTCAAGATTGATTGGGAAAATTTGACAGTTTCGGGTAGCTTGACCTGCTGGCGTCTGTACATCAATTTTGCATCCGATGAACTTTGAAAATAAATGAGTATGACATAAAAACACATTGTTTAATTTTCCTGTATTCATACTGGGTGTAACAAAAAACCCATCACCAATCCGAGTCTAAATATTCAAATATTGCTGGAAAACGGCTTTTATTTTTGTTTTGAACTAAGGAAACCTAGACTAACTGGCACTGGCCTTATATCGTCAGAAATGCAGTTCTCTTGTATTTCATTATCATCAATGTTCCTTAAAATTTCTTGTACAAGAAGAGGAACGGCCATGACAGTTTCTGACTGATAAAAATCATACAAAATTGCATTCATAATATCAAATGTTTTTATTTTGTAAGTAGGTTTGTACAAACACGTCAATCATAGTTTATAAAACCAGGTGAGGTCGGCGTTTCCTATCTCACTAGTCTGAGAAGAAAGGCCGAAACAAACTCAGAGGTCACAGTCTCTTTTAAACTCCAGACATAATCTTGGTCAGATCATAATATGAAGACCATGTAGATGGATGTCTGATATGGTCGTTACGGGGACGTATATGCACAGACTTTTGTTGACTATGGTGGGCTTGCAGTCTTATCAGATAGTGACTGCCCTCTATATTATGTAATATTGCATAATCGGCGTATAACGTTCCCACTGCTGGGCACAGGCCTCCTCTCGGTGAGAGGGAGTGGGCCGCAATCCACCACGCGGGCCCAGTGCGGATTGGTAGATGTTACATGTCATAGAACTTTTTATTCTAGGACATGTCGGTTTCCTCACGATATTTTCCTTCACCGTTATGAGAGCAGTAGTAATAAAATAATTTACACAAAGTAAAGCGCCTATCTGGGTTCAAACCTACGATGGGCCGTCACTGCTCAATATAGCAAACCAACTAAACTGTTCTACTCACCATAGGATAAGTCCTGGTATCATAAGCCATGAAGTGGTTGAGTCGGACCGGGACAAAGCCTTCCACTGGAACAGCCCCGGAGCTGGGGGGAGGGGGAGGGGGTTCATGCATATGCATCGCCAGGCATGGTGCTATGAGGAGTAGGAGAAACCCTGGAATGTGGGGAAAACGGTGTTATTAAAGCGTGCCAAAAGTAGCGTCCAAAATGTAAGTGCGGCGCCCGCAATTAGAACATGCATGACTCATTTGCTACAACCGTCATCATCATTTCAGATATGCGGTTGATCGTACATCCTGGGACAAACTATTTCACAAGTTGTCCTAATTGATAAGAAAACTATTAATAACACAAATAATAAAATAATATCTTGACTTGGCTCACGAGGTTGTCGTCATGTGGGATGTGGACTCAGCTACCATTGTGCCGATAGTAGTGACAGCCAATGGATTAATAGCCAAGAAACTCGACCAACACCTGAGGAAGCTCTCGTTGGGCAGCTGGATCAAGGGCTTGCTGGGGAGTTTGTTGCGCCCAGCGATAGCACTAGGAAGTGGCGAAGGGCGGGCGTTTTTGGGGGACTGTCTTTTGTAATTTTGACGTTCGAAAAGTGCTGATTCTCAGCCTAATGTGAATAAATGACTTTTGATTTTGATTATTGATTCAGAAAGTGGTACTTCTGGGCACGGCCCGCATTGTCAGGAGGCCCTCCTCTGTTCCCGATACCGGTGGGCTACTATTTTTTATATTCTAATATTTTAAAATATAATTTATATGTATAATGAAATAAAGAAAATAATAAAAACTTACACATTGTTTAACACTGGAGTAACAGTTATCATGAAATCACTAAAAACTACTAGGCGAGTGTCATTTGTCGGGCCTTACGATAATTTGTCGCATTTAATACGAATATCTGTAGATAATACAATAATGTATAAAAGATAATACAGATATAATATCCTAAAACTATGTAATCTTTTGTGTAGTGATAAGCGAAAAGGGTGTAACTGACGAATTCAATATAATTTTGATTAAAACACTTAACTCAAATATGACATCACACCTGTATTACCCCGCTTTTCGCCAGTTATATTGATATCCCATGTAATAACAGACAAGGGGCTCGTGGCTAAGCAATAACAGATGCACGGGTCGACCCATCAGAGGAGCCACTCTCATATTTTTAAGAACATTCGCATTCTAATCTCAGTCGCAACCTGTCAAAAATACAATCAATTAACATACATTTTTGTCAGTTTTTGACATTGATTCTCGTTGAGACGAGATTGCGACTTGAATTTGAACGTTGTTTTAAGTACTAGAATTGGCCTTCTGGTTAAGCTACACTTGCAGGAGTTGTTCCGTGGATGGGTGGCCATCTTTACATACCGAGATTCTTCCGTGCCTCGGAAAGCACGTCTCGGCTATATTACGGGTCATCAGTAGCCCGAAAGTCTGACAACTGACTGTAGACTGTAAGTAACTGGGTTGTGGAGGTCAGATAGGCAGTCGCTCCATTTAAAATACTGGTATTCAGCTGCATCGGGTTAGACTGGAAGCCAACCCCAACATAGCCGGGAAAAGGTTAATCAGATTGATTATAAAGGGAAGCAAGCCTATTGCCATTAACCGGCCACATATCAATTTGAAATAGCAGATCATATAATTCCTAAGACAAAGTCAATCTACCGATTTATATGGGAGTTTATACAAATGGAAGATTTAAATCGGTAGATTCGCACTACCGCGTCAAAAGATGGCCGCGTTTCTGTTTTGTTTTGACAACCCTGACACCCTATCGCGGTCGCGATGGAAACGCCTTAAACAGGAAAGTAAGCTCACTTTTCTCAGTGTGGACACTTTTTCTGCGACATAAGTACGGTGAGAGCAAATCAAACGACTTAAATCTTTGATCATCAATTTCTAACCTTTTCGCAACTATGTTGGGGTCTTGGGGTCGGCTTCCAGTCTAACCGGACGCATTTGAATACCAGATTTAAATCTTTGATACAAATATAAATAGTAGGTATTGGAAACCTATATCGTACCCTTTACCCTAATATTTTAGTTTTCTTATTACATTTGACATTACTATTTGTATTGTAATATAAAAATATCAGAAGTAATGTTGTTATTCCGGTCACTGGTATAAGTTTTATATTATGAACTTTATTTATTTGTGAATATTTTTATGATTATTGCATTGAGGTAGGTATCCAGTTTTTTGGTAGAGAGCAGTGGTGCCGCGACTCACGAGTTGTAGGTCGTAAGTTCGAACCTAGATAGGAGTACCACTTAGTGTCAATTATTTTATCATCACTGCTCTGAAAACGGTGAAGGAAAACATCGTGAGGAAACCGGTATTTCCTAGAACCATAAATTCGAAGACACGTGACATCTACCAACTTGCACTGGGCCCGCGTGGTGGATTTCTGTTTTGACTGCCTTGGTATTGTTGGTAGCTGTAAAGCGTTCATTCTTTGGTTCGATTTCCAGGTCAGACAAAGTGTGGTTGGGTTGCCAAGAATTAAGAAAAAAAAAATACGTTTTATACCCCGAGAAAAAAAGAATTTAAAACCTATACAGTTTTGTTTGTGGTTTGTAATCAAGTTATCGTTATAATAACACGTTTATCGATTAGATAAAGAAGGTTATCGAAATATTCGGCTCGGGTTTCATTTTTATTGTAATTAGTTCATAAGTGACACAATTTGTCAAAGGGGGGATTACTGAGTCATCTCTCAACTCCCACTCTGCAACTGGGCTCAAACTATAAGGAAAAACGTGGAAGAGTACCATCGACGTGAAAAGAACTTCATACGTTGTTAATGACTAGCTCCTGCTCCTTAGTCTTAGCGTGATGTTATACAGCCTATAGGCTTCCTCAAGAACTGGGTAATCAAATGAAAAATATTTTTTCAAATTCGACTGGCAGTTCCAGAGATTACCTGATACACACAAAAAACAAACAAACAAAATTTTACCTCTTTATAATGTTAGTGTAGATGAGCCGTATGCTCGACGAGATTTCCCATCGGCAACTCCTCAAGAGCCTTAGGGGAAGAATTTCGCAAAAACGATGATACAACTTAGTAAGTAAGTAAGAATTTTATTTGCATAGATTGTAGGTACATAAAATAAGATCTATAACAATAATTGAGTGAGCCTTGTACAATCTACCTTATATTAGGCATGCAAACATCAGTGAGGTTGATAAATTAAGAATATCGAATAGGCTTTAGAAACAACCTTATATAACTTTACAATCTACTTAATATAGTTGTATAAAAAAAATCAGACAAATTAAAATAAATCAAAACTCCACCCTGAGGCACATTATTTTGACTTAAAAAGCCAAAGTACCAACTTCTATGTCTCTAACTTTAGTAATGATGAACTAATCACTCCCGCGGCGGGAAAATCGAAAGTCGCACCGATGACAGCGCGAAGCATACCGCGCTTGGAATTACAGACTTGTTTGAATGAAGCAAGGTTAGCCGACAGACCGCCACCTTCTACGACCCTTACATACTCCTTTTGCTTCGTTTGTATTCATACATCAGAAGGCTAATTTTCGTAATTTAAGACGTTCAAAATCTAGTCGCAGTCTCATCTCGGCGACAAACAAATGTCAAAAACTTGTCAAAATGTAGGGAAATTAGAGGTATTTTTTGATAGATTGAGACTGAGATCAGACTGTGAACGGTCTTAAAATTACGAGAATTCCCCTCAGCACCCTAATTGCGTAACACACGATCAATCGTAATCTGAATCATTTTGAAGCAAATTGTCAATCCATTGCTTCATAAGTTCGAAAAATTTGTCTGCTCAACACGTACCTAAATAACGCAATGAATGTTGTTGAACTGTCAAAATGAAACCAATTCCGATTGATTGTGTGTTACGCAATTAGGGTGCTGGTCATACACGCACGCCGGTTGCGAGTACTACGCACCTAGCCTTTCTGAAGAACATCACCAATAAGGCCACTCGTGTCAAGGTAACATAATCCTGCCAAGCCATCGGCATCGGTCGGCTTCAATCAAAGGATTGAATGTAAAAAAAGATTTTTTATGTGATTTTTTTGTGGAAAAAAAGGGATCTCTGTGTCATAGGCTTCTACTCCGTTCAGCTTTTATAAGTACCCTGTTTTTGTCCAGAGAGTAAAAAGTCAGCCGGTATATGTCCTCATAAGGCACGCTCTCCCGATGTTTCCACTCACATCTGCCTTGTAAATACCTTTTTGTTAGTCGCCTTTCAGTCATCTTCTAAACGTTACCAAACCAACTAAGCACACTCTTTTATACAAGCATCATCCGCTATTTTACCCGTTTATGGGATGGTCTCAAAATTCCTTCGGTAGTGCCCACCTTCGTTACCAAAACGTTCGGAGTTCTTGTGCTGTAGAGGAGATCAGCCATATTGGGCCCAAAATACAAAATGGTAGGCCAACGAAAAAAAAATGTATTACCCTGGTCGGGGAAATCCTCCTTATATTTTTAGGGTTCCTTACATCGAAAGGAAAAAACGGTACCCTTATAGGATCACTTTGTTGTCCGTCCGTCCGTCCGTCCGTCTGTCTGTCAAGACTCTTTTTCTCAGGAACGCGTGGAGGTATCAAGCTTGAATTTATATCAAATACTCAGGTCTACTGACCCTTAGAGCTGTGAAAAAATCAAACTTCTAAGCCAACGCAATCAAAAGATACAGCCGTTTATGCCGCAAATTTCCGCAAATTTTCGACACTCGCAAGGGAATCAAAACCTACAGGGTACTTTCCGTTAACTCAGAATCCTGAAATTTGGTACGACGTACGTCACACACAGATAAAGGAAAAATGGCGAAAACCGTAAATTTTTAGTTAGATACCCACAAATTTGTACGGAACCCTCGGTGCGCGAGTCCAGCTCGCACTAGACCGGTTTTATTTTTACTATTGCGCCGAATCTCGACGATTATTCCTTCAGGTGTTTACTTTAAGTTTAAAATCAAGTTTTGGTTTTTAACTCAACTTTCTTCTTCTTCTTTCTTCCTTGAGTGCTTGTAAACCCAGCGGCTAAGTCAGTAAGTTGTCTGTCAGTCAGTAAATGTATTTATGATTTTTTTATTGATCCATCAGAGTCTTCTCATCCGGGCACCAGTTTCCTTGGCCTACTTGGATAACCTTAAATTGACTTCGTACCCAAGTAGGTCGCAGCAAGGAGCAGCAGCAGTAGGTACCTATAGTTGATCATAATAGGGTACAGTCAGGGAGATTAATTGTTTATCAAATTGACGTACTGTCAAAGAATTACAGATGTGATTTTAATATACAGACAATTTAATTTGGTAGTCAATTACTCGATTGATAAACGATTAATTACACTGAGTTTACATTATCTTCCCATTTAAAAACGTCTGTTAACATAATGAACACGAGGAAAAAGCACATCTAATTATATCTTTTAAAGCAAGTTTTGCTTGCAAAAGAGGTTTCATTTCTATTTTTTTAACGCAAAAGAAAAATACTCGCTGTGATAAACCACCTCATTTATATTCGGATCAAAACTTACAATAAATAAAGGAAAAGGGCGAACCTTAATCTTTGTTTAAACTAAACTTGATTAAGCTTAAACTGTGGTCTAGAATAAATTAATCCTAGATTGTTACTCTCCAACTCTTTATTTTAGTTTGTGATTTATTTTGAGCTTGAGGGTTTATTTTAAAAGTTGGTACTATTAATCCTTTTAGCGGCGTTCAAACTAAAACGAAAGGAACTTGAGGAGGTTTTGGTGATACAGTTTATAAAGAAATAACAAGTAGGTTGGTACTGAAAAGGTTGTCCACATTTAATTAGGTACAGACACTAGGAATGTATTACCTCTTCTGATATTATTTTCGTAGTCCCTATTAATTCTTCTCTAGGTCCTAGTTTTTGCAACAGTAATTTTTTTAAATATGAAAATACATTATTATGAGGTGTTTCTGCCCTACCAAGCAGTCTTGCCCTGTCCAGGACACGGATCAGTTCCAACATGAAAGGGCTTACCTTTCACCGAAAGATTAAACAGGGTGGCAGGGATATCCACGTGCAAAACGTAACCACGGATTCAGTAAGACATGATTCTGAAGGGCCCAGTCGAAAAAATTTGCTGTTCCATACATTTTGACCGCGTAGGTATTGCACACTTTTCTATGAAACAGCAGATTTTTTTTTGATAACCGACGCCATGCGAAGTTGCACCAATAGTAGGTGCAATGGGTACAGCTCTGTCTAACCCTTCGGGGAAACAGGGCTTGATGTTATGTTATGTTATCAAGTTCAGTTAGCTCTATACACCACCAGTTAGGGTTAGGGTTTCGGTTAGTTATCGCAATTATAAGGTTGATATTTGTATAAGTGCAAATTACATTTTTGACCTTTGAAGAGGCAACTGCACCCGTCGACTGCCATCTACAGCATGATGTCGCTCGTGTATTTGAGCACCGTACTCAAATACACGAGCGACGCGTTATCGACAGCTGCCGTCGACGCGTGTCGACGGTGAATGAGGACTTAGAGACGCAGAACGAAATTTCCAAAATAGACAGGACCCGCGGGATATTACGGCGTAACACACATGAAATGACAATTGATCGGGTTTAATTTTGACAGTTCACCCATGTTCATTGCGTTATTTACGAATGCGATATGAATTTTGCAAACCTATGAAGCAATGGTTTAGCAATATCCTTTAAAACTTTCGGATTGTGACTGAAAGTTTGTTACGAAATCAGGTAGCGTTTAGAAGCATGCCATACAATAGCGCTTTTACTTTAACTACATTCCAAGGCAAAGACTACTGTCGACGAGTTTCTCTTCCCAACACCTGTCACAGAGTAGTCACTGGTATGCGACAGCTGGTGTTATTGTATGTATCGAGCATGCGCCATGGTCGCGCTGGTCACGTGCGGCGCTGCGCGTGAGTCAGTCTGTGTCATGCTGGCGAGGATGTTTGGTTCCTAGATGTGGTAGAGTGTTGTTGTGGTAGTCTTTGTTCTGAAGAGTTATAAGTATGCATTTACCTCAAAGTCATCAAAACATTGATCTTTGTTTAAAACAATTATGTCAAGAATATTTCATTAAAATGCTGTAGTTTATTTCTTTTTATCTTGCAGGTAATTGCGTAACACAGTAACAGAAGGAATGGCTTTCATTTTGACAGTTCAACAACATTCATTGCGTTATTTAAGTGATTGAGCAAACACATTTTGCGAACATATGAAGCCATGGATTAGCAATGTCCTTAAAAATGATTTAGATTATGATTGATTTGATGATTGCGTGTTACGCAATTAGGGTGTTGTTTTCATGTGTCGTATAAGGGGTGATTTTAAACGAAATTCATCTTTCTATATTGATCCTTAGATATGAGTAGATGATAGGACCACTGAGGATTGAGCACAGGCCACAAATGGCTAATAAAGGATTTTGTAAGTAGGAGACACATCATACTATCCTACATCGTAAAAGTATTGGGTGAAGTTCTATGGCATAGTAATCCGAAGTAAACCGAACTCATCTTGCTTAAAACTTCACGGAAAAACAGATATTTCTGCTTCAATAAATTATTTCTGTAACAGGAGGCGCAGGTTGTTCGCCGTGCATGGGAGTCGAACCGTCGCTCGAGCCCAATATCCTGTCCCTCGCACACTCTCTGCGCCCAACGCTCTCTTGGACGCTAAGCCCGACTGTGATGTTCGTGGATGAATGGAAGAAGATCTTGTCAGTATTTTTGGAGTAGTGTGAGGTGAGTGTAAGACTGTCGAGTAGTTGTATCCTTTTTGATATTGTACCTCACGTATGTGTTTGTATATTTAACTAATGTAAATGACCTTGGCCGTTTTATGTTAACACTAGCTTCTGCCCGCGGCTTCGCCCGCGTGGATGTCGGAAATTATCCCACGGGAACGTGCTAACAGGATAAAATGTACCTATGTGCTTCCCCAGAATGCCATCTATGTCGCGGGCCCTTTGTGGCTAATTACAATAGAAAACTAATTGTGTCTCATTAGTGGTGATTAAGAGGGTACCTATATGATATCTTTACCTAAGTACCTACCTAATTTAAAAAAAAAACTCAATAACAGAAAATTGAATACCTACCTACCTAAATAAACCTATTTCTGATGATAACTAATCTAAACTCAATAAATAAGCAAAATCCCTAAAAACTAATATCTATACGAATGACTAATCCTACCTAACAGTATTATAAAATATCCTACGGTCACTACGTACACTATCAAATATACTACCAATACTTTAAAATTAAAATCTATACCTACAACTTATATAAAAATAAACCTAAATAACTCTAAAAACTAAAAGGAATAAAAATGAACTCCATTGCGGGTGACTTAACCTACGACAAACTTATTATTTGCGGTTGGTGCAGTAATCGGGTCTAGGGATCGAACCGCAAAATTAAGTTTGTTTTTTATTGTATATACTTTTCCGGGATAAAAAGTACCCAGTGTGGTGCCCAGGATATTAAAGAATAATTATACCAAGTTTCAACGTAATCGAACCGGTAGTTTTTGCGTGATGCCTGAACAAACAGACAGACAGACAGACAGACAAAAATTTTTTTAATCACATTTTTGGGTTCGGTGTCGGTCTAGTAACACCCCCTGCCATTTATTTTTTTGATATTTTCAATGTACAGAATTTTCACTTCTACAGATTTATTATAAGTATAGATATAGATTAAATAAATAAATAATTAAAAAACAAACATTTGGCGCAAGCTTTTAATTACCCTGCCATTTAGTTTTTAGCCAACCTACAGAATAAACTTCAAATACTTTATCAATGTGAGGTGGCGTATCCAGTTGTCCTCGACATCTTCGTATGGGAAACAATCTAATGCTAATACTGCGCTACTGTACTTACGTCGCGTGGCGCTCGTGCAGATCGTTAACTTACGACCGTGCTTGTGAGTGTGACTCACGCGCATCGTGATAAACTTACCTTCACTTTTTAGGGTCAGCAGAAGCATAGGACCCGCTGCTGTTTAGTCTTACTGAACATGATGTAAATTATATAAGGGAGGGGGTATAATTTACATAAGATAACATCACGCCTCTGGGGAGTACAGTAGGGCTAGGCAGACATTTCGTCAGTGATGTTTAAGTTCCATGTATCAGGGGCGAGCCTATTACCATCAACCAGGCACAAATCCAGACTCCGGGGTGCTGCTGAGAATTCCTGATGGAAAAACCTAATGACACTTGTCCCGAACTGGGAATCGAACTCAGGACCTCATGTTGAACAGTAGCGCGTGCGACCAGTAAGTCACCGAGGACAATTTAAACCCACACGTAAAAATGCTAGAACAACAGTAATTACAACATAGAACAATTATTTAAGAGCAGTTATAGCGCAGTAATAACAGAACTCAGAATTACGTTGAATGTCGTGAGTTCGACACCAGGCAATCAAAGTTTATACCTATGAGGATGTAAAAAATGTGTTGCGTGTTGCAGTGTGTACGACACGACGCTTTAGGATTTGTTGGGGTAAGTTCGACTCTAGGATAAGACCGTAGAACGTATCTTACGCGCCAGTTTATGCGCAGAAGAATAGGTAGTAGTAGTTGTCTGCATTAAAAGTGATGCCAAATTAATCGGGAATTTCACTAGCATACTGCTGGACACGGGCTCTTCCCAGCACTGCCACTTCAACTGGTTCTGTGCTTCCCGCATCTAGCGGATTTCTGCGGTCGTCACTAGGTCATCGGACCAGCTTGTGGGAAGCCTTCCAACACTACATTTTCCTTTACGCATTTGCCACTCCAGAACCTTTCTTCCCCAGCGGACATCTGTTCTGCGAGCAATATACTGTACCCATTGCCACATAAGTTTAGCAATTGTTCGGATTATGTCGGTTGCCTTGGTTTTCCTGTGGATCTCTTCATTTCTGATTCGATCACGCAGGGAAACTCCAAGCGTTGCCCTCTCCATTGCCCTTAGGGTGACTTTAAGCATAGGTCATAACTGGTAAAATGCACTGGTCAAAGACTTTCGTCTTGAGACACTGCGGTATGCGGGATGAGAAGATATTGTGTAGCTTCCCGAGCGCTGCCCAGCCACACTTCATCTAACCCACGTCATCATCATCATCTGCCTGCTTTTTCCCTATGTTGGGTTTGCTTCCAGTCTAACCGGATGCAACTGAATACCTTCTTTTTTAACCCCCGACGCAAAAACGACGGGGTGTTATAAGTTTGACGTGTCTCTCTCTCTCTCTCTCTGTGTGTGTGTTTATGTCTGTCTGTGGCATCGTAGCTCCTAAACGGATGAACCGACTTTGAGTTCGTTTTTTTGTTTGAAAGGTGAATTTGTCGGGAGTGTTTTTAGCTATGTTTGATAAAAATTGGTCCAAGATGGCCGCCGCCACAAAATGGCGGATTACATATTTTTTCACAATTTCCTCTATATGGGTATCGAATGAAAGGGCTTGACTAGTAGAATACTATACACTATGATAAATTTCAAATCCAAGATGGCCGCCACCACAAAATGGCGAATGAAATAATAAGGAGTCCCTATAAAAAAATTAAAAATTTAAAAAACCCCGCTGCTATTTTACACTTTAACAGAACGTTAGGCTAATAATAAGAGCGGTCCTCCGACGGGACAACATTTTATCAAAAAATTTCATACGTACTTACGTAGGGTCATAATTTCAAGGTTATTTTTTTCTTTTTATAGGGTTTCACGTTTATACCTTTTTTGTTCTATTTGTAGCTATTTTTTCAATAATTTTTTATAATTGTTTTAGGATTTTTACATTCGTACTATTTTTATTATTATTTTGTGTCGGGAGTTTTTTAATTTTTTTTAATTTTACATGGAGCGACGGCCTAACTGACCCCCACAACCCAGTGACTGGGTAATACGAACGCTTTGATAAGACTGTGCTTCATCTAACCCACCTATTTTCTTGAATACTTGCTCTCCACCATAACAAATGCTCTTCATCTTTAAGTCAGTAACTCGTCAATAGACAGTACAGAATGCACACTCTAACATTATGCACAAAAACGACTAAACATTAATTCTGTGCCAAAATCGAACTTGTAGCACAAAGGTCAGTCGTTCAACCACTGCACCACTAACCGTCACAATGTACACAGATAATATTCGAGTACCACACTAAACGAACTGACGTTTTAAATACTTATCCACCGATCGCCAGCCGGTACCGATCATCCCGGACTGATCCCACCACAATATCTGAAACAATACTGTAAGCTTGTCTTTGTTTACGGCGCCATATTGTTTCACTACATTGAGTATTATCGTTGTTTGTGAAGAATATTTACGAGTACACCAGTATCATCTAGAATGAGATTCGTGATCGTTGTTCAATTGTTGTCACAGAATGAATGAATCTGTGTGAACATGGCTTGAAGGTGGCTTATCAGCAGCAAGCTATGCTACGCTGTCTGTGTTTTTTAAATGGCATTTTGGCAAGTCCAGTCAAACAGCTGACTACCTCGTAGGTTGACTTCTAGGTCATCGTGGGCGTCCCCCGCGGGTCTTGAGGTGGCCCGCAAAGGCCGGCCGGCACCAGCCGGGAGATCGTGGAAGGCGCACAAGTTCCCATGATCCCCGGTCCAAGTGTGGGAAGGGAACACTGGGGTAGTTTTTAGTCAGTAAGAGTCTGACAGCCCTCTCCGCCCCCCAAAGCAGAGGACAGCCATGAGGATATTCCACAAAGGAACAAAAAAAGAAGGTTGTCGGCTACTTAGCCGGGCCTGTGTGTGCCTCAATAACTTAAGGCCTCCAACCAGGGCTAAACGAGTTAAAAACTAAGCGACTACACGCTAAGGGCACCCCTATTGGGGTGTGGACCTCGGCTTACTAGGGCGTCGCTGGGGGAGGGCAGCATGAGACGGGCTGGACCGGATTATGCTACGCTTGTGCTGTGCTGTGCGATGCTCTATTTATGTTATTCGTTCGAGGAAACAATGCTCTACGTTACCATGGCAACACTTTATTCAAAACACAACAAAAAATGCGTTCTCGCTCTTCACCGCGTCTCCCCGCACTTCGTTTTACATCTATCTCGCTCGGACATGTCACATTATCATGCTGACTCGCGCATCACAGTGCAGCGTAGCTTGATGTTGATTGGTCACCCTTAACACATTTAACTCAATATAATGAGAGGCATGTAACACGGTACATTATAGTTTATAATATAAACTAGTGTCACTGACACAGATATCTGATACAGACGCCAGCACATCAAGCTGCTAGAATCTGTCAAATTTCTTTAATAGATTTTCAACTTTAGCGCTAAAGCATTAGGTTCAAGGTTGATTGGGAAAATTTGACAGTTTTGGGTAGCTTGATGTGTTGGCGTCTGTATAAATATGTCACGCTTGCACGCATTTATCGTAATATATCATCGGCGTACTTGTCTGTCGGTCTTTTATTGACTGTACTTCGGAGAGTGTGCGCAGGAGCTCTACGTCGTGATCCCACCATCGCCCTTATACTACCGGACTACCTGACTGCAGGGTCCATCCACACTTGGTTGATATCCCAACCAGTTCTACTCAGCGCTTCTACTCCATATTTATTATGCGCGCAGACAAAGTGTGGAACTCTCTGCCAGCGTCTGTGTTCCTTGCCACGTTTCGCCCCTCAACCTTGCAGGAGTTGAGGTATGAGGTCTACAATGTAACGAGCGTGCCCAGAATCTTCTGAGCACGCTCTTCTTTTCCTCCATCGCTTTCCATCTGTGGCTGTCACCCTCTGCCCCCGTCCCCTGTCTGTGGCCGTTACACTCTGTGTCCGATATGGTCTGTGGCCGTAACATTCTGCGCCTGGCACCATCTGTGGCCGTCAACATAACAGCCGCAGTACCTCGAGAGAGGCCCGAGCGGAACACAGCGCGCTATTATTGTGTGCCTGTGTCTGTTCAGGCGACAGACGGATGCCCTATGGGGTAATTGAGTAACACATTAACACATTTTCACTGGCTTTCATTTTGACAGTTCAACAACATTCATTGCGTTATTTACGTTGTTATACAGACAAATTTTTCGAACATATGAAACAATGGATTAGCAATATTATACTTCAAAATGATTTAGATTGTGATGGTAGCGCAATAAGGGTGCTGCGAAACGTAAGTGGACCGTTTCGTTCCCATTGACAATGAGTTGCCCAGCACCAGCAGTCTCGACATTCATAGCGATCGCCTTACGACCGAATTCGGTCGCAAAGTCCCGAATTGACAGGTGAAATGTATGGAGTGACAGGACTTTGCGACCGAATTCGGTCGTAAAGCGATCGCTATAAATGTTGAGACTGCTGGCGCTGCTACAATTGAGCTTAGAATAACAATAATTGTTATTTGTAAGCCCTACAAATGCGATTCAAATTGGTAATCGAATCGAATTTAAATCAAAAGTGTGAAAACCTGTATTGCAATTGTCTTAGTATAGATTCCTCAGCATGGCGCTCATATTATAAAACCGTAAAAGGAGCTTACCTACGTAATCATGCAGGCATATTGTTTTATTGTTTTCCTGTACACGTAATAAAGCGGTGGTGACTCAGTAACAATAGTTATCTCCGTAGGTTTTCGGGCACCGATCCAGACTCCGGTTATTCCGTTTATCTACTATAACCTGTCCATTAGGTAAACCGTTTTTTGACAGATGGAACTAGTGATTGCAGCAACACACAATACATTGATTGATACACGTACCGTATTAGAATGTCTGTAAGAACCCATAAATAAGATAATTCAATAAGTGAAGGCAGTTTATATATTCATTTTATTACGCATTTTAAAGTTAACTTTTAAGAAATCTGGAATATATACGTTCTAAGACAGCTGTCAAAAAACGGTTAACCTAATGGACAGGGTATAGGTGGATTTTTTCGTGGAATGGTCAGAAACATGTCTGAGTATTCAACCTAAGTCTAGTTCGATAAACTGAATTACAGGCTTTTTGTTTTTTTTTTTTTTTTTTTCAGCATGGGAAATCATCAAATGACTCCTCCCGCTCTGGGTGGAGCAGAAGTGAGTGTCAGACTCTTACTAACTAAAACCCACCCGTGTTCCTTCCTTAGCCCTTTATGTTCCAGGGCAGCGGTAACCCTTTCGGACGATCCCGCTACCCTGGCAGGCTTCGGCCCTATTGGGCCCCGTCACACATGCTGACATCTCTTTGAGGCGCGTGTGGAACACATACACGCCGTCCGGCACGGGCCTGGTCCTGATCGGACGGTGAGTTACCCATTACTCACCGCCATTAGTGTACGCCTTGGTTTTGAAACCAAAGCAATTTTATTAAAAACAAAAAAATGGGGTTCACGTAGCACAAATTCCAGGGATGGAAAACCATGTTCACGGTTACAAATTTAATATTCAATTTTTTATTATGAGATTATAAAACATGAGTTAACAAAAAGTGTTATTTTTTGTCAAGTTTTGCTAGGGAAAACTTTGAATCTGCAAAATTTCTAGTTTTTATCCACTGCTATATATCAGCGAGCCCTGCTAAATTCCATGAAGCCTGCCTTGATAATACATGCAAAGCAAGTAGCGTGCCGATCGCGACGTCGATCATTAATGTCTGATTCATGGTAGTCATGACTCACAATTATAATAGGACATTACTATGTACATCTCGTATTATGTTCCTATAAACATTACACATGACATTGGTGACATACACTTTGTACAGCCGAACGTACGTCGGTGGTGAAGTGTATCTATTTAATAGAAACAGTCCGGCCGTCGAGAGAATGCGTTCCTGAGGGTTTACTTTCTAAGCAGGAAGTCCGTAGTTCCGGCAGAAGTTACGGGCGTTTTTAACTCCGTATCACCTATGGACATAAGATTAGTTTGGAGTCCAAACTAAGCATGAGTGGAAACTCGATTTGTTTTCCTTACTCCCGATGCCTTTTTACCCGTTCGAAAAAGTTAATTAATAGTGAGTAGGGTTAATTTCAAAGTATCGAAGTACCTTCGGGCGGGCCCGTATCTTCGTTGACTGACTTAGAGAGTAGACCCTCTGACACCCGTCAGTGCGACAATTCTAGTAGCTAATAAAGATCAAATTCGCAAAACATGTATTCGTTTATATGAAACTGACAGCTGTCAAGAATGCATTCCTCGCCGGCGGCACTTTAATTATGTAAACACTATCTCATGCACATCAGTAGTGAACTAGCTGTCACTAATATCTTTTGTCAGTTCAAAATGAATGGCGAGAAACGCTGCACGAGAGGCTTGGTGTGGTGATGAGTTTGCGCATTATCCATATTGCTCGGTCCACAATCGTTCACACCGAGCTCGCAAAACAGCTGAAGCGCCTTTGAGTATTGGCAAATAAATGACAGCGCTCCAATTGGCAGCTCCACCGCGTGCGCTCGGTTCACGCGTGGCACGCCCACACCGACCGCGCACTGGATCGTCCGGTGTGGACGTGCGCCTTCTTAAATTAACCTAAACTATTAACGTGTGTCGATACTCTTGCACCATCCCATCGTCCTAGCTCAGCGTGTTGTGCTGGTGCTGCTGCTGTGGCTGGGGAAAACCACAAGCTGCGTAAGTATAATAACCTTAATGGCAACTATATTTTCGAGCCATTTGGGTTGGACCGTATGGGTTGAATCCCTCGAACCGTGGGGTCCGAGTGCTCATGGTCTCTTTAAGGAAATCTCAAAACGGCTAGTTAACACTGCTGGCTGGCTTTTACCTTGGCCAACCATTGCTACACAACGTGGTAATTCCGCCAGTCTCTCGCCAATAAATGCATTTTCTTTCTTTTCTTTCTCTTGGGTACATTGACAGTCAACAGCGATGTGGATGAATTTTTCGACGCTATATTTTAGTTTGTGGTTAGTTTTAGTTAAGATATAATTTTATTATTTGTATAAATTAATTAGAGATTAGTTTTAATTACGTACATATAATATTAACTCTGAATAAATAAAAACCCTACTATAGTCCTTCTTCTTCTCCGTGTCGCTGCACGGCTGTATTATAAATCTTGTTTTCCCAAAATTTTCCACTTCCACGGCGTTGTCGGTGGCAGCGCAGTGGTCACTTTGACTGCATGTTTTTGGACACAGAGGGCAGGATAGGAGGCGGAGCATAGTTTGTGACATAGCTCCACAATCACTCCCTACTGCCGTTCCGTCAAGGTAGCCCACTTTATCAGGTTGGACCTAAACCTTCCCACTTGTAACGGCTGAGACAGTGTCGGTTTAGAGCCTTCCAAGTGGACCATGGAAGGGGGTGCAAAACAGGAGCTTCCTCGGGTGATATTAGAAATCGGTACCCAATCGCAAAACGTAACGCAGTAGTCTAGGTGACTAATCCTATCACCACGATGGCACGAACCAACTATACTTATTGATATTCAAAGGTGTGTGTGTTAGAATTTTGGTAGGTTCTTGAAGCGGGCTTAACAGTAGAATGCTATAGCCTATGTGTGTGGATGTTGATGAACGGTACGTTGTGGTCAGTTTTACTGAGTCAAATTAAATGTTTAATATGTCATAACATTAATTTCTATAAGTCTCTAGTGCTTTACATTGGCGAAGGAAAAAATTGCCTTTTTGCATAAGGAAACTTGGACATAGCCTGTTTAGCACAAACCTCTGTATACATACGTACTAACGTCACATTATTAATATAGTAACGTATTCTTCCAACCAACCTACGTAAAAATTTAAACTATTACTATAGTAAAGGTGCGTGCTACCAATTCGGAATTACATTTTATATATACGGTAAGTATATGAAATTCCGAATTGGTAGCACGCACCTTAAGGAAATAAATTATTAATGTATTTTTTTCCTATAATGTATTTTTAAACTCTGCACCATTGAAAACCACAGGTACAGGCACCAGCACATCGAGCTACTACAATCTGTCAAATTTCTTTAATAGATTTTCTTTTTAAAGTATTAAGGTTCAATATTGATTGGGAAAATTTGACATTCGTGGATCTTTGACAGTCGTTTCGGGTCGTAAGAAGCCCGAAAGTCTGACAACCAGAGTTACCAAGGTATAGTGTTACCCGGTAACTGGGTTGTGGGGGTCAGATAAGCAATCGCTCCACGTAAAATACTGGTATTCAGTTGCATCCGGTTAGACTGGAAGCCAACCCCAAAAATAGTTAGGAAAAGACTTTGCAGATGATTGTGTTAAGTATTTAAATAAAAGGTCAATGACTAACTTACATGTAGAACAACACGTACTTAATAACATACACACGTCGGCACTCTTATGACACAGAGTATCCACGTGTATGTTACCGTCATGGAAGATACGCTCTATCGTCAGTCCCATGGGATGACGTAGGAGGAATAGTGTAGAACACAAGGAAGGAGGAAGGTTACAGTTTGCTATTAAACACCATAGCACGTATGTGATGATGGTTGTTTACTAATTGGAAGGCTGTGACTCAATAACATCTGCCAGCCTTAGAATTTACCTCAAAATGATGAAATTTTATTTCACATAAACCTACATGGGCACTTATGAAACGTCAGCAGCTAGGTGCACGATTCCCACTATTTTTATTAATCATTTTATTTCAGGATAAATAAACATTCTATACATTGTGAGTAAATAATACTAAAATGATTAATTATTTAGTTATTCATTATTTCATCATCATTCTCCCGCCCTTTTCCCAATTTATTTGCGGTCGGCGCAACATGTCTTTCTCTTCCATACTTCTCTATTAGCCGCCATCTCGACAGTCACTCCCTTTCTAACCATACCATCATTCACACAGTCCATCCATCGTTTCTTTGGTCTTCCCCTACTCTTATAGCCATCGACATTCATACTCAAAACTCTCCTCACAACATTTTCCTCATTCCTCCGTATCACACGCCCATACCATGACAACCGATTTCCTGTTTAGCTACCGGTGCCACTTTCAGACTTCCTCTTATATACTCATTTCTTGTTCTATCCCTCCGTGTACACCACACCACACACCCCTCTTAGCATTCTCATCTCAGCTGCATGCAATTGCCTTTCATGCAACCCTCTTGTGTTTCAACATTCTGATCCATACAGGACAGCAGCAGGTTTGTATTTATAATTGCTCAGTTTTGTCTCTGGGATGACAATGTTCTCTCCGATATATTTGGTTGGTATTGTAGATGTCCAGAATCAGAACTATTTATTTGCAAGAATAGGTGGAAAATAAAGGTGTTTCTGGTATTACACGATATCTGAAGCAGTGGTGGTCCATTGGTAACGGCTGTGAATAACGAGTTTTAGGTCATAGGTTCGATAAGTGATAAATTATTTTATTTTGTAAGTAACTCAAACTCTTTAATGCATTCATGTGTACATTTTGATGTTACAATATAAGGTAACAGGTAGGTTTGTACAAACACTTTTACACGTCAATCATATTTTTAAAACTAGATGAGGTTGGCGTTTCCTATCTGACAAGTCTGAGAAGAAAGGCCAGTTCGTGCACGCATTTGTCAGAAATCGTGCAACTCAACTCAGAACTTAGGGAACTCAACGATTCGACGAACAATACCATCGAAAGGACAAATGGGTAGGCCACATAAATTACTCAAACTTCCAGATCATGAGAAAAACTATCAGAACAGAGAGAAAAATAAAATAAAATGACCCATATCGTAGTCGTCGTATCGGTGTCGTATCGTCGTGGTCGTCGTCGTGTCGTTTATACTCGTAGTTCGAATTCAGACAGGCACTTTACTGTGTGTAAATTATTTCCCGGTCGCGAATCATATTTAGATCGACATACAAACTGACCCTGACCGGCAAATTGCAAAAAACGAAAGAACATTTGAATTACGTGGGATTCCCTGGGTCTTCCCCCTTAACAAAATGGTTTACCTGGACCGAAATGGAATGTAGACCATTTTGTTACGCAAAGTACCTACAATTAGTGTAGTTACACTACAGGTGACACCTTGTTTACTTGTGAATTTCCCTCCTGTGACATTCAGTTGGGGAAAATTATTCAATGCCTCATATCCATTGTTTTCATGGCAATAATTCATTTATTATTGTAAATAAGGAAAGATTTCTTAATGCCAGGGGATTTTGGTCAGTTAAATAAAAAAAAAACGAACATTTCACATGTTTTGGTTAGTTGCAGGGAGGAAGGATAAGTACGATGATATCAGTCTATAAAAATATTATTATAATTAATTAGCTACGGAAGGAACATTGGTCGCCAGTATTCCTGAAAAAGGTAGGGAGCACTGAACTTGTACGTCCGGCGTTTTTTTTAAAAAGGCGTAGAGCCGGAGCCCTATTTCTGAATAAGGGTTCTAATCTGTGGTAAAATTGAAACTTTAGGATTATTTTCTTGCGAAGGCTATCTACATGAATAGATCTATACGTAAAATAAATATAAATATTGAAGCTTCTAGAGTACAGTGGAGTCAAAAGGAAGACAGTGGTGTGTAGTACACCTGTATTTCGCCATTTAAGTACTCGTATTTTATAGATTTCATGTAAAAGGAGGTCTCAAATTCAGGCTCCAGAGTACGCCCGGCGGTTTTACCCCCATAAGTCTCTAATCAAGTATGAATATCGGGACAAAAATTATCCTATATCCTAATCCAGTTCAGGGTCTACCCGTGTGCTAAATTTCATCCAAATCCGTTCAGCCGTTTTAGCGTGAAAGCGTAACAAACAAACATACAAAAATCAAATCTTTTCTCTTTATAATATTAATTTAGATCACTTCCCTACATATTTATAACTAACAGACCATCTATCTAGGTACAACTTAAGATGATATGAGTTATTGTAATTGTGGAGCTACAGGGTGGCATCAAATCGACGCACAAACTGTAACCATGAATTCAGCATAATAATATACCCCAAGCGAAGATTTTTTGTTCCTAAAGAACGTGGCTGGCACGGACTGGATTTGGAAGGCGGCGGACAGTGTGTTGTGGCGCAGCCTGGGAGAGGCCTATGTCCAGCAGTGGACTGCGATAGGCTGAGTTGATTGATTGATTGATGGGTGTTCAGAATCGTGTACTATGTACCTGTTACCATGGATTCAGGTAACAGTTTGAACGTCGATGTCCCTGCCACACTGCATTATAAGGTGTCGCATAACAGGTAAGTATTATAAGCCACAGCTCGGCAACTAGCCGCGGATATTTTTCACGTCTTCTATATGAATTCAGCGCACACGCATTCTCGACTAATGCAAGCCAGTTTTTAACCGACTTCTAAAAAAGGAGGAGGTTCTCAATTCGGATGTTTGTATTTTTTTTTTTTTTTGTTATGTTTGTTTGCGCATAACTCCGTCGCTTGCCAACCGATTTCAAAAATTCTTTTTTTGTTGGAAAGGGCATACTTCCCAAATGGCTCCGTAGAAATTTCATCAGAAACGGTTTAGTAGTTTGGTTTTAAACCAAAATTACTAACTAAAAAGTGAAAAATAAAAACTTTTTAGCAAAAAAAAAAAAAAAACGACCAACTTCCAAAAGCGACACTACAAAGTGAAAAATAACTTTAATTTCGGAAGTCGGTGGCAAACAACGAAAATGCGAACCCAACGACGCCGACTTCCGAAATTAAAGTTATTTTTCACTGTGTAGTGTCGTTTTTGGAAGTAGGTTGTTTTTTTTTTTGCAAAAAAGTTTTTATTACGCAGTGACGACTACTAATAGCCAAGTGTTAGCTTCCAACGGTCGTCAGCTTCCTAAGGGGGGTGCGCTACAGTAGCCCGCGAAATTCAAATTTTCTTACTTTTTTTAAAAATGATCACGTCAGTGTCAGGTTGTATGTTGAGTACAATATGATTCGCAACCGTAACAAATACGACTTTACAGGATTATCAATGGAAACAGCAATACAACTCTCAGACTTCATAAAGCACCTTTAAGGCGTCCAACAGTCGTAGTTTGTGGTTAAGTTTGCGGTTTCATTCATGATTTTTGCACGTAATTCAGATTACTTACATGCGTCGTCGGCGCAGCTTTTAGTGCAATGACGCATTATTAGCAGAAGTTATTAAATAATTTTACTTTTAATATAGGTACTGTTTGGTGCACCGCATTGATAACCACATCGAAGGAAAAATAACAACAATGACTTAAGTATTAGTCACAATCTACAACCCGCACGAACTTCAGTCCCTTTTTTTAACCGACGAAAAAAAACGGAGGAGGTTCTCAAGTTTTTTTTTTTAATGTTTTTTATGTATGACCACGCATAACTTTTTACAGAGTTGTCCGATTTTGATAATTCTTTCTTTATTGGAAAGGGTATATATACCCCAAAAGTTGGTCCCATATGAATTTGGAAAAAAAATCCAACTACGAAAATAGGGGTGATTTATTGTTCACTCACAGATTTGAATGCTAAGTTGTATATTATTGCTCTACTCAGTGCCACATATGCCTGTCCTTTGGCAAATAATTAGTTGATTTCAGTCACAAAAAATATAAAATAAAAACTTTTACCCAAAAAAATTGAATCGCCGAAAAAACTGAAAAGCAAAAAATAATAAACCTTTTTTATTTATCCTTAACTGCGTTTATTTATTTATCTACCATTTATGTACACACACATATAAACAGACAATGAAAAACAGAACAGAAAAAATAGGTAGGTACAGAGGTGATGCTTATTTCATAAGAAATCTCTTCCAGCATACAAAATCAAAAGTCGTTTATTCAAATTAGGCTGAGAATCAGCACTTTTCGAACGTCAAAAATACAAAAGACAGTCCCCCAAAAACGCCCGCCCTTCACCACTTCCTAGTGCTATCGCTGGGAAGAAGAAGTGGCGCAACAAACTCCCCAGCAGCACAGCTGTCTGTTCAATTAGAAAATACTTGATACTTGATTGTATACAATACTAGGCGTTAAGTAATTAACATTTCAAGGAACATAACATAAAATTAAATTACTTGCAATATGTCAGCTAGCCACGCCAATATACCAACAAATATAATAAAAACTATATGTACTCAAGCTGAAAAGTTTAATTAAAATGTAAATAAAAACTTACTACCTAAATAAAAGCCTCCAAGCATAAAGGGCGTGACAGCTTACATATTTATGCATTGCTGGGTTCTGGTCACATAGCTGTCACTTGAAGTCACAGATGAAAAACTAGGACCATCGAAGTAAAATAAATAAATAAGTTAATACTAATAACAATAACCTGTCAGTAAGCTAATTCTGGAGAAAGATCATGAACATTATCTTGAGTTAATTAGGGCGAGCAACTATTTTTATCGTGTAAGTAGTCGTTGATGGAATAGTAAGCCTTTGAACAAAGGTTGGATTTTACTTGAACTTTAAACGCATTAAAAGGGTCTAGCAAAGAAGAGGGTATCTTGTTATAAAAGGTATACCTGAGATAGGACAATAGATACAGAGATGTAGGCAGCGTGTGATAGAGCAAAGGAGACAAAACATAATACATAGAATCCTAAACAATACACGTTATACACGTTCTTAAACTAATGTAAGTATACCTAAATAATTTTGAGTCGGTGCTGTTTAAATTTTAAGGCAATTTAGTGATCTCTGTTTATTGATTGTTTGGCGCCGACTCAAAATTACTTAGGTATACTTACATTAGCTTAAGAACTTAGTTATTAAGGTTAAATAAAAAAGGTTTATTATTGGTTTTCAGTTTTTCCGGCGGTTTAATTTTTTTTGTTAAAATGTTTAAAAAAAAAGCCTATCGACAGAGAGGAGGCTTGTGGTCCAGCAGTGGGAAAATTAGAGACTGACTACACTTGGACACTTGCCCACTCCCGCGGGGTTTTGCGTAACACACTAACAGTAACAATGGCTGTCATTTTGACAGTTCAACAACATTCATTGCGTTACTTACATGGTTCAGCGAACATTACATATTGTAGCGAAATAAAAACTGATCTTCACTTGTACACATAAAAAATATTGTAAACAAAAATTTAATGAAGGATACAGAACGATTCTTACGACGACCTTGGTGTTGCGACATCGTAGTGCAACGGATACAGAATAAATACGAAAACGTCATACAACTAAATGTTATCACTGCAAACTCCCGATGCGTTGACTAAAACTAGAAATAACATGAAAAGAAGAGACTAATAAATCTAAATAAAACTAGCCTAACCTAAAATATTACCTGACAATCCCTTTAAAATAATCAAGAAGTAAGAATAGAAGGTGAAGTAACGACTTCAAAAGAAAAAAATAACAATAAGCAAACAACATAATAACAGGGTAATTGTTAATTCAATCGATGAATAAAAGAGAAGGAGTTTAGTAACACCACACTCTATTGTTAAGTAAGCAATAAAAGTTTATCGACAGAGTCCCAACACTAGACATGTCATTAACTCTATAAAGGAATCTACCTCACCTGAGCGCATATGACAGAAGTACAGAACTGACAAATAACAAAAGTTTGTTGACAAATTGTTTCTATTTGGAACAACTAGATGTCGCTGTTAACTTTTTAGCTGTCGAAATAAGTTATTAATTTATGTTAATATTATGCGAATTTAAATTACAGGGGAACAAATAATACGTAAAAGTAAAAATATGAGAAGATATAATAAGTAAAGTGAATATAGAAAGATTAAATGGATTACTTGTTTACAAATCATAAGGGAATTATTTAAGAATATCTTTAATGTGATATTGTCCAGAATGGACAGATTTGCAGTCTTGAAGAACATTATGTGGTTCTAGAGATAACCCTAGTTACACGACATTTAATAAAGCGTGGAGCAAGCTTTCCTGAAAAATAATCTGCCCCAGAGGATCTAGAAAAGTTTCGTCTCCATGTCAATGTCACCAACGTTGAGAGTGACAGGCGAACGATTCATATTATACTCTCGAGAATTACGGAGGAAAGCTATAGAAAGATTATCAGCGACTTTCGTGTAAGCCTCGGCAAGGGAAGAAAGATTCAAGGCGTGTTGAACCCGACTTTCAGCTAAATTTACGCTGATTACTGACACGACTAGAAGTAACAACTTCCCTACCAAACATTAGGAAGTTTGGTGTGAAACCTGTGGCTAAATTAATGCAAGAGTTTATTTAGAGTTTGACTTTAGGTAAAAGTTTTGCCCAATTCCTTTGGTTTTCTCCGACTAATATGCGCAAACACCTAACAACACCTTTGGTTCAACGTACACCCGTGTTGGCTTGAGGACTATAATAAGAAGTTTATGTTGGAAAATCGATGTGAAAGAATCTAAGAAAATTTAAAAACTGATCTTCACTTGTACACGTTTAATTTATTAAGATAAAAAATATTGTAAACAAAAACTTAATGAAGGACACAGAACGATTCTTAATACATCTATACTTATAATAAATCTGTAGAAGTGAAAATTCTGTACATTGAAAATATCAAAAAAATAAATGGCAGGGGGTGTTACTAGACCGACACCGAACCCAAAAATGTGATTAAAAAAATTTTTGTCTGTCTGTCTGTCTGTCTGTCTGTCTGTCGGTCTGTCTGTCTGTCTGTCTGTCTGTCTGTCTGTTTGTTCAGGCATCACGCAAAAACTACCGGTTCGATTACGATGAAACTTGGTATAATTATTCTTTAATATCCTGGGCACCACACTGGGTACTTTTTATCCCGGAAAAGTATATACAATAAAAAACAAGCTTAATTTTGCGGTTCGATCCCTAGACCCGATTACTGTATCAACCGCAAATAATAAGTTTGTCGTAGGTTAGGTCACCCGCAGTGGAGTTCATTTTTATTCCTTTTACTTTTTAGAGTTATTTAGGTTTATTTTTATATAAGTCGTAGGTATAGATTTCAATTTTAAAGTATAGGTAGTATATTTGATAGTGTACGTAGTGACCGTAGGTTATTTTATAATACAGTTAGATAGGATTAGTCATTCGTATAGATATTAGTTTTTAGAGATTTTGCTTATTTATTGAGTTTAGATTGAGGGGCCCGTGGCTAAATAATAACAGCCGCACAGGTCGATAGGTCAGGTTAAGCTACGCTTGCCGCGGTCGGTCTGTGGATGGGTGACCATCTTTACATACCGAGACACCTCCGTGCCTCGGAAAGCACGTTAAGCCGTTGGTCCCGGCTGTCATTCGTGGATCTTTGACAGTCGTTACGGGTAGTCAGAAGCCCAAAAGTCTGACAACCAGTCGTACCAAGGGTATCGTATTATTACCCAGTAACTGGGTTGTGGAGGTCAGATAGGCAGTCGCTCCATGTAAAATACTGGTATTCAGCTGCATCCGGTTAGACTGGAAGCCGACCCCAACATAGCTGGGAAAAGGCTAGGCAGATGATGATTGAGTTTAGATTAGTTATCATCATAAATAGGTTTATTTAGGTAGGTAGATATTTTATTTTCTGTTATTGAGTTTATTTATTTTTTTAATTAGGTAGGTACTTAGGTAAAGATATCATATAGGTACGCTCTTAATCACCATTAATGAGACACATTTGATTTTCTATTGTAATTAGCCACAAAGGGCCCGCGAGATAGATAGCATCCTGGGGCATATACATTTTATCCTGTTAGCACGTTCCCGTGGGATAATTTCCGACATCCACGCGGGCGAAGCCGCGGGCAGAAGCTAGTTAAAGAATAAAATTGTAACGCTGACGCGACGCCCTTGGTGTTAGAACCCTATAGTAAATTTCACAATTACGCGTCGGTCACGATCCGTTTGCAAACGCTCCTGTAACTCTCGCAATAAATAAATGTTTGGTAATCCTAAATGGGTAACTTCGCACCAAGTCAATCAGGTAGCGAGGCAATAATTTAAATGACTGTTTTAAATAAAATGAGATAATATTTACTTACCTACTACAAAAAATTAAAAATAAAAAACTACTAAATATACGCAAATCCGGTCCTAGACTCCAGGCTGGCAGTCGGAAGGCTCCTCGCTGGCTGGTATCAGAATCCACCAGCGTTGGGTTCGAATCCCAACAGGAAGCTTGCAGTCATCTGGTTCCAGGCTAGCGGTGGGGCGAATTCAAGATCCGCCATCAGTCTTCGGACAAATCTACAGAAAATAACGAAAAATGATAATCCGAAACGCAGGGAGAACCTTTCATAAGAAAAGAGCTGAAGACAAGTTAAATTACATACCAAGTCTGAATGAAGTAACCTGACTCGCCTCGAAACAAGTCTTTATTTATTTATTTATTTAAACTTTTCGCACAAAAAGGTACAAAGGCGGACTTAATGCCTTAGGCATTCTCTACCAGTCAACCAAGGGTGGTGAAGAGATTAGATGGCAGGTGCTTTGGTTGAGAGAGAAAATAATAATTAAAAAAAAAAAAACTCTTAAAACTAGGTACACAAATACATAAATAGGTTACATACACATACATATTATTACTATAATATATACTTATAATATATATATATACAAAATCAAGGGAGAGATGTGTAGAGATGACTCTACGCTATTTTTTTTTAAATTTGTTTTGAAAATAACTCTGCAATTTCCGCTTAAATGCATACCGACTGGTGGCCGTCCTGATATCAAGAGGAAGCGCATTCCATAGAAGAATGGACTGAATATGAAAAGAGGAATGAACAAAGTCAGATGTATGAGAAGGACAAAGTAAGAGAAGATTGTTAGAAGAACGCAGATTCTTAGCGTCTTTGACGCTTTTCATTTAATTTCGGGAACACTGCCTATTACAAAGAAAAGAATGGAATAAAATTTAGGAAACGATAAGAACTTTTGAATAATCAATAGGAACGCAAACATACTCTTGGATTCAGTCGAACAACGAACGAACTCGATCGTTCAAACCGTTATATCGTTATACCTTTAATATCGTGGCAAATTATTACATGGTCAAGCGGAAAAAAATAATATTATGGACTTCCGTCCCGTGTCCAAAAAAAACTTCCAATGAAAAATCTCCGTAAGATAAAAGACATGACACTTTTAGATTCAAAATTCAAAAAACCCTATGAAGAAAATAATCTTTCTGATTCAAAATAAGGTTAGATTTGTTTTAAAAGAAGGTCGTTCGTGATAAAATTATAATGTAGCATTCGCCAATGCTGCAATATGTAGCAATGGATTAGCAATATCCTTCAAAATTATTCACATTGTAATTGATAGTGTATTACGCAATTAGGGTGCCGATATGTGTATCAGCTGTCCGTCCAAAAAATTTAATTTGACATTACTTTTGACGGATCTGCTTACGGAGGGGCCCATATCTTTGCTGACGGACACGAGTCAAGTCATTTATTTCAAATAAGCACTTATAAGGCACTTTTGAACATCAAGAGTGTACTGTACACCCCCAGGGCCGGCTTGCTAGTAGCTATTAAGATAGTTTCCCATAGTGCTGATGATTCACAAATGTCAGGTGTCAAATGTTTAATAAGGATAATAACAAAGACATTGAGTGCACTTACTTTTGTATGTGTGGCTGTTATCTCGATGATTCGGTCAGCGTTAATAATTACCGGTCGTTATGGTTAATTTTAAACAGGAACTATTTTTTTTTCTACTTCTTCTGCGTCGTGTCTCTGGCACGATTGTATTTCAGATCTTGTTGGTCCAAAACTTCGCCACTTCCACGGCGTCATTGGTGGCAGGGGCAGAGGTCACTTTGACTGCATGTTTTGGTACACGGAGGGCAGGATAGGAGGTGGACCGCATCCACACCCTGCTGCCGTTCCGTCGAGGTAGCACCACTTTACCAGGTTGCAGTTACATCTTCTCACTAGTGTCCGGAGACGGTTCAGGTACTTCCAAGTGGATCACGACCGGATTTTCTACTATACATGAATGATACACAAAATGTTGATATATTTAGTTACTGGCTACACTACACAGTACAGTTTTTAGTAAATAATAATAATATGTTCATTCAAAAAATTATAAGGCATTAAAATTAGTACAGTTTTGCTTAAATTTAAATTATATTTCAAAGACTTACGTGCCTGAACTAGGTAATCCTGTGTTTCAGGCGAAAAGAGCTAAAATAGTCTTTAAAAATTATTAAATAATCAAAAGTTGACAATAGAAAAAAATTAAATGAAATGAAAAAAAAAAAAGTTATAATCAGAAAAGTTAAAGTTGAAATGTTATAATCATGCCTTTTTCGAAATTAGTTTAACTGTGTTACAGTTAAATGAGTATCGTTGAGGTTACAGGGACATAACATAACAGAACATAATCATTACTTGGCCAGTCATAACTATAGCTCTAGGAAACGGATGCGTACTTGTGTTGGGCACGTCATAACACCTGTGCCAATATCGTATTAAAATTAAGCAACAATAGGCTTTTTTCCTTACTGCGCAGGTTCTGCCACGAATACCCACCTAAACCTAGTAACTACGTAACGTATCTCTCCCTAAATCTACGTAACTACCTAACTTCATGAACATTTGATTTACCCATAAAATTATTTATTTAAAATACATAAATGTTTTCTTTTTTTCAATTTTTTTCCCCGAATACATTATGGTGTTGTAGGTAAAGGACTGGGTATTTTAAAGTAAACCTGTTTGTTATGTTAATCTGTAACATACCTGCGTACATACTCGTACTGACATACGTGCAAATAAATACGAATAAAATGAGGAAATACTGCTACAGTCAGGATTCTCACGCTTTGTGGCATAACACCGCCTTTTGTGCGAAGGTCGGTTAAATTGTACAAGTTTACTATGTGTTACATTCATTTACTCGAATGATAGATAGTCATTTTGAGCAATTATTTTTCTAGGCTGGGCTGTTTTTATGTAGGATGACTTGCATTGCTTGTATGCAAATGTGCAAAGGTTATAATATTGTTACGTCAATAATATTGTTGTGGTTTTTGTTTTTATTATGTATTTTATTTAACCATTTATAACACATATAAACAGACATGGAGAAATAACAGAAAAAAAAAACGTACCAAGATGATGCTTATTTCTAACTACGGATCTCTTTCCGCGTACCTGCGATAGGACAGTACATAAAATGAGATGTAGTCAGGCGTGTGTAAGAGCAGAAGAGAAAATTAAATACATAAAATAAAATAAAAAACAATTCACTTATATAAAAAAAAACATAGTATAAAATGAGAATATACTCACAGTACATATATCGCATCGCCTTTTTTACAATCCTGGCTGGGCTGCGTCGTAGGTCTAGTGATCGCATACGCTACTTCTAAGTATGAGGTCCTGGGTTTGATTTCTGGGTCGTGTAAAGTGTTTTTGGTCTCCCTCTCTCTTCTCTTTGCATCTATCAACATCGTATAATAATAATTCTCTTAGTCACAAGCGTTCCAACAACGTTTACTAATAAAACCTTCTTAGCGAAATCTACGTCGTCTTTCGTAATAGACTTTCTTTATGAATAGGCAACATGTCTTTCTCTTCCATACTTCTCTATTAGTCGTCATCTCGGTAGTCAGCCCCTTTCTAACCATATCATCACTCCCACATTCCATCCATCATTGCTTTGGTCTTCCCCTACTCTTATAGCCATATAATGATATAAGTACTCAAAAATTTCCTTATTCCTCCGTATCTCATGCCCATATCATGACAGCCGATTTCCACACAACTTTTCAGTTTCCGGTACTACTTTCAGACTTCCTCTTATGAACTCATTTCTTATTCATGGATATACTAAGGCATTATGCTTTCACCAAAGCATCGTCTGGAAAGGCTGATGATATTGGGCTGGGCGGAAGAAAAACGCGCTCAAGGCAGAACACCGGCAAGGTGGTCAGACGCGATCGAGAAGGCTGTTCGAGTCAGCATGTACCAAGCGGTACACACTGCAGAAGATCGCATTACTTGGAGACGCTTCGTATGTGGACGCCTGTGTGACGCTTTCTAGGATTAATGATTGAACATACGTGATAAACCGTGGTTAGCTATAGCTATAGCTATAGTATAGCTTCAAAATTGGTGGAGGTTGTCTCATGTATGGAGTTTCTTGCCCGTTCTTCTCCATAGGTACCTACGCTTTGGAATGGGCAACTAGCTTCATCTTTCTGACTGACCGACCCTTTGACAATTCAAAAGTACCTGTAATTGGTTTAGTTGAATTAAATGATTTGAGTTTGCACCAAACAGACATAGTCTCTACAGTACCTAGCGTCGTCTGCTCGTCAACTGTGATGACCAATGGTTTATATTCATATTCGTTTATTTGCATACGAATATTTGTTTATGAAGTAATAAGAACCTACTCTAGTGTCCGGTAAGTACCGGTATAGGTATGGACGTCTATGATGTTCCCGTCCTACCGTCATACTGCTATTTGTATAGGTACACGTTCAGCAATAAGCATTTTCAGGAGAATATCGTGTTACCAAGTAACTGTGGGTTGTGGAGGTCAGATAGGCAGTCGCACCATGTTAAATACTGGTATTTAGCTGCATCCGGTAAAGAAAGAAAGAAAGAAAATACATTTATTTAGTAAGATAAATTCAAACTCAAAGCATAGCAGTGAGACTAACTCAAACTACACAGACGCCAGCACATCAAGCTACTACAATATGTCAAATTTCTTTAATAGATTTTCAACTTTATCGCTAAAGCATTAAGGTTCAAGGTTGATTGGGAAAATTTGACAGTTTCGGGTAGCTTGACCTGCAGGCGTCTGTACTACAATATCGCATTGGTTCTAGCCTGTAAGGATATTTGTATGTTTGGAGTGAATAAATAACTTCCTGATGGAAAAACCTAGCCTTTTATAAAGAAAAAGGCTATTGTGTATCTTCTAAAGGGCATGTCTACAACATTCCTACGAGGCGCTCCTTATGAATGAATGATTCAATGAGGATGAAAAGTAGTATTTATTACTCAAATGCCACAAAGTAGGTTCTAGTGGTAGTGGTGCGGGGTCTGGTGGTACGTAATAAGGAAAATCAAGTTAAGGCCTGGGACGATACTTAGGTCAGCTGTGTCGGTTTGCGGTGATGTGTCACCTGTGTCAATGTAATAGGTACTTGTTGTTGTACCTTTATTTCATTAAATAATAATAATAAATTCTTTATTTCGGACAACGTAAGATCCACTGTGTTAGTAAATTGCTTATAATTAAAGTTAGTGCCATATTATTTAATACTTTTTTTATTTAATACATATAAATTATATTTTTATAAAAAAACATTTAAAAATATAGAAAATAACCCACCGGTATCGGGAACAGGGTTCAAGTTACCGACGGTCAGGGCTCCAGAGAGAGGAACCTTCTGACGATGCGGGCCGTGTCCAGAAGTGCTGCTTTCCTAATCAAGCCCTTGATCCAGCTGCCCAACGAGAGCCTCCTCAGGTGGGTCGAGGCTCTTGTCTATTAACCCATTGGCTGTCACGACTATCGGCACAATGATTTTATAAGTCCACATCCCACATCCCACCTCGCGAACCAAGTAATAATAATTCTTATGTCATCTGAACATGATCCTAAGTTGGAAATAAGAGACTAATTTAACTATATTTTTATATGTAGCAACCCGGAGTTTGATGCTCACCGCCGTTGCAAGTAGGTACTACACACGTGATCTCTCTGAAGAACATCACCAATACGTATTTTGTCTTTCTAGAGCGTCCCTCCCGACGTTTCCACTCAAATCTGCCTTGTATTTTGTACTATCACACCAGATAGTGAGGTTCGGAAGAAACAAGGGGAGGCCTTTGCTCAGCAGTGGGGCACAATGTCAGCTACGAACAAAAAACAAAAAATGTGTCACTATATCTTTTTTGGAACGGAGTTCTGGTGCGTTCTGGTGCGTAACGTTGCGGTAGTAGTCAAATGGGAGAAACCGTCACGTAATGAAAAAACGTTCTGCGAATCCATGCGACTTTTATTAATATTATTTCATTTTATTAATTTCAGGGAAACTTACAGCTAGCATTTTAATATCTGGTACATACAATGTGTGAACGATTTCCAATTACAAGCTTCCACTAACAATCAATGAGAGTAATATTTACAAATACGCGAAAACAGCGACTTAAGAGATACGCACATGAATTATCTCACGCTCAAAAAGTACAATAACAAAAGAAGAGAAAAACACATGGTTTATAGATCGAAGAAACAATTATTTACACTTTGCTTTACTTCCTTAACACTACTATTTTCATTTGTGTAATAGAAAGAGACAGAGCGAGAGAGAGAGATAGTTTACATGGGTGTCGAGGGTGTTAAAGCCGATATTGTGGTCAAAATGAAAATCCAAGATGATTGGCTGCAAAAAATATAAAAATTTTCGTCATTGTGAAATTTTCGCAGCCGCCATCTTGGGTTTTTATTTTGAACTTCATTCCTGCCGGGGTCCTCCGACCTTTAAAAGTACTTTTCTTACTAGTAATTGTTGTTATTTTTATCCCCGTCACCGTCACCGTCAACCAGGCGCTAAAAGATCTTTGTTAGTGTATCTGGCATAATTTTCCTGTAACACTGACAGGAAAATTCGAACATAACAAGTACCTCAAAGCACAATAATATCGGAACGACAATGTTATTACAAGGTCGGCACATAATCCCGCATTGTTCAAACAAAAAACATCCACACATACAGTCATAACTCATAAACCTACATCTGATGGTAGCCCTCATAATTTCTACTTAATTACGTTTAATTTGACCGCTCTGCAGCCTCGCAGTGCTGCGTCTGTATGGTTTGAGGGTAGCTGTAATATGTTCGAAACTAAATGTTTATAATGACTAAAGTCATTAATGGTGTGATCCCGGACAAAGAAGAGGTAACAGCTTTTTTCAAATATAACATAACATCACGCCCGTAATCGCCGAAGGGTTAGGCAGAGTTGTACCTATAGTAACACCCATATGTCGCCAGTTATTATTAAGTTCCATGTAATAGGGAGCGAGCTTATTGCCGGCAACCGTGCACAAATCCAGGATGCTCGGCTACATTCAAAAAGTGCTGATTGCTTAGTTTGAATAAATGACTTTTGATTTTGCTACTGAGAAGTTCGTGATCAAAAAACCAATTAACACTTTGCCCGACCTGGGAATTGAACTAGGGACATCATGCTCAGCAGTAGCACTTGCGACCACTACTCCAACGAGTAGTTTTTATTCATGACAATTAAATACTTACACAACCAAATCCGCCTATAATGTTCCTACTGCTGGGACACAGGCCTCCTCTCAGTGAGAGAGAGTGGGCCGTGATCCGATCGTCGCTGGCAAACAACGAAAATGCGAACCCAACGACACCGACTTCCGAAATTAAATTTATTTTTCACTTCGCAGTATTTTTTGTTGGAAGTCGGTTGTTATTTTTTGTAAAAAAGTTTTTTCAAATTAGACTGTGAATCAGCACTTTTTGAACATCTAAATTACATAAGGCAGTCCCCCAAATCGCCTGCCCTTCACCACTTCCTAGAGCTGGGAAGAAGAAGTGGTGCAAAAAACTCCCCAGCAGCAATTTTGTCAAGTTACCTTTTGTGATGTAGGCTACGGAACTGAACCACAATAATATTTAATATTAATGAGGTAATTGGTTGATACACCTTCTTTCCTCAAAAGTACTTTGTGGGAGTTGCGCCATGTTTGCCCTACATTGTTTACACTAGCATAATGTCTAGACGTGGGCTGGCCGTGTTTGTCGAAGGACCAAGCGTAGTGTGGGACGCCCCCTAGCTAGGACCGAAGATCTTAAGAAGGTGACTGGGATGGACTGGATGCGGAAGGTGGAGGACAGGGTGTTGCGGCGCAGTCTGAAGAGGCCATATCCAGCAGTGGACTGCGATAGGCCGAGTTGCATGTCAAGGCTGCACAAGATACTGACAGTTAGAAAAAGGTGTTTACACAAAATAACGTTGTAAATATTTTTTTTAGATTATTTTTAAACACTGACGAAAGGCTTTTCCCGCTCACTTAGCACTGCAGATCTACCGTACCCCTGGCCATACCTCCGGTGGTATTGTAGGTGTTTTAAAGCTAAAAGATACCATCAGGTAATAGTGTTGTGTCACTAGTTAAAACCACTTCTGACAACATGTAGCATTCCATATTCAGACAAATCCAGTGACTATTATACCAGGATGAAAAGCCTAACCTAATCAAAAAATATTTTAAACCATCCTAACCAAAATGCAGCCAAAACGCAACATGCACAAATCTCGATAATTCCGACCGACTATTCCCGAATGCGTCCCATCACTAGGACACAAATCATCGTAAATCCCGCGATTAAAGGGTGGATACAACACGCAGTGACCGGGCGTGATCCCCCTGCCCCCTGCGGCCCCCTCCGGCGCCCGCAACCCGTTCGTTAGGGTCTGTGTTAATTATGGTACTAAAGTATTAAAAAGCGTTTCAATTTTATTCAAGTTTAGTTTTGTTTTTGTTTTTAATGATGTACTGTTTCGTGCTACGTGACTTATGCAAGCGTCGTATGTGTCCTGTCGGTAGTAGGTATGTGACTGGAGTTGGGTTTGTTGTGTGACGTAAATATTTTGTAATTACGTACTTAAAATCGCGCGTACCTTTGTAATAGGTACACCAAACATATTGTAGTTAATTTAATGTTTGTAAAGTTGCGGTGTAATTATGTAGGTGTCTGTTACTCTGACTATTGATAGGTATTATACGCTTGATAGAGGTATAGTATATTATGTATTATAGTGCACAAGTGTATGCGCAGACACAGGTGGTCTCTCTTCCCTCACTCTCATAGTCTGATGGGGCAGTAATCCGACACGACCGGAGAGAGATCAGGCGCAGGACCAACGACTTAACTTGCTTCCCGAGGAACGGTTGGTAGAGGAGATAATAAGGTGCTTTGTGCAATGTTAATAGTATTAGTTACACATAGTTCACAAAAAGCTGCTGAAGTTCAAAATACTATGAAAGGGTAAAAATTGGTAGATCTAGAGACTTCAGAATCTTCACTTATCACTTACCATAGAGAGTTATAAGATATATTATATCTTATATTAGAGTGCTGTCCATCATCCTTATCATCATTTCAGCCGAAAGACGTTACAGATTATTACGACCAATTACAGATTATTTCAAACCTCAAAAGAAAAGATTACAAAAAAACAAAACAAATTGCGACCAGACATTGAAGCAATATGAAAGAAATCACTTCAAAAATCTTATAATCCCGGAAAAAATCCCGGGATTCGACATCACTATCCCTCAGGCTTACGGCTAAGCCGTCCGCGACTTAATTGAGCTAGCTTTAATAAAGTCCTTGAAGGATGAAAGAATTGTTCAAATATTTTTGTAAGGGTTGAGTCGTGGGCTCAAAATAAAATGAAAGCTGAGCAAAATTAATTTGATATCTTTAAGGCTCGTGCAATATGGACCTTGATTCTATTTTTAGTAAGCAACATTTGAGGATTAGAGATTATTTTCTTGAGCCTTATAAAACTGAACTTACAGCCCGATTCAAACTTTGTGGTAGCTCGGAACATGAGGCGAGTCGCTGCGCAGTAACAAATTCACGTGTCAGCGGGGGTGAAAAAAATTTACTTGTCCATACAAGCCAAGTGACGCCAAGTCGTCCGCCAAGCGGTAGGACATAGGGATCATAATATACTTGACTGTAACACCTATTGTAACCTATGTTCACAAATAAATGAATTGAATTAAATATATTTTTACCGCGTAGGTTCACTTTTCTATGAAACAGCTGACTTTTTTTCTTTGATAAGCGACTTTGTATTTTCTTTCGCCTATCTTTAACCTACTTCAAAAAAGGAGGTTCTGTATTCGACCCGTATGTATGAATGTTTGTATGTACGCAATTGTCTCAAAAACGAATGAACAAATTTTGATATTTCTTTCAGGAAGGTTTTAAACATCTGTAATCTCAAAGAAAATTTCTAAATCGCTGTGGATCTTAGAGAGTAAGTTACAATGCCTCATGAGCTTATATTTTTACCAACACCTACGATGTAAATGCACATCTAGGTATTTTACAATCGGTAAATCCGTTTGGGAGCTACGATGCCACAGACAGACGGAAAAACAAAGACAAATACTCTGCGAGGTTTTGATTTGAATAAATGAAAACGTAATACATTCTGAATTACCTACTGAAAAGCATACGTCTTTTCCTGATACAGTTAAAACCACAAACAGTATATGTAAACTCAAAAATACAATTAATATCGCCCAATATTAATACCTAATTTACGTAGGGAAACATTATTTAATTTCCTAAACCACAGTGGGAATTTGTTCAAATGTGTAAAATAATCCATTTATTAATTCAGAGACGAAACAGGTCGGGGAACCCCATATAGGGTAAGTAAGCCAGACAACGTCACATACTTCTAGAGCTAAAACAATAGCTTCGTTTCGTGTTCATGGTGAGGTACCTACACATATTATTGTTATGATTCATGTGTTTGTTTAGGTGGCTACGTTGTTATTCTACGTCAGTTTGAATTTAGGCAATCATAATAAAAATAATGGTTAATTTGACCTAAATTGCAGACGGCCTTATATTCTCATACAGAAATAAGATTTTCATGACATTTTACACTACGTTTAGGTAGTACGTTCTGCCGGTCGATTCTGTCCGTGTCGAATCGCTCTGCTGGTATGACTTATCAGGTAGGTGGGTAGATAAACTCTAAGCATTTATTTCAATTAAACTATTTACAGACTGCTTACGCAAGTTTCTATATTACAAGGTTCTCTCTATTAAATATCCGAACGAAAACGTCAACGTCATGTCGCCAAGTGCCTATCCATCTATCCCTCTCCCTATCATTACGTCCATACGCGACAGAAAGAGAAAGCGCCAACCGACTACCGCTTCCGGACTACGTGGAACAAACCACCAGCGGAGGGACAGAGATTCAACTTCACTTGTAACCGAACAGTAAACCGCACCGCAAGCTAACCGATAAGCTTCGCGACGCGCGCGCGCCGCGGAACTTACCAAACCACCTTTAATTAAATTAAACCAATTCACGAGTGTCGGCCGACACAGAACCAGGAAGAAGCAGAGAAACAGAAGCTACCGGACGCCGGTCTGCATATCAGCACGGCACATGCAAAACCACCAAGTAAGTCCTTAACTGTTTCCTACCCCCTTGTGTGCAGGCGACATGACATTCGTTCCCAAGTAATTACACAACGCTTATTGGTCCTTCGACAGCCGCAATAACCCAACTTATTCAACATAAGTTTTTGGTCCTTCGAGCCGGATTCAAAAAAATCAGCATTCATAGGTCCCATACCTAAGAATTTAGGCAAATACCTAAGTTCGTAAAACCGCCATATTAAACGAACGCGTACTAACGTTCGTTCATTCCGCTAGGTACATATTTCACTGAGAACCATTGTGCCAACTTAATATTGCTCCTACTGCATTACAATAGCATAGGTCAATATTAAAAAACCGCTTATTATCGTGAGTTAGTTCGGCAAACTTGCCTACTAACTTATTTATAACCAATTACTTCTTACTCACTTACAATAAAAATATTTGTTGTAAGTCTACCCGCTATACTTAATAATTTTTATCCGTTGTATTTTCAACAATAACCCATTATGGAAGAACTAAAAATGAAGATAAAATTACTTCAAGCTAAAAATCAAGCAATCTTTGAGCGTTTATCGTCATTGTATGAAACTTCAAAGAAAATAAATACAATTAATATTGAGCTTCGTTCGGCGGAAACGTTCATGGCGGACACTCAAATACTCTCGATCACTCGTCAGGAATTTAGTGCTAACTTAGACAAAATAAATACATATTCTTTACAAATAAATCCTGATTATACAATCGATTATAACAGTCAAATATCATTTGACGGCGTTTACACCCGTGTCGAAAGAGTTCGTTCACTTGTCGCCGCGAGGTCTGCAAGGTCAACGGATGACTCAACTTGTGATATCGTGAAACAATCTAAATACTCGATCAAACTACCCCCAATTCAGATCCCATTTTTTGATGGTAGGATTGAAAACTGGCCTGTTTTCTACGAATCATTTAAGTCGAACATCCATAGTAATATAAATCTTACAGATTCTCAACGAGTGCAATACTTAATGGGTAATCTGAAAGGAAACGCATTACAAATTACTGCCGGAATTATTCCATCGGGCGAAAATTATAAATCCATTTGGAACAGTTTGGTTCAAAAGTATCAAGATAAACGAACACTAGGGTCACATTACATGTCTAACATATTAAACATTAAACCTGCAAGTAATAATTCCACCTCTTTAAATAGTTTTATTGAAAGTTTTCACGCGTCTGTTTCGGCACTAGAACAATTAAAAATTAACGACTTAAAGGATTTCATACTATTAAATTTAGCCTTGAAAAAATTGGACCCCGCTACCTTACATTTATTTGAGATGCATATGAGAGAGGAGGAGATTCCAACTTATACGGATTTCGTTGAATTCATAAAATCGCAAGTTAAAATATTGGATAGAACTGTTTCGTCTCGAACTGTATCAGTGAACAAAAATAATTATCGTAATCAGTCACGTGATAGTACGGTGCATACCTTTGTTGCTTGTGACAATAACCAAACTTGTTCACACTGTAATGGAAGTGATCATTGGAAGCTTTATATGTGTCCAACATTTCAAGCACTATCAACCAATTCACGTTTGGACTTTATTAAAAACAAACGTGGATGTGTAAACTGTCTTAGCTCAACACACACGGCTTCACAGTGTAAGTCAATACATACTTGCAGGACATGTAACAAGAAACATCATTCGCTTTTACATCTGGAGCAAATTACTCAACGGTCGGGATCGAGCGACGCTGTGCCTAGTTCCGCGCATTCACAACAGGTGGCGCTGTGTGCATGTTCACGCGTAGGTACAGATTTACCGCGCACAACCGTATTACTGTCGACCGCACAAGTATACGTTGACAACAGATATAATAGATATGTTTCTGTAAGATGTTTGATCGATAACGCTTCGCAAAACAACATAATTACGTCAGCTTGTTGTAAGAGACTTCAATTAAATATTATACCGCTTTCAAATTCATTTATAAAAGGAGTAGGAACCTCTTCGCGACCTATTATAGGTTACGTTGAGATAACAGTTACTGCTAAAAATAAAAATAATTCCTTTAAAATAACCGCTCTTGTGGTTGACTGCATAACTGACAAATTACCATCTCACTTTGTTGATACCTCTGCAGTGCAACATTTGTTCAAATTACCGCTAGCCGACCCCCTGTGGCATATGCCTGGTGATGTTGAACTACTTCTAGGGGCAAAGCTGTTCCCATATTTATTACTCAACAATAAAATTATTTCACCTACCGCGCCATCCGCTATTGAAACCGTGTTCGGTTATATTCTTATGGGTGAAGTACCCGCTAGTTTATTTAATAATAAAAACGAAGTACCCACTAGTTCGTTTAATAATAAAAATAATATCGCTGATTTAAATACCGCTTCATATTTTTCTACCGCGTTGAATATAGATGATTCTCATTGTTTTCTGTCGTTAGACGAATCTTTACATAAATTCTGGAACATTGAAGAAATACCCTCAAAATCTTTTATGAGTCCCGCTGAACGGGAATGTGAACAGCTGTACGTTTCTACGGTGTCACGTGACTCCAGCGGTAGGTACTGTACTGCGTTACCATTTTGTAAGAATCCAGATTCACTCGGAAATTCTTATGCTGTCGCTTATCGACGTTTTATTCACTTGGAAAAAACTAAGCTTCGCGACCCTGCTTTGCGCGCTAGTTATAACGAAATAATCCAAGAATACCTTAATCAAAATTATTTAACTGAAACTACACCTAGTGCGGCTGATCAGACTGTAGGTTATTATATACCGCATCACCCTGTTATTAGGAATGATAAACAAACTACTAAAGTTCGCATCGTCCTTGACGCGAGCGCCAAGTCTCATAATGGCGTGTCATTGAACGATTTGTTACACACAGGGCCTAATCTACAGGCTGACATATTTTTATTACTTTTAAATTTCCGATTATTCCCTATTGCAGTCACAGCTGATATAAAACAGATGTATCTTCGAATTGCTGTTATCGATGAGCATCGAAAATATCAGAAAATATTGTTTCGGTTTAATACCGCTGAACCTGTTCGCGAATTTCAATTTAACCGAGTGGCGTTTGGCCTTAAGCCCAGCCCATATTTAGCAATGCGAACAGTCCGTCAACTATCAGAGGATGAAAAACATCGATTCCCGCGCGCATCCATTGTCGCTTCGCATGAGTTATACATGGATGACTTGGCTAACTCGACCTCCACTCTGGAGGAAGCCAAGATTCTCTCCGCTGAACTTATCGCCTTATTTAAGGCTGGGGGCTTTGACCTTACTAAGTGGGCAAGTAATTCCTTGGAACTACTAGATTCTATTCCACACTCCAACCGCTCTTCTATTAACTTTTCTGACGGGGATAACTTAAAGATTCTTGGACTCAAATGGATTCCTTCCGAGGATTGTTTCACCTTTACTACATCTAACTTGGATAAAAGTTGTACTAAACGTTCCATTCTTTCCACTGTTGCCCGTCTGTGGGATGTTCTGGGTCTAGTGGCACCCGTGGTTTTATTCGCGAAATTACTCATAAAGGAATTATGGAAATTAAACACAGATTGGGATGAAACTCCACCCGATTCTATTGTACTTCTCTTTCAAAAGTTTAAAGAGCAACTGCCTTTACTTTCCTCTTTAAAACTGCCGCGTCATGTAGCCGTTACTATGGGTTGCGTGACAAATATAGTAGGTTTTGCTGATGCCAGCTTGAATGCGTATGGCTGCGTCATATACTTACATGTTACTGACACAAATGGCAACGCACACGTAACTTTGGTGTGTGCTAAATCCAAGGTTGCACCTGTCAAGGTCGTATCTCTGGCTCGTCTAGAGCTTTGCGCCGCTGTACTCTTGTCAAGCTTAATTAAGTTAGTTTATGACACTTACCGCTCTCGTACCGCTATTAATAAAATATTCGCATTTTCCGATTCTACAATTACTCTTTCATGGATTCATTCCTCACCGCACAAATGGAATATTTTTGTTAGCAACCGCGTCGCTAAATGTCAAGAAAACCTTGATCCTAAGCATTTTTTCCATATTAACGGAAAAGAAAACCCTAGTGACTGTTTGTCTCGAGGTCTTCTACCTGAGCAGCTACTAAATCACAATTTGTGGTGGCATGGACCTGAGTGGCTTCTACGCCCAACTGCTGAGTGGCCTATCAGTCCGTTTGTTTCCTCATGTAGCGAGCAGTTGCCTGAGTTTAATAATAAATCGCTAACCTTAGTATCTACTGTATCAGAACCTAACTTAATATATAGTGTTAGTCAAAAATTTACATCATTAAATAAGATACTGCGCATAATTGTTTACATCTTAAGATTTTTGCATTTTATTCCTTATGACAAGTTAAATAAGACAATTACTGTCCGGGAACTAGGTACCGCTGAAATTTATTTAATTCGTTGCATTCAACAATTTCACTTTTTAGATATTTACGTCGAAATTAAAGGTAAAAAACTTCGCTCGCAGTTTAAAAAACTAGATCTCTTTATAGACGAGCATGACATAATAAGAATCGGTGGCAGGTTGTCAAATGCGAACCTTCCTTATGAAGCTCAGCATCCCGCTCTTTTACCTAAACATGATAATTTTACACATGTCTTAATAGACTATTACCATCGCATTTATTGTCATGCTGGTGTAAGCCTTCTTAGCAGTCTGCTACGACAAAAATATTGGATCCTCTCTTCTAGAGGTGTCATCAGACAAAGAGTACACGCTTGTAACTTTTGCTTTAAAGTGTCACCTTCTCACCCCAGCCCAAAGATGGCTGATTTACCCGCTTGTCGCGTACAAGAGACTAAAGCTTTTGTGCACACGGGTGTGGATTACGCTGGTCCCATTAAAGTCACGTTATGTAGACGCAGAGGTCAACGAAGTCAGAAGGCTTACATTTGCTTATTTATTTGTTTCGTTACCAAAGCAGTTCATATTGAGTTGGTTACTGACGTGTCATCGGATACTTTCATTTCCGCTTTTAAAAGATTCATTTCCCGAAGGGGACCTGTTTCCAATTTATACTCCGATAATGGAACAAATTTCGTTGGAGCCAAGGCTCAATTGCAAGAACTACTTGCTAACCGCTACCGCATAGAGTGGAAAATGATTCCACCCCGCGCCCCCCACTTTGGAGGGTTGTGGGAATCTAATATTAAATCTATTAAGACTCATTTATACCGTGTTATCGGTTCTCAGCTTCTTACCTATGAGGAACTCTCGACTGTTCTCACTGAAATTGAGGCAGTTCTGAATTCGAGACCGCTCTGTGTCCTGACTGAGGATCCTTACCCAGAAACGCTTACTCCCGCTCATTTTATAATGGCTTCTCCGTTGACTTCGTTGCCTGTCGTGAACGTTCCCGAAACAACGAAGTCTCTAACTTGCCGCAAAAAATTGCTTGACCAAATGGTTTGCAGCTTTTGGAGAAGATGGCGGATAGAATATTTACATAACTTACAAGTTAGGCAAAAATGGTTGGATGCCGTGGACAATGTTAGGATTGGTGCAGTGGTTCTCATGCATCAAGATGATGTCCCTCCTTTACGTTGGCCAATGGGCATAATCACCGAGGTTTTCCCCGGCAAAGATGGGACAACCCGCGTTGCTATGGTGAAGACATGCAGTGGCTCTTTCAAGCGACCCATTGTTAAACTCTGCCCGTTGCCTTCCCAATGATTTCACCGCGTAATTAATATCACGTAATTTTAGTCGTAATTAATATATTTCAATTGTTTTCTTCTCTCTCTTTCTTTTAATCCGCTTTAACGCAATTTCTTTCCCTTTTTTGAGAATACTACATATCCTCAAACCCGGGCAGGATGCTTACGCAAGTTTCTATATTACAAGGTTCTCTCTATTAAATATCCGAACGAAAACGTCAACGTCATGTCGCCAAGTGCCTATCCATCTATCCCTCTCCCTATCATTACGTCCATACGCGACAGAAAGAGAAAGCGCCAACCGACTACCGCTTCCGGACTACGTGGAACAAACCACCAGCGGAGGGACAGAGATTCAACTTCACTTGTAACCGAACAGTAAACCGCACCGCAAGCTAACCGATAAGCTTCGCGACGCGCGCGCGCCGCGGAACTTACCAAACCACCTTTAATTAAATTAAACCAATTCACGAGTGTCGGCCGACACAGAACCAGGAAGAAGCAGAGAAACAGAAGCTACCGGACGCCGGTCTGCATATCAGCACGGCACATGCAAAACCACCAAGTAAGTCCTTAACTGTTTCCTACCCCCTTGTGTGCAGGCGACATGACATTCGTTCCCAAGTAATTACACAACGCTTATTGGTCCTTCGACAGCCGCAATAACCCAACTTATTCAACACAGACTTTTGAACTGTCAAAGAGTCGGTCAGTTTGTCAAAAAGTTGAAGCTATTTTTCGCCCATTCCAAAACGTAGATCTCTATGTAGAAGAACGGGCATAAAACTCCAAGGACACTCTTCAAGATAGCATTACAAAAAAAAAAAAAAAAAAAATCCAAAAATAATACAAGGGAAACATTATTTTAATATTTTAACTTGTGAAGTCCACACTAGGTCGAGCCTGACTCGTGGAGAGCTTAATTTGATTAAATGACTTTTGATTTTGATATCTAATAGCACAGAGGGGCAATTCTCGTAATTTTAAGAACGTTCACAGTATGATCTCAGTCTCAAACTGTCAAAAATTACATCTAATTTCCCTACATTTTGACAAGTTTTTGACATTTGTTTGTCGCCGAGATGAGACTGCGACTGGATTTTAAACGTTTTAAATTACGAGAATTGGCCTTCTGATATCTGGATATTTCGACATGTCAAAATCAAACTCTCAAACTCAAACTATTTAGATATTTCAACTAAACCAATCACAGGCACTTTTGAACTGTCAAGGTTCGATCAGTCAAAAACATGAAGCTAGTTGCCCATTCCAAAGCATAGTAGGTACTGTAGAGACTTGTCTGCCAAAGACGACCTCATATGATGCAGACCGGCTATAATTTATGTGCGGGTGACATTCGAACCTTCAAGCTAGTGTGAAACATGTTAGTTAAGATTTTGATTTAGAATAGAGAGTTGTAATTTAGACAGAAATGTTCTTACAATATAATATAAAAGGAGTCATAGTTGTTTGATTCCTCCCGTTACCTCAGAGAGCTCTTTTAGCTCTCTATAGTACCTATGGAGAAGAACGGGCAAGAAACTCCATATGTCGCCACATCAGCAATCGTATGAAACAAACCGGTTGCTATTTAATTATGTATAACCAATGGACGATCGATTGTCGAAATCTAACTTCGCAAATACCTCGAATATTTTAATGAAAATTATTTCAATAGACCCTTATATTGCTTTCCATTGTCCAAACTGAAACAGTCCTTTATAAAGTGGTTAAGTAAATACCGCGCTCTTACTGGTACAATACCGCATTTGAATATGAATACCGGTATAGGTACCGCTAGTATTAAAACCACATTGTCTCCTTTTACCTGTGTTTAAACCCAAGTCTTACTGATAAAAATAATTAGGTTGGAAGTCCCGAAAACTTTGTGAAATTCTTGCAAATATTTTGATTGACCACAATTGCCATATTTGTTGGATAACGAAAGTGAATTTGCGAGTAAATATTGTTTGTGTTTTTCCCCGAAGTAAATATTTCTGTGAAAATACTACTAAGTGATGTTGCTAAATGAGCAGAAAACAAAATAAAATATTATTTTCTATTTATTTAGTTTCAGACTCAGACTGAAGAGCTGCGGACCTGACCCTTGGTTAAATAATAGCAGCCGCACAGGTCGATCGATCAGGTTAAGCTACGCTTGCGGCGGTTAGCCTGTGGATGGGTGACCATCTTTACATACCGAGACTACTCCGTGGCTCGGAAAGCACGCTAAGCCGTGAGCCCAACTGTCATTCATGGATCTTTGACAGTCGTTACGGGTAGTCAGAAGCCCGAAAGCAAGGGGTATCGTATTCCCCAGTAACTGGGTTATGGAGGTCAGATAGGCAGTCGCTCTATGTAAAATACTGGTATTCAGCTGCACCCGGTTAGACTGGAAGTCGACCCCAATATAGTTGGGAAAAGGCAGGCAGATGATGACTCAGGCGAATACACGCGAGATTTTTTTTTTTGTTAGCCTATTTTGTGTCCCACTGCTGGGCAAAGGCCTCCCCTTTCTTCTTCCAAACCTCCCTGTCTTGTGCGATCTCTGGACATGTTGGCCCTGCAAACCTTATCAGATCGTCACACCACCTTCGACGCGGTCTAACTCGACGGCGATGTCCTCCCTCAGGCGTCCAGTGAGTGAAGATCTTTGCCTATCCCTCCGGGTGCATTCGCGCGACGTGTCCGGCCCACTCCTACTTCAGGCTGGCGGTTTTTAGGGTTCCGTAGCCAAATGGCAAAAAACGGAACCATTATGGATTCGTCATGTCTGTCTGTCTGTCCGTCCGTATGTCACAGCCACTTTTTTCCGAAACTATAAGAGCTATACTGTTGAAACTTGGTAAGTAGATGCATTCTGTGAACCGCATTAAGATTTTCACACAAAAATAGAAAAAAAAAACAATAAATTTTGGGGGTTCCCATACTTACAACTGAAACTCAATTTTTTTTTTCATCATACCCATACGTGTGGGGTATCTATGGATAGGTCTTCAAAAATGATATTGAGGTTTCTAACATCATTTTTTTCTAAACTGAATAGTTTGCGCGAGAGACACTTCCAAAGTGGTAAAACGTGTGTGTCCCCCCTGTAACTTCTAAAATAAGACAATGATAAAACTAAAAAAAATATATGATGTACATTACCATGTAAACTTCCACCGAAAATTGGTTTGAACGATATCTAGTAAGTAGTTTTTTTTTAATACGTCATAAATCGTAAACCACAATTTACCTTTCATTCAACTCATGATTGATTTTTATAGACAATGGTATGGAACCCTTCGTGCGCGAGTCCGACTCGCACTTGGCCGGTTTTTTCTAACATCCACTACCTGAGTTATGGAGCGCCGGGTGGTGTTTCTAACTCGATCTGTACGCTTAATAACTATTATTCGAGAGTCTTTCCTGTAAAAATATCACCGTGAAAACGTAAGTGAAGTGAGCTTGAAGTAAGCTGTCCTCCTACCTGGTGCTAGGGATTGACTATTGCTAGCTGAAAAGTGCCTAAAAATATGAGTACCTACCCATCACACCCAGGGGTTTTTAAAAGAAATAAACAATGGTAATTGTTTAAATTCTAATTTACCACAAATCTTGACCATTTTGCAGTAATGGCGTGATTTCACTGATGCTATTTTGTATTATTACCCCAATAAAATTTTGTCATATTGTACCTATTTGTTTGTGAACACCGCAAACAAGGAATAGCATTAAAACATAAGGATACATTCGACTATAATCGTGTTTACCTGAACTTATAAACCTTGATGTTTTCAGATCAGTAACATTCTCCTAAAAGGTGAATTTATAAACCCTAAAGTTATAAATTCCGTATCTAACCAGGATGAGTTCTCGGACATTGGTTAACGCGTATCCACCTTAGCCTAGGTATGCACGGGGGCGCCAGTTAGAGCTGCATCGCAATCAGGGATGTTGCGAATATTTGCATCCGCATCCGCATATGCGCAACATCCGCATACGTATAAATCGATGCAGAGCTGATGCGGAGGCGGATGTGTAGCGACAAGAAAGAAAGGGGCGGGCCCGGCGAGTGGCGCGTGCTGATTGACCAATAAGAAAGCAATCATTTTGTGTTAGACTTCGGTGAATCGGTGACGGTGACGCGCCTCGCTATTGTTTGTATTGTGAACAGATCTGACGCGCACGTTTGTTGTTTTGTCGTAAATAGTCAATCACAAGTTTATTACTTTTTTTTATTGTGCTTTCTGTTAAAAACTGTCATCGCATACATGTAACTGTATTGTTTACGTACGTAAGTACTACGTGTTACGTTAAGTAAAGTGAGTGCTGCTTTTTTAATTCAAATTGACTGTTGAAAGGATAAATATTACTGTCTTTTTTTTACCCTACCCACATTTAAGTTTTTTGTACAGATCCGCATCCGCATCCGCATCCGCGGATGCGGATGCGGATGCTTTCTGTTAAAAACTGTCATCGCATACATGTAACTGTATTGTTTACGTACGTAAGTACTACGTGTTACGTTAAGTAAAGTGAGTGCTGCTTTTTTAATTCAAATTGACTGTTGAAAGGATAAATATTACTGTCTTTTTTTTACCCTACCCACATTTAAGTTTTTTGTACAGATCCGCATCCGCATCCGCGGATGTGAGCCTCTTAATATCCGCATCCGCATCTGCGGATGTCAAAAATCTGCATCCGCAACATCCCTGGTCGCAATTATTATTAAACAGCGAAGGAACGAGTGTCATGTTCGTAGTTACGTAGTTACAGTTGGTAAAGACGTCGGTAAACATATTGCTGTGGTCACAAACTGTATGATTCAGTTCTTATCACCCAGTAATGGTCCATTAGTTGGACACCGACTTCCATATAAATCGGAAACAAAGTATCTTTTTGCGGATGTCGTGACTAAGAGACTACTAAAGTAGGTACCTTCGGCCCTTAGTCATCGAATTTGGTTTAAAATATCAAATAAGACCAGCCAGCAGCCTATTAATGTCCTACTGAGCAGTGGTAGCCCAGTGGTGGTAGAGCTGTTAGTAGGTCGTAGGTTCGAACACAGACAGGCGCTACTTTGTGTAAATTGCTGGATCACCACTGCTCTCAAAACGGTGAAGAAAAATATCGTGAGGAAACCGGCATGTCCTAGAACCAAAAATTTGAAGACATGTGACATCTACCAAACCGCACTGGGCCCGCGTGGTGGATTACGGCCTACTCCCTCTCACAGAGAGGAGGCCTGTGTCCCAGCAGTGGGAACGAATGTCCTACTGCAGAGCAAAGGCTTCTTCTTATACAGCGAAGGCACGAGCATTGATCACCACTTCCTCAGGACGGTTGGCGATGTAAGACTTATATTAACTAATACTAGCTTCAGGCCGCGGCTTCGCCCGCTTAGATGTAGGTAATTAACCCGTGGGTTAATTCCAAACACTTTCCCGTGGGAACGCGCTTCCGGGACAAAAAGAAACCTATGTCCCGGGATCCGCACATCCTTTCCCAGGATGCAAATGATGAAAATTTGGCAGAGATAGATTCTTTGCCAAATACCGAAATCGAAGGGTATATCGAAGGGTAGAAATAAAAAAAAAATATTGTCTTTATGTAAGTTTCGAGCACAATTTTCGTTGAAAAAAGAACAACAGGAATTCTTCTTTCAACCAGAACGAAGATGAAGGGGTGATGAAGGGCTTCATAATCAACGTACTCCACTGGGCCTCTACAGCCGAACGCCATTTCACACGATCTTCATTTACTCTCATTAAGCTACCAGCTACCCTGCGAAGATCCCAACCTGTTGTAGGTACTCAGCGCTTCTCCTGCAAAGTGTGGAACCCTCTGCCAGGGTCTGTGTTCCCTTCCACATTTAACTCGTCTGCCTTCAAAGCAAGAGTGAACAGCCATCTTCTGGGCATGCTCCTTCCATCGTAGACCTCATCCATCGTTTTCATCAGGCGTGATCGAGGTCAACAGCAGGCCAATTCGGCAAAAAAACCTGAAGGCGTCCTACCCTAATGATCATAAAGTCTACGTCTACTAAGGCCAAAGGAATCTTATAAAAATACTAGGTGCGCGCCGTGGTTTCACCCGCATAAGTTTCGATCCCGTGAGAATATCGGGATAAAAAGTCCTATGTGTTAATTCTGGTTATAAACTATCTGTGTGCCAAATTTCATCCAAATCCGTTCAGTCGTTTTTGCGTGAAAGAGTAACAATCATCCATCCATCCACCCATCCATACAAATTTTCGCGTTTATAATATTAGTATGATAAGGATCTCTTTAGTCTTCATAAAACATTAATTGTCAACCTTGAACTTGCCATAGTCTACTTTTGAAGTATGACCGTTTTTATCAATGAAAACGGTCCCAAAAAGTATTTTTAGTTGTAAGAATCTCTATTTATATGACAAAGGATGTCGGAAGCGACTCTGACCTGTGACCTGGTAAATAAGATAAATTGCGCGCCTTAATTCTCGCATCCTCCAACTATAAATAAAAAACGAGAAGTCCACAAGAACATAGAAAATAGAGGATTATGAACTATTACTACTTACTCTATGTTACCATAGATAGATTCTTTATTTAATGTCAATCAAACTTTTAATACTAAATAAACTTAAAAGCTATTAAAAATAACATATAATATCCCTTTTTTTTCTAGCCTATATTGTGTCCCACTGCTTTTTCCTTCCTATAATATCCTAACCTAACTAAAACTATTAACAAACTAAACTATTGCGTCGAAATATTCCTCCATATCGCTGTCGACTGGTACATACCCAGGGACAGGCGGCATTGCCGCGTTGTATGGCAATACTAATTATCCTCTGGTCAAGGTAAAACCCAGCCGGGAAGTGGCAACCAGCCGTTTAGAGTTTTCATTGAACAAGTCATAAGCACTCGGACCCCACGGCCCAAGGGTTTCAACCCCAAACAGCTCGAAAATATAATGAAATTTGAAATATTGTCTTTTATCGTTCAATAAACTATTTAAGAGCTCGTTCGGAAAAGAAGCAACATCACACCCTTGACCGCCTCTAAGATGCTTACTTGTATTTTAGATTTTTAAGTATTTTTTTTTGATTAAGATGACAGGAAGTCTGTTCATTTTATTTTTTATTTCACCTTCTCGCACACAACAAGGTACAAAGGCGGACTAACGCCTTAGGCATTCTCTACCAGTCAACAAAGGGTGTTGAAGAGATATGATGGCAGGTGCTGTGTTCAATAATATTTAATAAAAAAATATTAAAAAGACAACATGGTGAATTTATAAATGAAATACTTACAGACGCCAGCACATCAAGCTACCTGAAACTATCAAATTTTCGCAATCAACTTTGAACCTTAAAGCCATAGAATTGAAAATCTATTAAAGAAATTTGACAGATTGCTTGCGTTGCTGGCGTCTATCTATCTGTAAGTAATCGTCTATCTGTAATTAATTATGAATATGCTTGAAAATGTAGTGTGCAGTAGTGCCCCAGGGGCAACGGCCGCAACTTACGAGTTGTAGGTCATGAGTTCGAACCCAGGAAGGTGCTTTATTTTGTGTAAATAACTTCATCACCACGATTCATGATTCATGATCACGATGTTTTCCTTCACCGTTTTGAGAGTCTGCTCTCAAAACGGTGAAGGAAAACATCGTGATCAAACCGGCATGTCCTAGAACCTAATAAAATTCGAAGACATTTGAAATTTATCAAATCGCATTGGGCCCACATGGTAGATTATAGCCTCACAGAGAGGAGGCCTGTGTCCCAACAGTGGGAACATTATAGGCTGATTATGATGTTTCTATACCCTTTGGATTGTGATAGAAAGCGTGAGACCTTTCAAAGCAAAGCATATTGGCAAAGAACATTGTCATGACTTTTCTCATGTTCCCTAATCCCTGTTGCCACATCTCCCTTCCTTCTACGATCCTTAACAAACCCAGTCTCCGTATTTAGTTGTGTATCGGTATCATTGACGGAAGCTGTTCCTTCAAGGTCATATTGATCGGCCGGAGCACGCCTCAATTACAAGCAGTTAGAGGCATTAGCCGCTAATGAATGAAACTATTTCTGCTAAAATTGGTCGGTTCGGTTTTGTAGGCGAATTGATAGAGATTAGAAGATCGTTAGTTTAAAAAAATTGGATGTTTGATGGAAAAGAGTGGTTTTTGGGATGTGAAAGTTCATCGATTGCTTGATGGTTAAGTCATATCTGGAGTAACATGGAACATCTACAAGATAAAATTGAATTAGTTGACTAAACTTCACAAGCATGCATAATCTGCGCGCAGGGCGCTTGCGGTCAGGGCCAACATGCTGATACACAGGTTCGCTCGTTGTAGTATCGGGGTAAAGATTACGCTGTTTAAAGTGTATTGCCAATCGTTCTACACGAGCGGCCTGTGGGTGAGGCATACTAAGAGATCACTAGACTATTCAATATAATATTTGTTTCAGGATGCTGTTGGGACTGCCGCGCTATTGTAGTGCGTCCGGTATGTTCGCATTTGCGCATACCGATGATTTTTACGCCATAATGTGCAAAAAACAAATTCCATCTTGTCAAGGGCACGGTCTAGTTCTAAAAGCACCCTAAGTATGTTGATGGAAAAATACGACGCACCTTGGTTGTTGCACGCTGTGGAGGTGCTGGTCAGAAGACCCCACAGCTTTCTTTTTTCTCTTTATTTTTGCTAACAATAGTTGTTAAGAACAGTGTTACTAATAATTGGGCTTAGTTGCCATAAATAAACGAATATTGAATTGAATTGAATTGAATAATCAGTCTATAGTGTTCCCACTACTGGGGCGCAAGCCTCCTCTCTGTGAGAGAGTGCGGGCCGTATTCCACCACGCGGGCCCAGTACGGGTTCGTAGATGTCACGTCTTCAAATTTTTGGTTCTAGGATATGCCGGTTTTCTCACGATGTTTTGCTTTACAGTTTTGGGAGCAGTGGTGATTAAACAATTCATGTTTTCTCACTGAACGACTCCTTGACAATTCAAAAGCGCCTGTAAATGATTTAATTGAAATTATTGCTTTGAGTTTGACACAAAATAATGCGCCTGTCTGGGTTCGAACCTACGACCTACAACTCGTAAGTCGCGTAATTAATTACCCAGCAAGTAACAGAAACAAACCTCATGATTGTTCATATTATTGTAAAAGCAGCAAAAATCATTTATATGTAAAACAAGCACTTTGGTATCAATGAAATAATTAATGAATGTGAAGTCATAAAGAACACAATACCAATATTTGCGCAAAAAAAATCACGACCGCGATAATTAGTTTTAAAATAAAATTAACCGAACAATGAGTCAATATAATTCACCTGAAATTCATTATCTGTACGAGGACAGAGCAGGTGCGCTTGCACTTGACCAGATGGTGCTTTATCATGACCTTCCAAGAAAACTCGGTTCTTTGTTGCTTATGTATAATAAAATGACCATCAGTTCAGCGCCCTAATTCAGTAACACACTATCTATCAATGTCAATCTGAAACATTTTGAAGGTTATTGCTATCCATCTTCGAAAAAAGTGTCTGCTCAACAATATAAATAACGCAAAGAATGTTGTTGAAATGTCAAAATGAAACCCATTGCTACTGAGGTCTAGGAAAATGCCATAGCATTACAATTTTTGGTCTAATTTGTCAGCCACTGACTGTACAAGGTCGACCACGGCACCTTCCGTAGATATGCCATGTCGGAAACTATATTGCTTATTAGTAAGGATGTGGAATTCTGTGTTTAGAACCTTCTACCATATACCTATACAATAAAGTATGTATAAATAAATAATAAATAACGACTTACGAGTTGTAGGTCCTAGGTTCGGCCAGACAGGCGCTTTACTTTGTGTAAATAATTTCATCACCACTGCTCTCAAAACGGTGAAGGAAAACATCGTGAGGAAACCGGCATGTCCCAGAATGAAACAAGTCGAAGACATGTGACATCTACCAACCGGCACTTTGCCCGCGTGGTGGATTAATACCCACTTCCTGTCACAGAGAGAAGACCTGCATCCAGCAGTGGGAAAATTATGGAGTGATTATGCTTTATAATAAAGGAATGTCGATGTTTTGTCAAGACTTAAAAGCCGTGGGAAGCTGGGGCGGGTCGCCAGTGGGTAGCAATTAGTAGTTCATTCATAAAGGCACGCGAAAGATGTGACTGTGCGGAGTGATTAAAAGTCACCGAGTCATTGTTGACACGTGAGTGAGGTGCACATGCACTCAGACAGATGATACACATAGTTGCTCCTACTACTACGAAGGAAATATACCGGTAACTGTAACCGCAGGCACTGGCTCGAGCACTGGGTTACATCATGATGATCTGGTTGATTTTGCGTTCATCTTTTAACTGACTTCGAAAAGGTGCATTACGAGTTTATTTGTGACCACGTGATTTTTTTTTTAATTGGTTTGGTTTTGAAAATATTATATAATTTGTTTACTTATTATAATCCTTTCGAAGACAGTTTTCAGGGTTCCGACCTGAAAAGGTCAGACGGAACCTAAGATCACTTTTGCGTTCGGTTGTCACAGAGCTTTTTCTAGGGATCTACAGTTCTCTCTGATTTAGCTTCACTTTATTGTTGTTTTAATAAGGTTGCTGTTGGGTTGCTGTCACTGACAAGTCTGTCAAAATCATTGTGATCTTTATTCTCGTTACAATAAGGTTGCTGTCAGAGATAAAATAACTGTGAATGAACTATTCAACTTAGGAAATCACCTCTAGCTAAACTTGATGTTGTGTAAACAAACAATCGACCATCAAGGAAAATAATTTTTACATAATAAATTATTATGCTTTTCTGATTATTTTGAATTAAAATACAAGGAAGTGACATTTGACCGAATACCAAAAATAGGCATTATTTAAATAATAATTAATATCATTATTAACAGGAAAATAATAATATAGATAAGGCAAGTTTTTTATATCGCACCTACAGCGATCTCAACTAGTTTTTAAAATTTACAGTGATAAAAATGTTTCCTTATACCTACTTACAGAAATAAAATCATTTATCATTGAACTTGGCTGGAGTAAGAATAGTTCGGTTGATGAAGCGCAGTGGTGGCCCAGTGATAGCGACTGTGACTTATGAGTTGTAGGTCGTATGTTCGAACCCAGTCAGGCGCTTTACTTTGTATAAATTGTCTCACCACCACTGCTCTCAAAACGGTAAAGGAAAACATCGTGAGGAAACCGGCAGGTGACATCTACCAACCTGCACCACCACGCAGGCTCTGCGTGGTGGATTATGGCCCACTCCCTCTCACCTAATTTCTTCGCTGGGGGGTCTAGAATAATGTGCTGGCTTCATGTACAGACGCCAGCACATCAAGCTACTACAATCTGTCAAATTTCTTTAATAGATTTTCAACTTTATCGCTAAAGCATTAGGTACAAAGTTGATTGGGAAAATTTTACAGTTTCGGATAGCTGGTGTGCAATTTGCCACCCTTTATAATAAACTCCAAATGAAACGAATTTATTTTATTATTAAGTGACTCATTTATTAAAATGACAACAAAATACTAAATGTTCGAGAAATCAAAATGTAAAACCATTTAATATTGTGAGGAGGGTGACGAAACTGTTTGTATTCACTGAAATACTTAATTTTACTACAACAGATATATATGTACCTATTTATTCTGATGTTTTGTCATTGTTTTAAGAATTCCTAAAGTCATTATTAATTTAATATTTTAATTGCGTAAGCATTGACGCTTGTTTATTTGTTTTTGTTAGGTACAGTTCTAGTTGGTTCATAAAGAACTCGATTATTTTAAATATTCTTCAGCATAATATTACAGGCAATACAAATATTTGTTCCGTGCGGGAATCGAACCCTCGACACGCAGCGCAGCAGTCCATCGCTCAGCCACTGCGCCAACCGTGTCGTCTTTCAGCCTATAATGCTTCCACTGCTGGGACCACACCCTCCTCTCTGTGAGAGGGTGTGGGCCGTATTCCACCACGCGGGCTGTTAGCGACGATAAGTAGCCAGCCTAGCTATTTTTTAAGTTCTCGCTGTGATACATAATTAATTTAGTTTGTATTGTGATTAATAACTAGTTAGATCACAGAAAATAGCGTGATGTTATGTTTAACGATTTTACGAAAGTAGCGTAATGTTGTATCTCACATTCCTTACGCCAGATGGCGCCACATGTACCATCGTGTTACGTAACCTTAAGTGCTAGGAAACTTTACCGTAATGAGAACCAAAATAGAAAATTGTTATTTTTAAGGTCTAAATTAAGATATTTTAATGTGATTTTTTGTATACGGTTAAAGTATGTTGTTACCCATGTCATGTAAATAAGTACGACATTGTAAGGAATGTTAAACCACAGAAAAACGCCCAAAAAGATTTCCCATACAAAACGTAAGTTGGTGCCGTGTGCAAACCACCCGCGATCTGATTGGTTAAGAGAAATTTCATTAGTGCCGTGCGCAAAACTGAAGGGCTCTGATTGGTCAGGCGCTATAAATTTTAACTATAAAAGAAGGGCGGTTTTCCATGGTCGGGCATTCCGAATCCAGCAGTATTAGAAGAAACATCAAAAGGAAGAAAAATAAAACAAGAAGCTCTGAAGAAAATATGGTTTTATTCTGCACCTGCTACACATCTCCTCAAGAAACATCCCGCCAGCAATAAGTCAACACACAGTTCACACTCAACATTTGGTCCTTCGCAACCGGATCGGGTTCAAGATACTGAAAAGATGCCTACAACGAGGTCAGAATCAGCGCAGTCAAAAACTACGAGCGAAAGTACTTCGGACTGGAGTATGAATACGCCGAGCGACTCTACAAGTACGACGGCCACGAACGCGTCGATTACAAGTCGATCGACGCTTACAAAAAGATCGCCGCCGCCCAGCGTACAAGGACGCCAGCCACCTGTACAACGACCTAAGGAAACTGCCGGAGAGGAATCAACGTCGGGGGAAGCAACACACACCGCCCCCCCGACCCGCACCGTCAACAAAGAAGCCGAATCGTCAAATCCCGCACACCAAGAAGAAAATCGCCCGACGTCACAGAACTTGGATAGAAGCGTTGTAAGGTCGCGCCCTATCCATGATAGCACACCAACGTCAAGAGAAGAAAGCCTGCAGCCGCCTCAACCTAAGAAGTCGACTCGCGATATAGACACACGGTCCGTCCGCTCGTCGCATAGGAAGAAAGCAGAAGCACAAGCAAGAATGACGTTGGCAATAAGGGAATTAGAATTAGCGGAAGCACGATCAAGAGTGGCTCAAGCTGAACTGGAACTTTTAGCTGCAGAGTCAGAAGAAGAAGATGGTGCCGGAGAAGAGCTGTATGAACGAACTCAAGAAGTCGAGAAATGGTTCATCCAAACCGGGGTCAGGCCTAATAAAGATCAGACGCCGATCGACACAGAAGAAAAGAAGAGTGACATCCAAGAACTGGCTTCAGTCATACTCAAGTTATCAGAGAAGTCACGTGACATCATTTCATCGAAGCATCTCGAACTCCCTAACTTCAACGGGGCCTGCGAAGAATGGTTGGCCTTCAAGAGATCATATGAAGATATGGCCGCCTCCTTCAGCAACGCGCAGAACCTAGCGCGCCTTCGAAGAGCAATCCAAGAAAAAGCGAGAGAAGCCGTCCAAAGCCTGCTGTTCACCACGGAAGACCCACGCGAAGTAATCAAGGGACTGGAGTCAAGATTCGGAAGACCCGGAGCGTTGGCATTATCAGAACTAGAGAAGCTGAAGAACCTGTCAAAAGTCGGCGAAAACCCAAGCGACATATGCGTATTCGCCAGCAAAGTAAAGAACGCCGTCGAGACAATCAAAGCCTTGAAGAAACCACAATACCTCAGCTCTCCTGAAACACTAAAAACCATAGTGGACAAGATGCCAACGTCCATGAAGTTCCGCTGGTTCGCCTACCACAGAAACAGAAGAGATGAAGACATCCAAGAACTAGTACTCGTCGAAGCGTTCCTAGAAACAGAAGCCGACATGTGCGGAGACTTTGCTCCACCTGAAGCGCTTTCGGAGCAAAAGAAGGGAACAAGAAAACCCGTACACACCGTACAAGAAGCGTCGCAAGAAAAATATAAGAAGTCATGTCCGATTTGCGAAGAAGAGCATTTCGTTATAGAATGCAAGAAATTCAAAGAAGCCAACATAAACGACAAGTGGGACATAATCAAGAAAGCAAAGATATGCTTCAAGTGTCTTCGATTCAAGCACTCAAGAATCAACTGCAAGGCCCCAGTCTGCAAGCATTGTAAAAGATGGCATCACACCATCTTACATTCCGACAAACCACCAGCACCAGCTAAGAAGGAAACAAATAATGAAGGCAAGGAAGACGCGTCAGAAGAAAAGGTCGCCTCAATCCATAACGCAAGAGGAGAAGAAAAGGCATACCTGAAAATTATCCCAGTGGACCTTTATGGACCAAAGGGCCAAGTTCGCGTGCTAGCATTGTTGGACGAAGGATCGACGGTCACACTCTTAGACGCGTCAATAGCTGAGAAGATCGGGGCCGAAGGGAATCAAGAAAGACTCACAATCGAAACAGTCGGTGGAAAAGTGATAAGAAAAGATAGCTCACAGAAGATTGAGTTTAAAATAAAAGGGGCCCACAGAAGAGAAAAGAAGGCCATCACAGCAAGAACCATCGACGACCTGAGGCTGTCCGAGCAAAGCATAAATAAGGACACGGTGTCAAATTGCCAGCACCTAAAGGCAATTGAAAAGCAACTTCTCTACACCACTGAGAGGCCTAAACTGCTGATAGGCCAGGACAACTGGGGACTCATAGTAACAAGAAGACTTAAGAAGGGCAAACCATCTGATCCGGTAGCCTCCCTCACCAACTTAGGGTGGGTCTTACACGGATGCGAAACTGGAACGAATGCCCTAGTGAACTTCACACACTACAGCAGACCCACGGCCGACGAAGAAAACATAAATGAAATCGTCCGAGAACACTTCCAGTTGGAATCTCTTGGCATTCAGAATCGCTCACCGACAAATGACAGCGATAAAAGAGCACTAGAAATCCTCGAGAGAACCACAAAGAAGCTGCCAAGCGGCCAATTCGAAACAGGGCTCCTGTGGAAGAAAGATAACGAGACTCTTCCCAACAACTACAACCAAGCAATCCGACGCCTAACCAACATTGAAAAGAAGTTGGACCAAGACAAAGAAGCAAAAGAAAGCTATGAGAAGCAGATCCAAGGTCTAATCGAAAAAGGATACGCAGAGAAGGCTCCAGAAGACTCAAACAAAGGAAGAACATTCTACTTACCCCACTTCGCCGTCGTGCATCCAATTAAGAAAAACCTAAGAATAGTATTCGACGCAGCCGCCAAGTTTGAAGGAAAGAGCCTCAACGACGTCCTGTTATCAGGTCCAGACTTACTGCAATCTCTATTCGGCGTACTGCTACGCTTCAGAGAAGGGCCAGTGGCTGTTATGGCCGACATCCAAGATATGTTCCTTCGAATCAAAGTTAGAGAAGACGATCGCGACTGCCTAAGGTTCTTATGGCGTGGAAGTCGAAGAACAGGCAAACCTGAAGAATACAGAATGTCGTCAATCATCTTTGGAGCAGCATCATCACCAGCAACAGCGATATATGTGATGAACAAGAACGCGGAAGACTTCAAGAAAACTCATCCCGAAGCGGTGAAGGCTATAGAAAGAAACCACTATATGGACGATTACCTACAAAGTTTTGCGTCCACAGCTGAAGCAAAGAAGACGTCAAAGGAAGTAAAAGAAATCCACGCAAGAGCAAACTTCCATCTAAAGGGGTGGGCCAGTAACGATTCAGGGGTACTATCCGAAGTAGAAGACACCAATAAAGAAGATTCCTTGCAACTGACAAAGGAAGAGAAAACTCTGGGGTTGAGATGGCTGGTGAAGGAAGATACGCTAGCCTTCAATGTTGGACTACGTAACACATCAAGAGACCTGCTAGATGGCAAGAGGTCCCCGACGAAGAGAGAAGTTACAAGCGCCGTGATGTCTACGTTCGACCCAATGGGTTTCGCCACACCAGTCTTAATACAAGGAAAGAAATTAATTCAAGATATCTGGCGAACGAAAATAGACTGGGACGAAGTCGTTAACGAACCACAAAAGGAAGCCTGGCTGAAATACCTGCAAGAAGTGTCTGCATTAGCAACTCTAAAGATCCCAAGGTGCGTCTCACCCCGCAGTAGAAAAGGACAACTGCATACGTTTACCGACGCAAGCGAAGAAGCCTACGCGGCGGTAGTCTACTGGAGGACGGTTGAACCTGAAGGAAACGTCCACATCTCCATGATCGCCGGCAAGGCAAGAGTAACTCCAACAAAGCCAGTGTCGATTCCGAGGTTAGAGCTCCAGGCGGCCCTGCTGGGCAGTAGACTAGCAGCCGCGATCGAAGAAGAAATGGAACTCGAAATATCAAAGAAAACCTACTGGACAGACTCTAGCACGGTGCTACAGTGGATAAAAGCGGAACCAAGAAAATTCAAAACCTTTGTGGCCAATCGATTGGCAGAAATTGAAGAGAAGTCCAAGCCAGAAGACTGGAGATGGGTACCAACCAAGGAAAACCCAGCAGACGACGCTACGAGGGGAACCCCCAATGAATTCGATCACAACGCCAGATGGTTTAAAGGTCCGACCTTTCTCCGCCAACCAATGGAAAGATGGCCCTATCAAGATTTCAAACCAGAGGGTGTCATGTTGGAAGAGAAGACCAAGCAAAAGGTGACGGTATTGAAGGCCGCGGGAGAAATCCTTATCGACCCAGAGAGGTTTTCGAGCTGGGAGCGACTGCTGCGCACTACAGCCAGAGTGGTCGCCTTCGCACGCCTGTTCTTGAAATCAACACGTAAGGCAACCGCAGCCGCCGTACGCCAGGGAGACGAGCCCTGGAGACCCCAAAGGAGACCGCAGAAGGAAAAGACGCGAATCCCAAACCAATCAACCAACGGAGAAAAGAAAAGATTTTACCTACCCCTGGAAAAAGAAGATTTAAAGAAGGCTGAAGAGATATTGATGAAGTTGAGTCAGAACGAAAGCTTCGCGACGGAAATAAAAAACCTGAAGGCAGGAAAACTCCTGGAAAACACAAGCCGGTTAAAGAAAATCGACGTCTACATAGGAGACGACGGGATCGTCAAGCTAAGAAGCAGAACAAGGAAGTTCCACGACGAAAGCGACAGAAAAATGAATCCTATCATGCTAGACGGGAAACAGAAGGTCACGCGCCTCATCATACAATACTATCATAAGAAATTCCTTCATGGGAATACCGCCACAGTAATGAACGAGATCCGACAAAAATATTGGATACTGGGCTTAAGGGCAGCCCTAAAGGCGGTCGCACACGACTGCCAATGGTGCAAGACCAAGAAGAGATTGCCTGAAGTACCCCCGATGGGAGACCTACCAAGTGAGAGACTACAACATAACCAGTTTCCATTCTCTCACACAGCTGTGGATTACTTTGGACCGATGCAAGTCACCATCGGGAGAAGAGTTGAAAAACGCTGGGGAGCGTTATTTACTTGTCTCACCACGAGAGCCGTACACCTAGAGCTGGCACCCTCTCTCAGTACCAGCTCGATGATCATGGCACTTCGGCGAATGGCGGCTAGAAGAGGATCCCCAAAAACTATGTTCAGTGATAACGGAACCAATTTCGTTGGAGCCAGAAAAGAACTGGAAGAGGCCGCGCAAGAGAGAGGCATCAAGTGGAAGTTCATCCCCCCGGGATGCCCTAATATGGGAGGCGCCTGGGAGAGACTGGTACGAACAGTCAAGACAGCGTTGGCAGTGGTTCTCAACGAAAGAAGCCCACCCGAAGAAGTACTTCATACACTAATGACCGAGGTTGAACACATAGTCAATTCAAGACCTCTCACCCCGGTTAGTATGGACCCAGAAGACGAGGAAAGTTTGACGCCAAACCACTTCCTACTGGGGAGGTCATGTGGAGCAATGACACCTGGAGAATTCGACGACAGAGAACTAATCGGAAAGGCGAACTGGAGAACCGCCCAGAGACTTGCGGATCACTTTTGGAAACGGTGGATCAAAGAGTACTTACCTCTCCTAATGCCCAGAAAGATTAAAGGAAGAGAGGGCAATGACCCAAGAGAAGGAGACATTGTGCTAATAGTGGACGCAACGCTACCACGAAATTCATGGCCTCGCGGAGAAGTGGTCAAGATATACCCCGGACCAGACGGAAGAACCAGAGTGCTTGACGTGCGGACATCGGGAGGAATTCTCCGCCGTCCAACTCGACGGGTCGTCGTGCTGGTTCCTGCCGCATCGTCGCTTCAAGAAGACGGCGTGCTACGCACCGTGGGGGAGAATGTTAGCGACGATAAGTAGCCAGCCTAGCTATTTTTTAAGTTCTCGCTGTGATACATAATTAATTTAGTTTGTATTGTGATTAATAACTAGTTAGATCACAGAAAATAGCGTGATGTTATGTTTAACGATTTTACGAAAGTAGCGTAATGTTGTATCTCACATTCCTTACGCCAGATGGCGCCACATGTACCATCGTGTTACGTAACCTTAAGTGCTAGGAAACTTTACCGTAATGAGAACCAAAATAGAAAATTGTTATTTTTAAGGTCTAAATTAAGATATTTTAATGTGATTTTTTGTATACGGTTAAAGTATGTTGTTACCCATGTCATGTAAATAAGTACGACATTGTAAGGAATGTTAAACCACAGAAAAACGCCCAAAAAGATTTCCCATACAAAACGTAAGTTGGTGCCGTGTGCAAACCACCCGCGATCTGATTGGTTAAGAGAAATTTCATTAGTGCCGTGCGCAAAACTGAAGGGCTCTGATTGGTCAGGCGCTATAAATTTTAACTATAAAAGAAGGGCGGTTTTCCATGGTCGGGCATTCCGAATCCAGCAGTATTAGAAGAAACATCAAAAGGAAGAAAAATAAAACAAGAAGCTCTGAAGAAAATATGGTTTTATTCTGCACCTGCTACACATCTCCTCAAGAAACATCCCGCCAGCAATAAGTCAACACACAGTTCACACTCAACACGGGCCCAGTGCGGGTTGGTAGATGTCATGTCTTCGAATTTTTGGTTTTAGGAGATGCCGGTTTCCTCACGATTTTTCCTTCACAGTTTTGAGAGCATCGGTGTAGTAATGCAGCCGGGGTTCGAACCGACGACCTACAACTAGTACCACTGGGCCACCACTGCTCTAAATTGCCTGTAATTAGTTTAATTAGAAGAATAGATGTATTTTTTCTTACCACAAATTACAGCTTAAAGTTAAATATTAGTCTACAGATACAATTTTGTACATAATTTGAGGAAGACTGGTGCCTAAACTAATTTTTTTACAAAACCTGTAAATTAGGTCACCAGGCCCCCTTAACAATTAATATATTTCAAGTATTGTACTGAAGACGTTTTGTTTGAAATCACATAATATTAAATCATTAAAAATTATTTAATTTATTAATAGAAATAATGAAAATAAGATTTTTTGTAGTAAACATGCAAAGGATTATAATATGAGAGTGTAGGGTGTATGATATGTACGTGGGAGTGCGAGTGTGTGTAGGAGTACGTGGAAGTAAATAAATAAATGCTTTGAGTTTGAGCTAGCAGGATGGTGACGAAGATCTGGTCTTCTCATAAATATGATGACGAAATACCATAACGAGACCTTCCGTAGTACTATAGTACAATTTAACATTTCATTCACAAATGTGTCATTCACTACTATAGATCAATTTTTTTATTATAAAATTTCTCGGAATCGTGCGGTTCGTTTCGCGAAGAGATCTGTGACTCATCTTGCGTGTGCGCACATCGTAAACACACCGGCTTGGCGCTTGAGGTACCGTTGGGAGGCTGTCCGTTGATGATTCGTTGCGGAAGTTTTGTTATCACTGCGGGTTTAATGAGAAGCAGGTTGTTGTGTTTATTATTGTTATGATAAGTAAATTATCATATAGGTACCTACTACTACCTACTTTAGGTTAATGAAGAAAAAAAAATATAACCAACTTTTTTTAAATAAGGTTCAAAATTGCAGTAATTGTGCAATCAAATGTGTATCTAATCAAATCAAAAGTCATTTATTCAACAAATAAACACAGCAGCGCTGGTGTTGTTATAGGGCCCGATATATGTATTCGATATTACCAAAAATAATTCTTCTTATGAATAAAAACAATGATGACACTATTGGTCACTGAGTCGATTTTGTCAGCTTCCGTCCTAACTAATAATTACGAGTAATACCATTAACTGACAAGGAACCGCCATCACCCTCTCATGACTCAGATCTATCTCAAGTAGCTATATGGTAAACATGACGAAGTGGGGGCGCTGTGACTCATAGGAAGTCGAGCAAAGTCAAGGTCGCAGGTTTGGTACTCGGAACTGTGACGGTATCACCCAAAATGCCGGAGGTTCTGGTAGTAAGTAGTAGAGGTTAATGAACTTTGTGGCGGGAAAACTGATAAGATTTTTATCTTAAATATTTTAGTGGTGAGTCATTTTTAGTAGTAGTAGCTCCTTGAGCGGATGTCTTACTAGCTAAACACCAAACAGCTGTGCTGCTGGAGAGTTTGTTGCTCAAGTGGTGACCGTCTTCGAAAAGTGCTGATTCTCAGCCTAATATGAATAAAATGACTTTTGGTTTTGATTTTTGAGATGAGTTTAGAGCTAGATTGCGTGTGACTGCAAGGTCTATCTGCAGCACTACTTACTGACAATGCGTGCACTGACTGGACAGGTCCAGTCAAAGCTGTATTGTTTCTTCAAAACACCATCTCAATCTATAGAATAGAATAGAAAACTTTTATTTCAGACAGGAGTCCACAGGGTTCGTAACAATTTTACTTAACTCCTAGTGTTAGTAGGTTACAGACACAGATACTTATACAATTAAAACTCAGCGTGGAGCTGCATCCACCTCCGCAACATCCGGCAATCCAACCGATCTACGAACACACTGAGAATTCTATTGGTGCCGCCGCGAACACGCGTGATCAGGGATGCACATCTATTCCTAATAATGGCGGCAAAACCATTAATATTATCCGCAAACATCCCTGATGCACCACAACGCCGCGGCAGCCGCAGCAGTACTCTCAGTGCATTATATTATCCTGTGCTCTGGGGTTTGGCACAAATACATTGGTGGGGTAAACAACTAGGTGTGGTTTTTAAGGTTGAGGTTACCATTTTCCTTCAGGTGTTTGCAAGTCTGTTATGTAATATTTTTTTTTTTACCTACATGAAATCTATTTTCTCTAAGGGAAGGTAAATGTATTTAATTGTTATAATAAAACTGTTGTTAAATTATTGCATTAACGGTTATTAATAAAATATGGTAAATAAAAAAATCATCCTGCCTAGTTTTTTGCCAACTATGTTGGGGTTAGCTTTCAGTTTAATCGAATGCAGCTGAATACCAGTATTTTATAAGGAACAACTGCCTATGTGATCTGCACAACCCAGTTACTGGGTAACACGATACTTCTTGGTAAGACTGGTTGTCAGACTTTCGAACTACTATCAAAAATAAAAGCGTGAAAGTCATACAGACAGAGTTACTTTACATAGTCTATGTAAAGTAACTCTGTCTGTATGTTACTTTTTCACGCCTAAACCACTTGGCAAGGAGATAGAAGGCATCCTGGGGTAGGACACGAGCTACTTTTTGTCCCGGTAGCACGTTCCCGTGGGATAATTACTGACATCCACGCAGGCGAAGCCGCGGCCAGACGCTAGAAAGAAAGAAAAGTATTTATTGCGACTCGTGCAGGAACATCACAAACTAAACTAAACACAGTCAAATAAAAAAAAAAAAACAAATAATATAAATAAAGCAAAAAAAGAAACAAAAGTCCTACACGAGGCCAAAAAAGGCTCCTATCTCAGCATGATGACAAAAATTAATGTTATTATATATATTAGCGCTGGTTGTATATGTATTAGCGCTGGTATAATGATAGGGCCTGCTGTAATATCATGGACAATTACAGAAATAAATAAATAATAAAATAGATATGTATATATAAAATATTAGAAAATAAAATAAAATATTAATTTCTAGTAAGCTATATTGTGTTAAAGGTCCATTAAAAATAAAAAATAAAAACCATCAACGACAATCATGTCGTTATAATAATTATGATGATTATGATCACATAATCATCATAATTATTCACAGCTCTAGTGAAAGGACTGTACTCCATATGAACAGCTTATCACTTCGTCATGCCAATGAAGGGAACTAGGTTTCTAAGTCAGCTGGTCTCATTGCCTCATTTACTATTGTTATCGCCTTTCTAGCTGTTACTAATCAGGCAAGTTTGATTCGTTAGTCAGCCCACAGCAGAACTTGTTTCTCAGTCCATAGCATCACATCACAGCAACCAGGTCAGCAAAATCAGTCTATAATGTTCTCAACACTGCCTTTTCCCAACTATATTTGAGGTCGACTTCTAGTCTAATCGGATGCAGCTGAATACCAGTATTTAACGTGGAGAGACTGCCTATCTGACCTACACAACCCAGTTACTGGGTAACACAATACCCCTTGGTAAGAATGGTTGTTGCCTGCTTTTCGAGGCATGTAGGGGTCTCGGTGTGTAACGATGATCACCCATCCACGGCAAGCTTAGTTTAACCTGATCGATTGACCCATCATTTTGATGTAGGAGGGGCTCGTGGTTAAGTAATAACATACTTAACCACGAGCCCCTCCTTAACGCGTTGCTGATAGCGATATTATTTTACCAGATAAACTAGGTGGTTCTAGGACTAGGTACTACTATATTATTATATAGACAGGAGAAGTTCCTGGGGTGGGGAAATGCTTTTAAAAAAAAAAAAAAAAAATGTAGTCTGACCCATATTAGAGCTGGTACACACACAGTTGGTATTTAATGAGTTTGTATTTAAAAATTAAAATGAAAGTGCTCTTAATCCTATACACCTTCCCAAATAAATATTGAAACAGTTATGTGTGTACAGACTTTCTCCATTACAAACATAAGTAATGATAACCCATTTAGGAGTTCTAATGAGGTAGGTATGTAATCGTTACAGTTATAAATACGTAACCACGTGGTTTTAGTTTTACTATCATCAACAAACAAAGTAAGCTCCGAGTTTCTTTGAAGGATATCTTCCGAAATCTAGCCAATGTCGCTGAAAACCAGCGCTGGGGCTCTGTCTCGCATTGGGCAGAGATGGCCGTTTTTCATGGAAGTGACGCATATTGTCCCTCAACTTGTTATTTTTTTTGCGTTTGTGTTCTTCCGCGTTAAGTTTGCCGCAAATAAACGTTTTCTCTTTCTGAATGCTGACAAGTTTAAGAGTTACCGATGTATCTTGCAGAATTAGCAAGCTGAAGTGTCACTTGTCAGTGGGCCGGCCATGTTGTCGATGGATACATTGCTGGTGGAGCACTCGAATCTTGAGATCCTTGACAGAGTAACGAGGAAAGTCAAAAATGTATTGTAATAAATAATGTAAGTATGCTCACCAATATGTATACAGGCAGAAACAATTTTCACAATTTTTTTATTGTTAAATGGGCCTGGTCTTGACCTCAATCACGCCACATGGAAAGCGATGGATGAGGTCTACGTTGGATCGAGCGTGTCCAGAAGATGCCTGTTCACTCTTGCTTTGAAGGCGGACAGCACTACATTAGGTAGCATCAAAACATTTTAACAGTTCATTCACCTCAGTGAAGACAAACAATACCTACAATTACAAGCTAAACACCTGTATTCACTTCAGTATGTAACGAAATATGTCAGCTGAAACGAGACTAGAGTCACGTTGTAGCTGTGTACCTACACAGTATAGTACAGTAGTAGTGAATCAATGGGGAAAACATTTCAGTAATCAGTGGGCATTTACGTTCATTCATTAATGTTTTGTAGGTACCTAGAGAGAATTGGCGGGAGTGGAAATTATGAAGCAATATTTTATGGGAATTTTTTGATCTACCAACCCGCACTTTACAAGCAGGCAACTTAAGATTAAATGGTGCCCCCGTGGTAGCGGCCCTGACGTGCGAGGTGTAGGTCGTCGGTTCAAACCCAGGCAGGCGCATTACTTTGTGCTATTAGCTTCTTCACCGCTGCTCTCAAAACGAGACATGTCACATCTACCAGCCCGCAATGGGCCCGTGTAGTGCATTACGGCCCACTCCCTCTCACAGAGAGGAGGTCTGTGTCCCAGCAGCGGGAATATTATAGGCTGATCATGCATTGGTATAGGAAGTCCAGTAGTTGATACCAGAGGGGCAATTTTCGTAATTTTAATAACGTGCACAGTCTGACTTCAGCCTAAAAATGTAGGGTAATTAGAGGTATTTTTGACAGATTGTCAAAAATACCTCTAATTACATTTTTGACATTGATTGTCTCCGAGATGAGATTGCGACTAGATTTTGGAAGTTTTTAAATACGGGAATCGACCTTCAGATCAAACATTGGTAGACAATATTAGTGTATCTAAGGGCAGCTAAAAGAAACCCTTTTATGAAGGTAAGGTAAAGGTTTAATAATTTAAAAAAAAAGGTAAAGGTTAACTGATCAACTAAAGAATTGAAATGAAGTGAGCTGACATTCCACCTATAGATTAATTCTGTAAATTCGGTCTGAAGGCCTATGACATTTTGTATGAACCATCCCATACTAGCGGCACGCCTTACCGCACTTTTTTGTATTGAAATGCGATGCGCTTCTGCTTCGGGATAACGCCGTTGTAATGTACTCGTACGCTTAGCTTACTAAGTTATTTTCCGGCCCTTACCCCTTAAATAAAAAGTACCTAATCTCTGAAGCTTTTTCCTATTTCGTCATAAAAACAATTTATGGAATTCGTAATCCTATTTTATATTTTCTGGTCTTTTTCCTGCACTGACGAGAAAGTATCCTCATTTTAAGAATTTTTGCTCAACAGGGATAATCCAATGTTTTTCAGTTGTCATCCGTAAACAATAGAAGTTCTAGGAATTGTGGTAATAGCGCCGCGTTGTGCAGTAATGATGGAACATTACATGCAGTTGTATTGTGATATAACCTCGTTCATTCACGTGGTTGTGATGCACGTGGCTTCAGTTTACATGTTTACAAGTACTCCATAACGTATTTTTGTAGAGTCAGCTTGTTGATTGAGTTGGGTGTCGGTTCGCGGACTTGCTTCGACCATATCTGGCGACAAAAATACGGAAGAAAAAGACTTGAAAGAAATATATTAGGATAAGAGCAAGGTTGTGTGACGACCTAACAACGTTTGCATGGCCAATATGGCCAGAGATCGCAAAAGACGGGAGGTTTGGAAGAAGAAAGGGGAGGCCTTTGCCCAGCAGTGGGACACAATATAGGCTAACATAAATAAAGGGCAAGAGAATGATAGTGATGATCTGATGACAAAAGTACTGTTGTGTTCCAACATTAATCATCATCATCATTTCAGCCGAAAGACGTCCACTGCTGGGCTTCCGCAAACACCGCCACTTCGACCGGTTCTGTGCTTCTCGCATCCAACGGGTTCCTGCAGCTTTAACAAGGTCGTCGGTCCACCTTGTGGGAGGCCTTCCAACGCTACGTCTTCCGGTACACGGACACCACTCCAGATCACGACGGCCGAACAGATGTTCGGCGAGGAACTCCCAACCTTAAGTGCCCACAATTCTTCGTGCTATGTGACCTTGATTCCCCTGCGTATCTCTTCATTTCTGATTTGATCACGTAGGGAAACTTTAAGCATAGCTTCTCCATTGCCCTTTGGGTGAGTTTTAGCCTTTCAACTAGGGCCATAACGTGAATGTTACTGTAAAAAATAAAATGAGACTTTTCAACGTTGTTTTTAAGGTCGATAACTTATTGGCAATCTCTTTGTTGCTGCAGGTGTCTGTGGACGGTGATAACAACTTTCCGTCAGCCGTCAGGTAGGCTGTTGACCTGTTTGCATAATATCACATTAAATTCGCTCATAATATTCTAGTCGGAGTAATTGGTACTGCAAGTGTGTGACATTGAATGTAACTGCATCGTTGTATTTCTACCTTTTTAGCTGAAACTCAGAAAGTCCATATAAATTGAAAAAATCGCCGTATAGGTACATTATATTCCAAAATACCTGCGCTTCGCGGTTTCACCCGCATAAGGCTCGATCCCGTGAGAATATCGGGATAAAAAGTATCCTATGTCCTAATTCAGGTCATGGTCTACCCATATGGCAAATTTCATCCAAATTCGTTCAGCCGTTTTAGCATGAAAGCGTAACAAACAAACACACTACAAATCAACTCTTTTCTCTTTATAATGTTAGTTTAGGTAAAGTATGGGTATAAAGTTAGCGCATTTTGAGTTGAAATAGCAAAATCCATTTAATAGCATACTTCGAAGCTAAGACGAGTTAGTCTTTGTTACAGCTGCACAAATATTCTCACAGTTCTGTATTCCTTAGCAAGACATCCTTTGTCAGGGTGCCAATAGACACTCAGACCACGTCCACGAACGTCCGGATATGGAACAATTAACATCCGTCGAGCATACAAACTCAGGACACGATGTAATTGACCCCATTTTATCGGTCCTAGACTGCGCGATGCTCAATAACAAAGTACAGGGTGGCAGGGACGACGCCTAACAGGTTAGGTACTATGGATTCAGAACATGATTCTGAACGGCCCTGCATACAAGTTTTAGTCAGTTATTAAGAAAAAAAAAATTCTGATCCATAGATTTTGGTCTCGTAGATATTGCACTTTGATAATAATCAAACTAGGGGTCTAGAATTATGTGCTGAATTCATGGTCGATGTCCCTGCCACTCAGTATATCTTGATGCCATTTTGGCATCAACAGCATCTTTACAGTTAAAGAGAAGTATAAAATTAACATAACATCATGCCCGTATTCCTCGAAAGGTAAGGCAGACTTGTACACCCACATTTCGCTAGTTATGTTTAAGTCTCATGTATCAGGGAGTGAGCCCATTGTATCGACCGGCACAGATCCAGACTCCTCGCTGCTACTGAGGTATTCCAGACGGAAAATCTAAATAACGCTTTGGTCGACCTGGGAATTGAACCCAGCACCTCATGCTCAGCAGTAGCGGTTAAATTGCGACCACTAGACCAACCAAAAATTAAATAATACTATTACTTTCTGTCTAATTTTATAAGCCTTCACAATTTTTGTGTAGGTAAATGAACAAATTTTTGCCACATTTCGAACCCTGTCGAACCATTAACTCATTAAAAAAAAATATCATTGTATAACTAAAACAGTTTTTTTGAGCTCAGCTTGTGCGTCAGATTGACTGTCTGCCTAGAGTGCACCCCGTACGAAATGTCGTCATTCATGGAGGTTATTAAGCGCATTACAAGACAGGGTCGCTTGCTAGTTTTTCGTCAGCGTCGAGTGCAGTCAAACGTCAAAAATGTGTCAAACTCGGTCCATTTTCTTGTGTCGTAATTTTCACCTGCGGGGTAATTCTCGTAATTTTAAGAACGTTCACAGTCTGATCTCAGTCTCAATCTGTCAAAAATACGTCTAATTTCCCTACATTTTGACAAGTTTTTGACATTTGTTTGTCGCCGAGATGAGACTGCGACTAGATTTTGAACGTTTTAAATTACGGGAATACGGGCCCTGCACTTTCTTTTGTAACGTGCCCCTGTGTGTTTTCGTAAGGATTTATAAGGTGTCGTTTGACTGGTTGTCGAATAAAACGTGAATAAAAGACGTTAGTATGATGTCATGGGTGTCAGGTGTTAGTTCACGTGCTAATATCTGATGCTAACCTCTCGACGACCTTAGGTGACATTGAATGACTGACTCATTGTTCTCCAAACAAATTTTGCTAAAAGAAGTCACTTGTTACGAGATCTGTAGATTTTACTGGAACGTACTGACTTGGCATTTTTCTTCTTTTAACCGACTTCAAAAAAAAGGAGGAAGTTCTCAATTTAGCTGTATTGTTTGTTTTTATGTTTGTTGCTGTTTGTTGTTTCTTTTTTGTCATGTATTTTCTGGTGTACAGTAAAGTTAAAAAATAAATAAACTCCTTTTGAGTCACTGTTAGCATCTGAAGGCCAATTCTCGTAATTTAAAAAGTTCAAAATCTAGTTGCAGTCTCATCTCGGCGACAAACAAATGTCAAAAAAACTTGTCAAAATGTAGGGAAATTAGAGGTATTTTTGACAGTTTAAGACTGAGATCAGACTGTGAACGTTCTTAAAATTACGAGAATTGCCCCTCTGGACGTATACGAATTTGTGGTAGTAGATCCCACAACTAAAAACAAAAAAACATGTTACAAACAAACCATTGACTTAAAAAAAAACACTATCATTTTTTAAACACTGTACCTAGTGTTTTTTTTTCGAAGTTGGTTATTTTTTTTTAATGAGAGTTGCTTATAGTTAAAAGAAGTTTAAACGTCAAAAAATGTATGGATGCAGACAGTAATCATAACTTAAAGCAATGTTTGTAAATAAATCCCGGGGTTTTCATGCCGACGAGATATTTCATGAACAATTGGTATTATTTTACTTCATTCGGGACTTTTCTATAAGGAAAAACTGGGTTTGTTTTAACGTAGGTACAACATGGCATTTGTATTTAGGGAAACAGGAGAACTTACGTCATAAAGTAGGTAAAGTTCGGCCTCTTATCTACCATTCATTGTTTCCTACTTAATATATTTTACGGTACGCAAAATACTTACGCGCATTGACGTGGAGTTGCGGACATCAGCCCATATTACCTACTACCTAATATATTTTACGTTTTCCTGTGCCCTACAGGGTCTTGATAATATTATGGAATGCAAATGAAGATAATTATGAATGTTACCACCACAAAAACAGCTGAAAAAAAACCCCGTAACAAAATCAGGAGTTATACAGAATTTACAATGGACAAAAATTCGCATGGACTCAACAGCCTTCCCAAAAATATAGCCAAACTGCTCCTTACAACAAATCATAAGAAAATTCTCATATCTAACAAAAACTATAAATAATATCTTATAAATACACCAATAAAATTGTCTATCTACAAAAAACCTTTAGGACAAGACATTTTTGTGACCGACAACACAAATACTGTTCCTATTGTGCGCACGAGTACATGGCGATAGTACTAATCTACTCCGCGCTGTAGTTCCCAAGGCTAGCCATTGTATGTAGTAGTCAACAGAACATGCCTTAGCTAGGAAGTTTTTATCCAATTTATTTTCATGGTTTAATAGCTTGCGTAATAATATCTTTCTGGGAAAAACGGGATTATTATCATTAAGATAGTTAAAAGCGTCTTCCTGTCTGCTCAACCATATATATTATAGATTACTGCCCGGTTGGTCTCGTGGTCGTAAGCACGCCTTGGGGTCCAGAGTTCGATTTCCAGGTTGGGCCTCCGATTCCTCAGTAACAGCCCGGAGTTTGGTCGGGGGCATCACATCGCAAGTTGGCGATATGATACCCCCGTGTTTCGGATAGCACGATAAGCCTTATCTCTCTCCGGTTGTGTTGGAATGCCGTCCCATCATCGGTCTAAGAGAGTGCACCTGTGGCTGTGCACACACTTGTGCATTATAATATCTCCAGCGTAGATAGCTAGTCTCCGCTAAGAATGACTGCTATGGCCGAGATTAGTTCTGAAGGACTACACTACATATACATATACAGTAACTTTCCGTGTCTGTCTGTATGACCGTGTTGTTCTTCTAAACTTCGCAACGGATTATGATGCAGTTTTCATACATTCATATTAGCAACATACAATAAAGAAATCTCGATGTATTGGCAAGTTGTAAAAACAATAATAATATTATAAATGCGAAAGTCTGTCTGTCTCTCCGTCTGCCACCTATTCATGCCTTAACGGCTGAACAGATTTGGTCCTAACCATGACTTGGTTTAGGACATAGGATACTTTGTATCCCGGTAGTACGTTCCCGTGGGATAATTTAAAATCAAAATATTTATTTCATATAAACCAACATGGAGCACGTATGAAACGTCAGAAGCTAGGTGCACGGTTCCAATCGGTCGTTTCCTATGGAGAAGACTTGAGCAGAGCCGGCAAGAAACTCCACGGTTACTCTTTTAAAAAAAATGGGCTTTTACAATGTTTTCAAATGACAGTAGGTATGGGAGAATAGCGTAGGCCTGTCAAAAAGTACCAAGTACTTGATAAAATATAAAAATTGGCCTACAGATCTAAGGTCTACAAGGCTTACAAAGTTCTCACATTTACAAAATATAAAAGAAGCTATCAAAAGGATAAATAAAATATAAAAACCCATGAAAACCAAGTGATTGGTGTATCACCAATTTGACTACCAAGACTGGTGGTTAAGGGTTTTACTCTTTGATGGTGTACTAGAAAGACCTTCTGGCCATAATATATATTGATCAACATAAAGAAGTTCGACTGGATATTGGTATTCTGATTGCTCATGTGGTAGTTTCCGTGATCCTCCTGCTCGTATCTCATTTAACCTATCTATGATCAGCATATCTTCTTCTTCCATACGCTTTCATCAGTCTTCATCTTATAAACTAATCATCCTCATAATAATTACTTTTGCAAAGCCGGTTTGAACGTCAAAATACAGGGTATAAAAAGACCCACCACGAAATCGTTATCTACACATTCTGTACGTCAAACTTAACTGCGCTGCGTGTCGCGGGTTCGATTCCCGCAAGGAACAAATATTTGTATGGCCTACAAGTAGTTGTTCCGGGTCTGGCTGTTTGTGTATGTGAGTTACACGATACAGGAGAAATTCCTAGTGTGGGGCAATGTTTTTTTTTTTTTTTTTTTAAAGTTGTCTTGTGCAATATCAATGCTGCCTACATCTAGTTAGATAAACAAAACATCTATAGCAAAATTTAAACGAATAGCTAATGGATCTTTTAATCTGGAACTTCCCAGTAACAGTCCAGGAACTGGATTTCTGTCCGGTTAATTTCAATAGGCTCACCCCCTATTACACTTGGGATTACACACAAACACACACACGGGACTTGAACATAACTGGTGAAATGTGGGTGAGGTACACCTTTGTATAATTATGTAGGTATACCTCTGCCCAATCCTTCGGGAATAAAGGCGTAATGATTATGTTATGTTGTAGTAATAAGTTATGTTGTAGTATTATGTTATGTTGTAGTATTACAGCCTATTTTGAAAGAAAGATTGATCATATAAAGGAATCTTTGAGTCATAAACTTTATTTACGACAGGATATGACACAACTAATTATAATATCTGATTAATTGTTTTTTAATTTTCCCTTTAAAGTAGCTTCAAGAAAAAAAACTTCAGAAAAAAATAGAATCAAGGAAAACCTGGGGATTAAGAATATGTCATCGGGAAAAAATATTTTTCCATTATTAAAATCACAAAGTCTTAAAACTTTCTTGAACTTAAACTAATTAATTAATAGGCGTCTAAAATTACCATTAATTAAGTAAATGCAGCGCATTCCTGCAATGCAATCAGGACTACAATACTAATTATATAAATTAATACAGTGCGTAATTGCACTGGAATCAATTTTATTTTAATTTTATTTTTGACTAGAATCGGCGACTAGATCAATTTTATTTTTATTTTATTTTTGACGTTCAAAAGTGCCTTTATGTGCCTATTTGAAATAAATAATTTGACTTTGACTTTGAAACTAATACGTAATATACCTACAAATTATATTAATTACACAAAATCAGAGCTAACTATTCAATTGAACACCTACGTTACTAATATGACGTTAATTCACAACAAAAACATGTTTATATGAAAACGTAAACGTCAGAAATCCACTTGGACTACGCATCACCATATAACCTAAACCCATAGTTTTATGAATCATTTCTGTTACTCAGAATCCTTGCTCTGCCACTCTATAAAACGAGCGAGCCGCAATACCCCGCCATTTAATTGTGATCGTTCGACCGAACCGCACGTGTCGCGAGTTATACCAATATATAAAATTAAACAAACAAATATGAGTACTACCGGTGCTTCTTCCGTTCTCCTGTTCATCCTGAACATTCTCCACGTGCTCTTCGGACTCGGGATTGCGTGTGCAGCAATCTGGTTCTTCGTGGAAGTCCACAGCATCACCAGCTTGAGGAACACCAACCATTACCTGCTAGACTACAACGTGTACTGGCCCCAGGCCATCCCCTGGGTGTTCATCCTAGTCGGTGTCTTTGTAATCTGTGTTTCGTGCTGTGGTTTCGTCGGTGCCAAGAAAAGGAGCAACGGTTTAGTGGTGATGTACATTGTGTTCGAGGTCACTGCGATAGTGGCTCTCGTCGCGGCGGCCGTCGTCGCTCTGTCGTTCGCCGACACGAAGTCGACCGACAAATTCCTTCAAGACGCAATCTGGGATGTGTACACTACAATGAAGAACGACAAAGGCTTGGAAACTGCTTTCGGGAACATGGAGAAGCGCATGCAGTGCTGCGGTGCGTCCGGCCCGAGGGACTACATCAATTGGCGCTCTGAGTTCCCCATCTCTTGTTGCGACACTTACTACCACGGCTGGATTGGATCTTACAACATCGACTGCGACTTCACGAACAAGCTGGCCAATGAGAGGCACGGCTGCACCGAGGTAGCAACCAATTACACAAGAATCATCATCAGAGTGCTGTCCGGCGCTTGCGTGTTCACTGCATTCATTGGACTTATGAATGTTATTGTAGCTGTCACTTTATCGAAGAGTATGAAGAGGAGGCCGCGACCGATGCCCGTGCAACTGGAATCTGAGAGCAAAAAGGTTTTGTTGTAAATTAGGAATTTATTTTAATTTTAAATTGTGTTCGACTAGGTTCCATTTTGGGACCAATAATGACGTAACTAGTTTTCTTTGAGAGAAATCGATGTTACGAACATGTTACGTGTGTGTGATGTGATAATTCAAACAGTTTGGTGCGACAGTATTTCTTAGTTGTATTTATTATGTTAGGTTTAAGTAGGACTATTGCACATGAGCGGTTTTAGCTTTAATATAATTTCCACCGTTAATCGCTCGCTAGTCTAAACGGCGACTTGATGCATTGAATGCATGAAATTGAGTCCGGCCATGTGCAGTAGGCGAACAAAGAGATTGAGTGAGTCAATTTAAGAACCCTTAACAACAAGATAATTGAATCTGCTGTTAGTCATTTAATAACTCTGTCATTGAATGAACTTTACGAATGACTGACCTTTGTATTTCTTAACTTAGATCGAATACTAAGATGTAAATACTTCAAATATTTTATACGCTTTTTATTCGCAAAAATGTATGCAAAAATATTTCTGAAGCGTTAATTCTGTAGGACGATAATTGGTGTTGGTTTCCTATAGTAGGGTGATAACACCAGTTACCGGATAATTAGTGTTAAGTGACTTTAGCGATCTGATTCCGAATCTCGAATAACGATACAATAATTTATTGTGTTGTAGTGAAACAAATTACATTTCAATTGTGTGTGAAACAGGTTTGTTTGTATTTTTCTCAAGTTTTTCCTTAAAATTGTTGTTGTAAACTAGCATTTGGAGCTTTAGTTTTATTCCAAGATGTTTGTGAATCCGTCTAATTAACTTTAGCCTTTAACGTAAAACTATTAATATAGACATTTAAAGTTGAATTCCAATGTATGTAGTTGTTTTTTTAGGAAAATATGTATATTTTAAACTCAAACAATGTGTTGCATGACCAAAAGATTAATTATAGCCATACTACCTCACTAGTCTAGTAGTCGTAAGTGCAGCTACCGACCGTGAGGTCCCGGGTTCGAATCCTGGGTCGGGCATTGTCTTGCTGTTTTTTTCTTGAGGAAAAATTCTAAGTAGCAGCTCGAAGTTTTGGCTATATTGATATAATTTAGTAATAAGGACATTACTGCTTACCCCTGCGTGGGTTTAGGTGTAATGATAAACTGAAGCTGACAAGAGTTGTCAGTTACTTAGAACTCTACTTATACTCTAAGCAAAAACTTGAACATTCCTGTAAATATATATTTAAGAAGAAAATGTAGTTTTCCAATGATGTTAATGTCGGTTCGAAACCACAGTACCTCTGTTGCGTTATAGTAGCATACATGGCAATAACAACATTCGAAAACATATCATTCTGAATCTTAACGACACAAGTTAAGGACTAAATTCGATACGCAAAATCTTCTTACGTAATATTTATTTTTCTGCCTGTTTATCACATCATCGCGAGTTATAGAAACTTTATAAGTATGTCGTGTAGGTACCTGTAGAGTTGCGCGAGAGTTTGAGGTCCAAAGATTAGGCTGGCTACACGCTGTCAAGCCACGTCAGGCAGGCTTGACAAACCCTGATAGATTTAAGTATTGATATTGACGTAGAATAATGATAATTGTTGAGATAATAATATTATTTATAAGTGCTTTGTGTATTTGCATTTCGATATTAAAATAGACTGGATGTTTTATAAACTTTTTTGTTTCCTTTTTTTCTATTTATAATCTACCTGAGACAACATAATACAATGACGATGATACAATGAATGAATGAAGTATTCAAAACTTCAATCTATTTATAAAATTTAAAGAAACAAAGACAATTTTTGATACACTATTTTATACACACAAATCTTTCTAAATACAAGAAAGTCAAAAATAACGCATTAAAAGCGATGACACATAACAATACAAATCACAGAACAATACATAATTACAATAATTCGTCATCATCCCATCATAATTATGCAGAACACATAAATCAGGTCAAATAAAAGATGACTAACAGCGATTGTATCAGTAAAGCTTGACCGGTGGGACTGATAGCTTGTGACACCTCCAGCGCGCGCGCAAAACAAGGCGGAGCCGAAGTTAATAAAAGTAGTTGCATCACACGCACGCCGCTCATTTCGCTGCCAACTGTCCGCGCGCACGGTACAATCATGGGAAAAGACGAGCTTATCAAAAACGTTCTCTATGTTATGAACATTATCTACGCGGTCTTCGGGCTAGTGACCGCCGCGACCGGAATCTGGTTCTTCGTTCAGTTGGCTGAGTTCGTCAGCCTCAGGAACAGCAACCATTACTTATTGGACTACAGGATCTACTGGCCTCAAGTCGCACCATGGCTCTTCATCCTCCTCGGAATCTTCATCATCATGATCTCCTGCTGCGGTTGGTGCGGTGCCAACAGAGAAAGCAGAGGAATGCTGGGGATATACGGACTCTTCCTGATCCTCATCGTCATCGGACAGCTGATCGCAGCCACACTTATCTTCGTGTACGTCGATGGAGAAGACACTGACAGATTCATCAAGGACACAGTCTATGATGGATACTACAACTCACAGTCCAACCCTGATGTGTTCAAGTCTTTCGGAAGGATCGAGAGGAAGCTGAAGTGCTGTGGCGCCAACGACGCGCGTGACTACAGGAGTTGGAGAAACGACCTGCCTCTCACGTGTTGCTTGGACAGTTACTACCGAGCGACTTGTGAGTTCACCGACAAGGAAGCGAACGAACGTCTTGGTTGTGCTAAAGTGGCTTCAGTTTACACTAAGATCATCAGCTCCTCGGTAGCTGGAGCGTCCTTACTTATATCTCTTTTAGAGATCTGTGGTATAGTGCTAGCGTGGAAGCTGTTCCATTCTCTGCGGGAAGTGGAGCATTATATCACGGAGCGGAAGGAAGGTGAAACGGAGTGCTAGGTCCTAAGTGCCACAGTATTATTATCGATACCGCCGATCGATGCCGCTACGGTATGAGACTCTAAACGATTCCGATACCGATTCTATGCCTGAAGTAACTTTCCCTTTCGAAGTTTTCTCTCTTTCACGGTGTCTGTTTTCCGAATAAAGTTCGTTTCCTTGTTGAAAGGAAATTCTGAAACCTTTGTTCTGTTAGATCTGATTTATTGTTACATTCCATCTGATTGTCGGTTAGTGTTAATTCGCTTTAATTAAAATCAATCTCATAGTATAGTCTGTGTAGTCTCGCTCCGCCACGCCTTAGGTCAAAGTGTATATTAAGATTCGAGTGGGCCTAATCAGGGGCTTCCTCCTTAACTCAATGAAGCATGAGTACCTGCAGTCTGCATTGACTCATCATGAACCTCAATTGTACCTAAGACATGGTGATCAGTCGGCCTCGCCCCCCACCAAGTGTCTTCGACACACACGATTAACGTAGTTAGGTATACATTGCTCGGTATGTAAGTTTCGTAAGTTATATTTCGCGTTAATACGCGTCCATGGACGAATGGAGATTGTGAAGCGATTGGAGGTCGTCTATGAGAAAAATGTGACCTCAGTTTGGGAAGTGGGCTTGCGACGAGTAGTGAGCGAGTAGGTACCTACTTGTGCCAGATTCTCGCTTCGTTTTGAGGTCGAAGCATTGTGTAATAGATGTTACCTGTGTGAGGTGTGTCATAATAGCCTGTTCGTGTTTGTCGTTCGGAGTAGTGAAGTTTATACAGCTCGGTCCATCGAAATATGCAAATTTTTACGCAAGAGCTATTGTGAGTGTATCAAGTATGCTCAGCAGAACTTATGGTGATTTATAGATGACGACATATTTGGATTTCACAATTTTCTCAAACGTGATTGTCGAGTAGCATAGTACAAGATGTGCCAAGCGTTGGTGTTCTTACCCTTTTTTGATAATCACAATATTTATAGAGAGTTATATTTTTTTTGTATCGAGTTTTATAATAAGTTTTATAAGTTTTTGGAACGAATTTCCGTCCTTTATATAAAGAGCCATATTTAATATATTTAAATAAATGTGTGTTTGTAAAAGTGTGTGTCCAATTGCCAAAGAAAGTATAGGTACAAACTTTCAAGAAAAAAAAAGAGAATATATTTTTGCATGCAAAAAAATACATTTATAAATCATGTAATTAGTATAAGTGAGTAACCACAAACATTATTACCGTAATAATTATTAGCTAATAATTATAAGTTATTTTTATACAATACTTTATAATAATGTCATTTAAGTCGAAACTAGTCTTAAGTCGTTTCGTTTTGTAATAAAAATTAAATGTTAAAATATCTGAGAAATGTATTTTTAATCTGTTTCCTCATTCTTGTGATAATTATCATAAAATACTGCTTTATTATCTAAATAATTATTATTCACAGAACTCGCATACTATTAACATTTGCGAACATGCATAATTTAAGAACTTCATAGATGATTAAATGAAATAAAAACCCCACGAATTTAAATGTTTATTTAATTAAGTATACATAATTATAATTACCTACTTGTCTCATAATTGTCTCAAACAAAGAATTCCTAAGTACTCAAACGAGCCACTTCCGTCATTTAGTAGGTACTTCTACATAATTAGAATTTCCTCTTCTTCATTACATAACTTAGAAAGTTATTGACACACACACACTCATGCGTAAAAACCCAGACAACGATACACATAACTTATAGTCACCATGAAAGCATGTGTAGGTAATAAATGATATTATACGAATACATGTGTATACCTATAATTCTATTACTATCTGATGGAGAATGCACAACCTATAATATCTAAGGCAGAATCATAATAAAAAAATATGGCCTTTAAAGGGGGTAAATGAAGAGGTTACATTAAGAAGGCTTTTTTAAATTGCCGCTCAAGGGCTATAACCAGAAATAATTTAGAGGGAAAGATAATTTAGAGGAATAGATAATTTAGAGGGCGAAGATAATTTGGAAATCGTTTTTTTGAGGTGTTATGGAAGTGCTTTTCGAAAATTAATCCCTTAGGGGATGATATTGTCTAAAAAATTGAAAACTCCGTGTGTTAAATTTTTCAATGGACAATATCAATTTTGTTTCTTCTCTACGATTCAATCTACGATTGTTCAAAGTTGGAGAAACAATGATTTAAGAAAAAGAAAATGAAAAATATTAAAACAATACAATACAAAAGTTACGTATTTATGAGTCAGTTCCTAATCTATATAACTAAAGAAATAGATTTCTATTTTCCAAATATTTCTCACTGCGTAGTGAAGAGAAAACTGGTTTGTTTATTTAAATATTACGTCATCACATGAGGCAGCCCTTTTTCTAACGCAAAACGAGTTTTGAGAAAATATGCGTTCTTCGCGTTATATCATCATCAGTAGTAACATAGACTTTATGCAAATGTAGGTGTGCGTGTGAGCGTCGATTCGATGGGAAAAAATATTTTGGTAAAAGTAACTTTTGTACGCAAGATGAGTAAATTTAATTTTAATTACAGCTGTGTAAATTAGATCAAACGTATGGTAAATTGTATTTTTGTAGGCACAACGAGAAAAATATTCATGACAGCTGTGTAAATTATTTTAGCTTAGAGCTTAATGTGCTCAGCAGGTTTCAAATCAGCATTTTATTCATTACTAGCTGCGACCCGCGGTATTACCTGCATAAGTACCTATCGATTCTGTATATCGGAATAATAAGTAGCCCAGTTCCTCTCGAAGAGAGGAGGCCTGAGTCCCAGCAGTGGGAACAATATAGGCTGATTCTGAGAAGTATCCTATGTCTAATTCAGGTTATGGTCTTATTTACTTACTGAGGAAAAATCTAGACTGCAAGCTGCTACTGACAACTTCTCGATGGAAAAAACCTTGAAAAGTCAGGATATTCCGATTTATATTTACAAACTAATAATTTTATCGTGCTGCGTCAGAATATTCATAAAATCTTTGGTCGGATGTCATGTAAATACTTCTCGATATTTACTATGTACCCACATCCGGTTATACTGGTAGTTCTTGGTTTGTTGTTTATCATGTGCACAGTTTCATGCATGCAATATCTATAGTGTAACCCAAAAGTATCTGATAAAAGTGTAAATAAACCTTGTTCAAGTTAAATTCTTACGCAATCACTTACTAAAGGGATATAGAGACACAATCATCTATATTTAGAAGGTTTCAACATCATTTTTCACCATTTTGCAAACATTTTTATTGTTCGAAGAACATTAATTGAATTATAATTAAAATTAATTAGGAATTAAAAAAAAATGAGCAGTTTCATAGAAAAGTGCCATCCATACCTATGGGGTACAGTTTTTTTTTTTGTTAACAGAAGAAAAATTTCTACGCTAGGGAAAAGGATGCTGAATTCATGGCTACAGTTTGCGCACTGGTAACTCTTTTCCTGTATAGTATTAGTAGGTACGATTATTAACAGCAGTGATCTTTATGAATGAACTCAGTATTACTACCACCGTACCTACATCTGCCGCAAACCAATGTTAATGTGTTCCGGTTCGAAGGGCGCCGGCGTAATTACTGGCTTATACGATTCTCCAGCTTTGTCTCAAGGATGGCACCGCCTCCAGGCCCACAACTGACAATGCGATTGTTTGTCAAAATGTGACATACTCGTAATTATGTAGTTAATTGTCATATGTTCTCGACAGGTCATGTTTATTTTTTTTTTGCCGTCCCACTGCTGGGCAAAGACGTCCCAACTCTCTTTCCACCTCTCTCTGTCCAAAGCGGCCATGTTTAATCTACTCAAGAAAATTCCTAAATTCATTCACTGACAGACTACAAGAAGCGCTATCGACACCGCTGGGTCTAGAAGCATAAAATTTGCACAAGAGTTCCTTAAATAACTAAAATCAGCAAAGAAAGGATTTTTGGAAATTTCACCCCCTACAGGAAATGAAGGTTAAAAATGTATGAACGAAATGTAAAGTTGATGTGTAGTTGTCAGATTGTCGCCTGTTACCTGTCGCCAGGCGGTTTTATTAGATAAGCTCTATTGCAAATTTGTGCATAGGCGCCGGTGACCACATATACATAAACTCACGCCGGTTTCCCATGGGGGTAGGCAGAAACTACAGCACACGACTGCTACGATCCTTACATACTCCTTTTGCCTCGTTTACGTTTATACATCTGATCATACGCGCACGCCGGTTGCAGGTAGTACGCACCTGACCTTTCTGAAGAACATCAGTAATAAGGTCACGATAATGTCCTTCAAGGGCGTGCCCTCCCAGCGTGATCACTCACCATAATTTGATTGCTTAACATAATCAGCCATGCCAGCCATGTTCCCACCGCTGGGACACAGGCCTCCTCTCTGTGAGAGGGAGTGGGCTGTAATCCACCACGCAGGCCCAGTGCGGGTTGGTAGATGTCAAATGTCTTCGAATTTTTGGTTCTAGGACATGCTGGTTTCCTCACGATGTTTTCCTTCACCATTTTGGGAGCAGTGGTGATGAAATAATTTATACAAAGTAAAGCGCCTGTCTGGGTTTGAACCTACGACCTACAACTCTTAAGTCGCGGCCGTTACCACTTGGCCACTGCTCTACTTGGCCACCACTGCACCATAATTGGATTGCTTGCCAAAAACTTAAAATTAAAAAAATAAAATTTTCTTCTGAAGGCTTTCATACAAAGTCGTGGGAATTTACTCAAGTATGTAGGTATGTAGGTATAATGTATCATTCAGTTGACTCAGACTTTCCCGAGCATGCGTGAAACAGTTATGTTGTAGTAAAACGTAATTTTATACCTTTAGATACACGAGAGTGAAGCCACGTGTTCTATTGAGTATAGTTGCGACACCTGGCTCCGCTTGTTTTACATTCCTAAGTTATACAGGAAACTTTGCAAGTTATACAGTTATACATTGTAAGGTAAATAATTCTGTAACCACCTGCATTGATGTATAACACACTGTGGTTAATAAATAAATAACTGTAGTGGGGAGGCTTTTAAAAAGCTAAGAAAAATAAAGAAAGATAATATTTTTATTTGCGATAAAAATGACGCATAAAAAGGACACAAACAGAAAAGAAATAACAAGTTGAGGGAGAACATGCGTCACATCCACGCAAAACGGCCATCGCTCAGCATAATGCTAAGACCCTATACGAGACAGTCCCAGCGCTGGTTTTCAGTGACAGCCGGCGTTGGTGTGATGACGTCAACCAGTGCAGCAAAATGTGAAGTGACAAAATAAATCATTTGAATTTGAAAGAAATTAAGGTTTGGTTTTACCTTTTTTACAATAATTTGGTAGGTATCCGTCTGTTAGTTCCAGGTGATTTTCTCCGAAACTGGATATTAAAATTCCCGCAAAAAGTAAAATTGGTGTCCTATCTACCGAATTAGATACATGAAAGTTAACTTTTAGAGAATATCAATACATTTTATTTATTTTTTTGCTAAATGGGCCTGCTCTTGATCTCAATCACGCCTGATGGAAAGCGATGGATGAGGTCTATGATGGCACGAGCGTGCCCAGAAGATGATGATGTTGATGGTTATTAGTTAGAAAAAAAATTAAAAACAGTTATTCAGGAAAGAAAACGGAAATACAGAATAGAACATAACATATTTCGTCATCCATCTTTACTACCACTCCTTATCAGACATAACCCATAAAAAACCCCATATTGACACAAAGAGATCACTGTCAATGTCAACAGTGCTGTAACTGAAACTAGATTAGTTTTTTATCTAGATCGGCCTACTTCACAGCTGAATGAATTCAGTTGGGTACGGTGAACCACACTTGAACTACGAAAACCGACCTTATTGCTATGATAATAAAGGCGTTTTCAAACCCAACATTATGTCTGAACTTTAGAAGGTGCTGTGACCTCTGAGTTTGTTACGGTCTTTCTATCGGAGTAGTCGGATAGGAAATACCAAACGTTTCTAGTTTATTTTTGAGGTGTAAAAGCGTTTCCTTGAACCAATTTACAGAAAACATAACACAACATCATGCCTGTTATTCCGGAAGGGTCAGGCAGAGTGAAACTATAGTAAGCCCACATTTATTGACGGCACGGTTGGCGCAGTGGTTAAGCGATTGACTGCTGCGCTGCGTGTCGCGGGTTCGATTCCCGCACGGAACAAATATTTGTATGACCTACATGTATTTGTTCCGAGTCTGGGTGTTTTTCTATGTATAATATGTATGTATTTACAAAAAAAAAAAATGTATATAAGTAGTTTATCAGCCATCTTGTTACCATAACACAAGCATTAGGTTGCTTAGCTTGGCACTAGATGGCGCTGTGTGAAATGTCCAAAGATATTATTATTATTATTATTATTTTGCCAGTTGTATTTCATCCATCCATCCACAGGCACAGTTCAAGACTCCGGTCTGCTACTGAGAAATTTCCAGATGGAAAAACGTCAAGAAATTAATATAATATTGATCAAATAGTTGACATTATTCGTGCTGTTGACTGTACGCTGACATTGCACACCACAATGTTAGCTTTGTAAGCCGTAATTAAAAAGTTAGGTGTGTGCGGTTTCTTGTTATTGTTTGATTATTATTTAATATGAGTATAATCATGTGACTAGTATTTTTGTAGTGGGGCTGGGTTAGTTAGGTACCTAGTCTGACTCGATGATACATCAATATGATTCCTTCCCCTCCGTGTTTAAATGCGTGTACAGAATATGTTTTTATTATTTTTAACCCCCGACGCAAAAACGACGGGGTGTTATAAGTTTGACGTGTCTGTGTGTGTGTGTGTATGTCTGTCTGGCATCGTAGCTCCCGAACGGATGAATCGATTTTGATTTTGTTTTTTTAAAAACTGTTAGCTTACATACAGGCTGGCAGATCCATCGACGCACACCTTGTTACCATGCACTCAGCACATGATTCTGACCCTCCCATTTAAAAATAATCGCCCTGCCATTCATTTTGACCGTGTAGTAAGTATTGTACTTGTCTATGAAACAACAGTTTTTTTGTTATAGCCGACGAAAGCTTTCTACGCCAGGGGGTCTAGCAAGGGGGGGGGGGGGGGGGCTCAGGGTGTGCTGAATTCGTGGTTAAAGTTTGCGCGTCGATGTCCCTGACATCCTGCATTATGTAAATATCTTGTTTGTTCCTTGTATTCACAAATTGAATAGATATAATTAATTAACTACCTATGCAGATATTTTCTCTTTCTTTAGTTAGCCTTTCCTGCCCACTGCTGGACAAAGTCCTCCACCAAATCCTTCCAAGAACTCTTTTCCCACGCTACCTCGAACTGCGGTGTGCGGCCAGGTCCTCACGCCATCTCTATCTGGGGCTGCGTTCCAAAACGCGTATACTGGATGTAGGAAAGAAGGCTGCCAGGCTCAAATGGGATTAGGTGGGTCACATCAGCTGCATGCACGATGGCGCTGGGCAAAAGTCTCTACACAATGTGTGCCTGAAGATGGACGGCGCCGCCGACGCAGATACACATTAAATAATGAAAAATCCTCTTTGATCCTAATTAATTCCGATCTATCTGTCTAGTTAAAGCCCTTTTAAAGCTAAATACTGCGAGTGGTGGATAAAACTCTCTTTTTCTAGAAATTATTCAGGGCAGTATTTCTGTCTCCATCATTATTACATTAAACCAAATTACGCGAGATTCTCAGAAAAACAGGTTTATTAAGCATCCGGTTTTATTTCTACGAAATCGACTCATTATACAAAACCAAGAGACTACCTTTAATAAAATTTTAAACAAGAATAAATTGCTATTACTTTTTTTTATTAAATTAATACTCGAGAAGCATTAGGTACCTTTTTCTTGGGGCTGTCGGGTAAAGATTCTAGACAGTGATTAGATATTCGACAGTCTTTCGATATTCACCATTATTTCGATATTCGCCAGTTTTTTTTTTCATGATATAATTATAATTTTTTTATTAAATTAACGCATTGAATACTATTTTTACAAGCTATCACTAAAATATATATACAGGGTTATTTTTCAAAGACCAGCCAAATTTAAAGATGTGGTACAGACCATCAAACTGAACAACTTTCTCCATGGGACAAATAGCGTAATTTTGCTGGTCTTTAAAAAATAACCCTCTATATTATATACAAGTATATAATAAAAAAATAAAGAAAAAGGCAGGAGCTCATTGGGCATAAAAAAATTCGCCCGCATCGCTGTCGATGGGATAAGTGCCCAAAAGGCTGGCAGCATTACCACGTTGGATGGCAATGCTGATTCTTTCGGCTAAAAATAGGCCAGCCCTTTGGTCACGTGAAGAGTCAACCAAACGCTTCACGATGTCCCGAAAAATTATGAGCACTCGGACCCCAAGACCCTAGTGTTTCAACCACAAATGGCTCAAACAAATAGCTCCCAATAAGGTTGTTATATTTGCGCCGTTTGAGGTTTTCTATTCCTGCAACAGCCGTCCCAGCACAGCCCGCCGTGCTAGGAAGATGGGATGGTACGAGGGTGTCGACACAGGTTGCATCCCACACCAAAGGCCTACCCAACTTCCAAGGCATTATGGTCATTCCATCTGGCCTTTTTTCCAAAACTTTGATGTCTGGGGCTACTAAATTAAATTTCTGTATAGTCGATAGTCTGTCAGTATGGTCACAAATGTAAATTTCACATTTTGAGTTGTTGAGGTCAAGACGGATGGATTGGAACTGCTGCTTTAGGAATTGAAGATCTTTTAGAACGGTGTCTACGTCACCTCTTAGTGTTCCGTCATCTAAATACCACACATTGAATTTTGAATTTAGTTGTTGTATTATGGGATGGATAGCCAAACTGAAAATGAATGATTCCAAAACGTTCTCTTTGTATAATAATTTTGATGGGTGCCTGTAGCACTGCCACATGAAGCCATAAATTTCTGTAACTCCTTTTTTACTTCAGCCAACAAAGTGTCCCTGTTAACAGAGTTGAAGGCGTTCTTAACGTCAACCTTGAGGATGACCTCACCTTTACTGGCATTTTAAAAAACTTATTACTTAAACTTACCAGTTTCGATATTTTAATTTGTTTTTAATTTTAGTTTTTGGTTTTATTTAATATTCGCTAGTCTTTCGATATTCACCAGTCCTTCAATATTGGTCTGTCTTTTGATATTCGCTAGTGTTTCGTCTCGCTCCGCTCCAGTTTCGCTTTCGCTGTAACGTACGACAAGCGCCTGTCTGGGTTCAAACTCACGACCTACTTACATCTCTTAAGTCGAAGCCGTTACCTCTGAGCCACCAGTGCTCTAAAAAGTCTTAAACTTTGTTTTAATTAGGTAATTTACCTGAATTAAATTATTCATTACCTGAGCAGTCTCCAAGGAACAATTTAGCTTTATTATAATTGCTACCCAGAATTTTACTCATTCGATCAAATTAGCGACTGACTCATACACGGCGCAAAGCGAAACCACTAATAAAAGGTTTTAAAGGACATAACATCACACCTGTATTTCCCAGAGGGTAGGCAGAGAGGACATCAAAGTAATAGTGAGCGAGTTTATTGCTATCGACTAGGCACAAATGCGGACTCCGGGATATGTTTTTATAACACTGTTAAATAACAATTACGTCTCATAACTCATACATATTTGCACGTACCTAGACTTTTAGTTAAATACCTCATAGTCACGTAGTAGCTACGGGTGAGATTCGCACAGCAAAGTGTTTGTGTCACCTGAGCAGAGAGGCACGTGTTTATGGTCACGCGTGCTTCGCTGAATGAGATGATCTGATTGGTGACAGGTTGCAGGTACAGTCCCATTTACTTATTCTTCGACTGTAAACCCGCACAGTGACCTGAGGCTATTCGTGCCAATATACCACCAGCACATTCAAATAGGGTCAATTCGCACTAGTGTTAATTTTTCACACTGCGAATTTACACCATTTTTATAAACCAGTTTTTTGATTCTCGTATTGGTGCTGACAAAGAGTCTACGTCATCAGCTGATGATGATGATGACGTCATAGCATATCACCACGCCTCGGTAGAGGTGTGTTACTCCCACGTTCTACCAGTTATCGTAGGTCCCATGTCTATGAGGTGCTCATTCTTGTAAGGCTCACCTCAAATAAGCTATTGGAAACATTTCCCAACTATGAGTTGGCACTGAACCTTTTCTGAGAGAAGAATTCAATAATATTTTTCCCTAAGATATTCGCACAGACCAAAAAGGAAAGTATGGTACTACTGTCGCTCTTCTGTTAGAGTCTTGAAGAAGTTGTTCATAATAGAATAGAACGTCATAGATAAAATAACAAACAGAATTCAAACAGCCTCGTTAAATAAATATTTATAAGAAAAACTTCACAAAAGCTCCAAACTTTTACTTTCGTCCAAGCTCTACGGTACCTCCGCCTCATGATGTCGTAAGCCCAGCAGTGAAAGGGCCCAAAAGGTACCTCGGACAAACACTTATAAGTTCTTATAACCTTGGGCCACACAATAATCAAAACTGGTTTGTCGTTGGCCCCATAGAGTACAGTCACGAACAAAAGTATATATACACTCGGCTTTATTGAAAAGCGATTTACTCCTTTATTTTTTAATGAAATTTTATGTTGTAACGAACATGGTATTTTCGAACCCATAGGTTTATGTAATATGTCGTATTTCATTGTTGCATTCGTTATTTCACGAAAAAATCGCAATTGAAAGTTGCCAAGTGTTGACATATTGGTGCTCGTGACTGTACACATTGGAGATATTTGGCAATCAACAAAGGAACCAAAATATCTTGCTAGACAGAGAACCAAATGAAACGGTGGCTGGACTGTGTGACATATGATATGGCTAGAAAGGGAGTGACTACCGCGATGACGACTAATAGAGAAGTATGGAAGAAAAATGTTTACTCGAGCCCAAATAAATAAAAAAAAAAGTTTTTTATTCACTTCAGCTGTACAAAAATACAAGACTTATCTAAACACTATGCGGCGTTACAACTAAGGGAAGGAGTGTTTTCGATGAACTCTGGCACCCAAGGTAAGATTTAACTTGTGTTTAGGGTGCCAGCGTCTTCGCCTATGATTTGGAATTGGAATAAGAGCAAGAGAACGATGATGATTATGATGATGGGGAATCAATTGGTGAACTTAATTGTACAGCGGCCGGAAATATGGCTCATTGAGTTTTAGAAAAAGTTCTTGTAAGGCTTGAAAAAGGTGGTAGCGGGATCGTCCGAAAGGGTTACCGCTGCCCTGGAACATAAAGGGCTAAGGAAGGAACACGGGTGGGTTTTAGTCAGTAAGAGAGTCATTTGATGATTTTCATTCATTGAAAAAGGTGTTGAAGGTTTTGTAGAGCGTCGTGTCTGGCACTCTTATTTGTGCGATAATCTCCTTCTACAGCTCGATGTATCGTATCCTTGGTTATTTGACGTCTTCTTAGTCTGTCTTGACTGATTTTACTGGTTTGTGACCCTAGTGCAAGCGCAACTGCCGAGCGTAGATTCTCCATTTCAATTCCCAAGTCGGGAAAACTGTTACTGAATTTTTCCATCAGGTTATTCTCAGTCTTGTTATTATTGGCAAATGACTTCCCTCCTATTCTTCGTCTTCTTCATTGCACTCTCGTCAGAGCGGTCGTGATCCTCATGTTATTTCTTGTCTACGGGCTGATGTGATTCGCCTTACGATTTCTTGCCATCTACTCCGATGTCTGGTATTTTTTGTGCACTCATACAAGGGATCGCCCACTGCGGATTTAATTTAGTGAGTCCATCTCATGGGTCCGCGTGGTTTAGTGCCCTCCAATCTAACCCTCCTACGGGACATGGGACTTAAACATAACTGGCGAAATGTCGTTATATGGAAGTACTAACACCTCTGCCTACTTCTTCTGGGTACATAATATGTGTGATGTTATAAGTATCTTCACGACCAGTGCTACTATGAGGTGTCCATATACTGGTTGTATCTACGTGGTTTCGAAGCTGTTTATTTAATTTATTTTATCGTTTGAACAGTAGTACGACCAGGTGTGCTTTAGTCACGCTTCTAAGCAATAGGAATGTGTCATCTCTTGTTGAACAGACCATACCTAAACTATTCTATTGTCTTCCGGAGGTTTGGTTGGCACTAGGTGCAGATTTTAACGGGTTTGTGGCTAAGTAATAACAGCCGCACGGGTCGATCGATCAGAAGGTCAATTCTCCTAATTTAAAATGTTCAAAATCTAGTCGCAGTCTCATCTCGGCGACGCGTCTTTCCATTCTATACAAGGCCAGAACTCAGCCATTGGAAACTGCTCGCGTACACTTTGTACTGCTATTTTTAAATCTGCAATTACGATTTATACACGAATTTTGCGTACTGCACTTGTACTGTACTGTTTGTAACGTGTATGCGAGTATCCTAGTTCCAAACTATACTACATCACTTACGCCTGACAAAAAAATTGGGTAGGTTAAAACTGTGACCCCCTGCGCTCGAGCCGAGCGAGCGCGGCGAGCGGTGCCGCGGTAGCGGCCGGCGAGTGCCAGAAACGACTAGACTATATAGAAAAAAAAATACTTTAGTAGGTTTAAACTCAGTAGTTGCCTGTAAATTATTTCGAAAATTAGTGCGATGCGTACTGGCACTTTATAATATGGAATAAGGTAGTTAATTAGGTCACTACGAAGTATACGCGAGTAGTACGCAAATACTACTCTTGTATAGATTTGAAGACCTTAGTAAAAAACCGGCCAAGTGCGAGTCGGACTCGCCCATGAAAGGGTTCCGTTACGTTACGATTTATGACGTATTAAAAAAAAACTACTCACTAGATCTCGTTCAAACCAATTTTCGGTGAAAGTTTATATGGTAATGTACATCATATATTTTTTTTAGTTTTATCATTCTCTTATTTTAGAAGTTACAGGGGGGGGGACACACATTTTACCACTTTGGAAGTGTCTCTCCTCCAAACTATTCAGTTTAGAAAAAAATGATATTAGAAACCTCAATATCATTTTTGAAGACCTATCCATAGATATACCACACGTATGGGTTTGATGAAAAAAAAAAATTTGAGTTTCAGTTCTAAGTATGGGGACCCCCAAAATTTATTGTTTTTTTTCTATTTTTGTGTGAAAATCTTAATGCGGTTCACAGAATACATCTACTTACCAAGTTTCAACAGTATAGCTCTTATAGTTTCGGAAAAAAGCGGCTGTGACATACGGACGGACAGACAGACAGACAGACATGACGAATCCATAAGGGTTCCGTTGCCATTTGGCTACGGAACCCTAAAAAGTGATTTTCAATCCATACGCGATTAGTTTCACATCCCTGTGTTCTGGCCTTGTATAGAATAGAAAGACGCCTCGGCGACCAACTAATATAAAAAACTTGTCAGAAATAAAGGGAAATTAGAGGTATTTCAAGTTCAACCATATTCATTGCGTTATTTACGTTTTTTAGCAGACACATATTTTGAACATAATATGAAGCAATGGATTAGCAACATCTTTCAAAATGATTCGAATTGAGATAGGGAATATGTTACGCAATTAATTAGGGTGCTGACTTATAATCAATACACTTAAACTTAAAGGACTTGAACTATAAAGGAGCGGTTCTTCAGAGAGCAACGAGCGTCTATAACATGTGATGTACTTATTTCTCCTCAAAATTCGGTAGGTATTGGCATCGGTCTCAGTGGCCAGGTCTTGTGGCTTCAGTATGAAACGAAATACTATCGATTGTGTATGATAAAGCATTCACATTTTTCTGCGAGCAGTTTTTGACGCATTTCAAAAGTATGCTTGACATGTCCGCCGGGTGTATTTCATTTCAGTCATCATCATGACACTCCTCACGATGAAGTAAAACATCGTGAGGAGACCGGCTTGTCGTAGAACCAAAATTAGCCTACTATGTTCCCACACCTGGGACACAGCCTCCTCTCTGTGAGGGGAGTGTGCCGTAATTCAACGCGGGCCCAGTGCGGGTTGGTAAAAGTCGCATGTCTTCGAATTTTTGGTGCTAAGAGATGCCGGTTTCCTCAAGATATTTTCCTTCAGCGTTTTGAGAGCAGCAGTGATGAAATAATTTACCCAAAGTATAGCGCCTGTCTGTCAGGGTTCGAACTTACAACCTACAACTCGTAAGTCGCGGCCGTTTCCACTGCGCCACAACAGCTCTAACAGTTATAATTACTCTGATAAAGTATGATTATCTGGCCATCCACTGGGGGGTTATCTCTTAGATTACAGCACAAAAATGTTAAGTATCGGCTGCAAGCCCCTTATCGATGATATTTGCCCTGAACCCGCGTGACCTATAGCCTGATGTGCAGAGTTACTTAGTTCGATGCATTTGATCGGTAGAAGGTTATGAAATCTACAGTCACCGTCTTTATGGCTGATTTAAAAGCTTTTAAGATTATACTGTGATGGTCAGAAGATATAATTTATCCGGCGTCAGACAGCTAGCTTGAGTGTGTAGATTCTATACTTACAAAAGTGGTCATGTGTGGCAGGCATGTGTGAAGTTAACACACAACATCATCTGCCTGCCTTTTCCCACCTACATATGTTGAGGTCGGCTTCCAGTCTTACCGGATGCAGCTAGAATACCAATATTTTACATGGAGCGACTGCCTATCTGACCTCCACAACCCAGTTACTGAGTAATACGATCTTCCTTGGCAAGACTAGTTGTCCGACTTTTGGGCTTCTGACTACCCGTAACATTGAGTGAAGTTGACATACATTTAAACTCATTTTGCACTTTGCAGTCATATCTTGCTTAGAGGGTATTATGCTTTTAAGCTATTGTAAGTAAGTAAATTTTATTTGCTTAATAAAATGTAACAATAAAATATGGGTGATTCATGTACAATCTTCCTGACTTTAGGCATGTTAATAATGTACTAAAATAACAATAAATGAAAAAATGGGTTAATAGCCAAGAACCTCGACCAACACCTGAGAAGGCTCTCGTTGGGCAGCTGGATCAAGGGCTTGGTTCAGTAAGCGGTACTTCTGGACACGGCCCGCATTGTCAGGAGGTTCCTCTCTCTGGAGCCCTGACCGCCCGGCTGCTTGGATCCTGTTCCCAATACCGGTGGGCTACTATTTTTTCTATTTATAAATGTTTTTTTTAAATCTTTTTATTTATAAAAATATTTAAAAATGTCTATAATATATCTATAAATACCTATAGTTAGAAGAATGTATCTTTCTAGAAGTGTTTGTACAGACGCCAGCAGGTCAAGCTACCCGAAACTGTCAATTTTTTCCAATCAATCTTCAACCTTAATGCTATAGTGATAAAGTTGAAAATCTATTAAAGAAATTTGACAGATTGTAGTAGCTTGATGTGCTGGCGACTGTACATTCTTATTTGCCTAACTTTCTTCATCTTCTTTCCTCCTTTGTGCAGGTCTTCAGCTATTATAACATGAACTGTCCATTACGTTAGAATATCTAGTTTGAAGCATGCGCAGGCCATTCTATTTTAAGGTTTCCTGAAATGTAAAAATCAAGATGATCTTATGTCAACAATAAGTTATTAGAATACTGGATGTCCTTACTTATATTTAGCTTTTTCTGATTCTGTATGTTGGCACTTGGCAATTAACTCGAGAAACCAACCAAACACAATGTTCTAATACCCTTTAAACGACCGTTATGGTGGTTTGAACTTGGAACACATTTTTTACTATGACGATGAAGAAACATAATGTCACGTATTGATATTCTTTTTTGTGGTTCACAAAAAAGGCAAAGGACAGACCACGATACGGCCTAGTTCCTCAATGGCGGAGGCTACCCATAACATTAACGTAAACGGTGTCGTGAGCAGCAAAGTACTTGTAGCTACTTGGGGTCAATCGTTTCCAATTACTGGCGTAAAAGAACAATACAGGTTATATCAGAAGGGTGTGATCAAAATGGTGTGGTACGGACCATCAAACTGAACAACTTTCTCCGTGGGACTAACATCATAATCGCGGAAAAATAATTACTTGTCACATACAAAACTTTATACAGAATACACTTGTTGACCACACTTTTCTGATACACCTTGTATAACATGGTTCATGAGGATGGGTATTTATTGGGTAGCAGGCTCTCTATTCCTTCTAAAAAAGGTTTATTAAACCAATGAAGCTCAAGTCTTAGCAAACTATGTACACTGGTTCTTTGAAAATTCTCCGATGTACATTTATACAGGGTGGCAGAGATATCGACGCGCAACCAGTTACCATGGATTCATTCAGTCGTGCTTCTGAACACTGCGTTGAAACTATTTGCCGGTTAATTTTAATTTTGACATGAGTGGTTTTATTATTTAATTATTTGATTTTTGAGATTAAGAATGATATTTTGTTTTGATTTTGATTATAGTGTGTTACTAACAACTATGGACATTTAATCAGTCTATTCAAATAGTTATTTTAAAATAAATGCTGTTCCATACCTAAATTTTGACCGCGTAGGTATTGAACTATTTTATTAAACATCTTTTTCGTTAACCGACGAAATATTTCTACGTAAGTTATGCTTTATTGTGAACCAAACTGAGGTAAGACGCAAGTCTCGGGCACTAAACTTAATAAAAAGGCTGCGAAGACGCCGAGGTCACACAACGACACAGTTCCCAACAATGGCGCCGTCACTCCGCGTAACATTACGCCGATTACGCGTAATGTTCGCGTAATTACGCATTGTTTGCGCATGCACATGTACAGTCAACTGCACGATAGTGATACCAATTTGACATTGACAGCGCCTTTATGTCGTAGTCGTAAGGTCGATTTTCGTAGAGCAAGCGTTTCCACTGATATTTTGCCTGGTTGACTGCAACAGCGCAAACCGCGGTTTGGCGATAAAATAAAATAAAATAGAACTGCAATAATTTAATAATACAATTATTGTTATTATACCTAAATGGTTTATGAATGAAATGTGACTAATATTCGCTCAATGGATTCTGATGAGTTTAAATAATTTGTTATTGATGATTCTTGTAATTAGTTTATCGATGCGATGAGTGTGTCTCTTCGTTATTGGAATGTTTTAGTGTTTCTTTGTTTTATTTAAATGAGTTCACTGATGTTTTGCCGAGGAATTGGGACGCGGAGGTCAAAGGCAGTTATTTCATGTAAAATAATAATGATAAGCTGTATCAGCGGGGTACCACACTATCCGTAGCAATGGCTTTCATTTTGACAGTTTAACAACATTCATTGCGTTATTTACGTTGTTGAGCAGGTAAATTTTTCGAACATATGAAGCAATGGATTAGCAATATCCATCAAAATGATTCAGATTGTTATTGATAGTTTGTTACACAATTAGGCTGCTAGTTATATTTCAACCCGATTCCTTTATAGTTCGGAAGAAGCTGAAATAATAAAATCTGCTGCATGGTGCATCATACCTTATCAACTACAGAATATAATGGCTTGAATACCACGGTGAATAACTCGTTGGGTCTATTGCTACCAATAGTTTGGTATTAAACCTGTTGTGTATACAAGGTACTAAACACTTAGGTGTTTAGTACCTTGTATACCCCTACACCTAGTACACCTAATAATATATACACAGTACACGGACAGTACAGTACAGTACAGTTCACACGGACTTCTCAAGGAAGTCGAATTTTCCACAGCATCAGCAGTGGGGTGGAGGAACAAATTCCTCTAGTTAAATGAGTCTCGAGTTACTGACACATTCTGTGCTGCATGCTAAAACGGATATTTTTTATACTATTGGTAGTGAGAGTTCTTTGCGAAAAGTAAGAAAGCGACGCTTCGAAAAGGTGAAAGGATCTATCTTATCCTTTAGCACGTTCTTCGATATTGGTGAAGATACAAGAGAATTAGTTCTAACGAATAATTGCTTAGGATTTGAGCGTTTCCGTAGGTGGATTTCTTCGTTAATTATTTACAAGCAATTCTCTTCGTTAATTATTTCCTTTGAACTGTTCATTGTTCTTGAATGAACTGACATCTTTTATTTTAAGGCAATTCCGTGAGTAAATCGGTGACATACATTTTGTAAAAAATAATCCTGGTGTCTTATGTTAGGCCAAAACTCGGTTATTGGCCTTGCCCGTTTTATGTTATATAATTAAATAGTTGGTGCTCAAAAGTAGATGATTTTCCTAAAATGTGAACAAGTAAATATTTAATGATCTACCTCATCATCTGCCTAGCCTTTTCCCAACTATAACAAGCTTCCAGTCTAACCGGAGGCAGCTGAATACCAGTATTTTATATGGAGCGACTGCCTATTTGACCTCCACAACCCATTTGCTGAGTAACACGATACCCCTTGGTAAGACTGCTCATCAGTATTTTGGGCTTCTGACGACCCGCAACGAGTGTCAAAGATCTACAAATGACAGCCGGGACCAAAGGCTCAACGTGCTTTCCTAGGAACGGAGGGTCTCGATATGCAACGGATGGTCACCTATCCACGAACCGACCGCGACAAGCCTTGCCTTCGATCGCTTCGTGTTGCTGTTATTAAGCCCCTCACTTACTTAGATTATCACGTATAACGTACAAATTCCTAGTCGGTCATGCAGAGCACTGATTCGCCCATGACATCATATAATCATAGTTAATCCGTATCAAGTGCAACTTGTTGAGTTCTTCCGATAGCACTTCCACCGCGTGTGGGAGGTTCCAATTAAACCGTCTGCTGGTGTTGGCTATTTTAAAATTAACTATTATTAGTCGAATATGACTGCGGTGATCTTTACAATGTGTTCCTAAGCAAAATGTTCTTAGACAGGTAAGTAGTCTGTTTTATCTATAGCTAGCTGTGCCCCGCGGTTTCACCCGCATAAGTCTCGATCCTGTGAGAATATCGGGATGATAAGCATTCTTTGTCCTAATCCAGGACCTGGGCTACCCATGTGCCAAATTTCATTTAAATCCGTTCACCCGTTTTAGCGTGAAAGTGTAACAAAGAAACATACAGAAAATCAAATCTTTTATCTTTGTAATACTTATTGCAGTTCTTTATATCGCAGTATCTTTTATCCCGATATTTAAACAGGATCGAGACTTATGCGAGTGAAACCGCGGGGCGTAGCTATTTATTTATAAGGGGTTTTTTTTAAATAAAAGTTGCTTATTAAAATTAAGTAATAATTAATGACATCATACGGTTTTGACGTCTGTTAACTTTAACCAACGTTTATAATTAAAGGGAAATATGTTTAGAAATAGACAAGACTTACGGTGAAGGGAAACAAATACAGGAAACCTAGGTGTTGGTCATACTAGGATTAATATCTAGGAATACTTAGAGTACGAATAATGAATGTTACTTCAAAATACATACTTCAAAATCACGGATGTTACTTCAATTTCGTTACCATTTTACCAGAAGATCTTTGAAGATTTTAGAAGTAAGTGAATGAATGTAAGTATATTCTCATATACATATATGATCATATTTAAATTGATTAGTGAATTGTTTTTGATTTTATGTATTTTGTTTTCCCTCCTACTCTTACACACGTTGTGTATATCTCTCTATCTACTCTTGTCGCAGGTATGCTTGAAGAGATTTCTTTGTAAACAAGCTTCACCTTTGTACGTATTTTTCTGTTCCTTTCTTCGTGTCTGTTTGTATGTGTACATAAATGAATCTCTATACTATTAATAAAGCTGAAGAGTTTGTTTGTTGAACGCGCTAATCTCTGGAACTGTCAGTCGGATTTGAAAAAATATTTTTTGCCTTTCATAGCCCAATTCTTGAGAAAGGCAAACAACCTAAACACGTCGAAGAACAAACAAGAAAGAAAAAATTCTAAGTGAAAACGAGGTGATAGCGCGGGGGCGATGCGATGCGACCCAGTGGGGCGGGGGACCGAGAAATTTTACGCGGACGAAGTCGCGGCCAGAAGTTAGTAAATAAATAAGATCAGCAGTTTCAATCTATATTAATGTGGCGATAGAAGCCGCTGCTCCAAATGCCAATATTTGATCAAATAACAACACTGTTATGAAATAGAGAACGTTGGCATAGTTTTATATACGTTGGCATTTAATTAAAAGTTTTAGCAATCGTTGTGAGGAAACAGCGCTGATCATAATCGTTTTGTGTTTTGAAGAAATATTAATAAAAGCTTCTTACTTATCACGACTGAGTCAAAAATTTTGTCTGTCGTAGGGCAAAATTCATAGATCGCACTTTGTCTTTAGTTTGCTAAGTAAAGTTAGCGTTTCCTATATGAACCTTTAGGTAACGTTGACATTCGTATAAGCGAATGTGAGCAAGAGTCGGATACAAAAATATTAATGTTAACGGTTTACATAATCAGCCTATAATGCAGTGGCGGACTAAGCCCGTCAGAGGCCTGGGGCGGCAGTCGAATGAGGCCCAACCGCTTTAAAAAAAAATATAGTTTTACAAGCTTTTTTTCAGTTCACATTTATATGTATAAAAGTATTTCGTTAAAATCTGGCAAGTGAAATTTAAATTCGAATTAAATTATTTAGGCTAAATAAACATACATACCTACAATATGGAATAGATATGGGTGATGAAAATAAAATAAGAATCAATCGACAAAAAAAAAATTGATAAATAAATTAAAGATAGTTTTTTTTATTTTTTGTAGCGTATTATATGTGTTTTCGTGCCTTCAATACTTCCTCCAGTATAGAAAGCCCATGTTTAAAGTCTAAGCACATTTTTAAAGTCTTGTTTAGGATTTGATCAGGGGAACGCGAAAGCATTTGGGGGCCCCCCAAGACCGGAGGCCTGGGGCGGGCCGCTCCTTCCGCCCCCCTGTTAGTCCGCCACTGCTATAATGTTCCCACTGCTGGGACACAGGCCTCCTCTCTGTGAGAGGGAGTGGGCTGTAATCTACCACGCGGGCCCAGTGCGGATTGGCAGATGTAACATGCCTTCAAAATTTTTAGTTCTGTGACCTGCCGGTTTCCTCACGATGTTTTCCTTCACCGTTGTGAGAGCAGTCGTGATGAAATTATTTTAACGTTTTACAAATTTTAATAATGTATAAGTTCATATACGAATGCTTTAGCAAAGTAAAGTCAAAGTGTGATCTATGAATTTTACCCTTAGCCTAGCTAGTCAGCAAGGTAGGTAGTGGGGCTGACTGTCCAGAAGGCCAAAAACGCTCAAAATCTAGTGTCAATCTCTCATCTCAGCGACAATCAATATCAAACACTTGTCAAAAATGTAGGGACATTAGCGGTATTTTTGACAGATTGAGTCTGAGATCAGACTGTAAGCATTCTTAAAATTTTAAGTTAAGTTTAAGTTTGGTGATAGTGGAGCACCATAGATATAAAATAATTACATTTCTATGTGGAGCACTCTGTAGAAAAGTTTGTACGGAAAAGTTTTCATACCATAAAAGGTAGCTCGGTATGTAGGTGCTCACTACTGCCGCCAAACAGCATTGCTGTTACATTTCGCAAATGCTACTCAATCTATTAACACCTATTAAAAAAGAACTTCTAAATGTTGATGTCCGTCCAAACGAATCTAAACCTTATTGATAACTTAGTAAGGTTCAAAATTATATATGACATGTTAGTTCGTACCGTAATAATAATATTAGTGCACCTCGCTATAACTTAAACGATTTAGAGCTCTATTCAGTTGCGATAAATTTTTTGAAATTATAATACTCACTATAAAGTAGGTATTGGTATCAACAATGTGCAAAACAATTATTAACGCCATTCAATTTTAAACCATATCTTACCAACAATAAGACTCAAAATCACTATGGACGAGCAAACAATACACACGAGGAAAATACAATTCAGTTCCCTACATTTAAAGTTTAAGTTAATCTTTCTTGATATAAGATTCAAAATAGTTTGTCAGTTAAACTTGTTTACAATCGAAACAGTTGATCGGCGAAGGCTTGCAAAATCGATTAATAGTTATACAACGTAAACCTGAGTCAGAATACACAGGTTTCTCAATGGGTCACCCATCCAAATTCCGACCTTGGTGAAAGTGACTTAACTGCATCTGTATTGAGATTTGATGGTGCAATAGCGATAAATGATTATGTTCTGCACCTACTTGTGCAAACTTATGGTTTGCCTTGAAAGTATTAAATTGTAGTTGTTAAGCTAAAGATACTTATTATAACATCACGCCTTGTATAACCAAAAGGGGGAGACAGGTGTAATTAGTATTTCCGCAATTAAGTACTAGTGAGGTGTGACCAACCAATTCTTCTTCTTCTTAGCGTGTCGATGGCAAAATGTTCAAACATCTTTGGCCCAAAGTTTTGCTGCGCGAAATCCGCTCAATAAAGCAGTCATAAGATCAGCACAGGTGACAGGACATGCAGCGTAGGATGGAAGATCGGCCATGGTCTGTGTGGAGGTACCGCATACGCACTTGAGATCATCCAGTCTATTCTGTAAAAATCTTACTGTTAAAACTTAGATGAAATAAACTGCCATTTTACATGATGCTACAGGGTTTGACAGTAGTGAAAGCACACTCCACCTTAGTTTTCACGGTGAGATTTTTACAGAATAGAAAGGCTAAATAAGATGCACCCTACCCATTCTAACTTTCTTCTTCAAATTCTAAAGTCATCACAAGCTATACGATAAACGAAAGCTTTATGTAGATGCTTTTGTCAAAAGATTACCTAACCGATAAGCCAGGCTGACTGATAACATAGCATAACATCACACCTGAAATTCCCGACGGGTTGTCCAGAGGTACCCTATAGTACACTTACATTTCGCCAGTTATGTAGAAGTCCCATGCAGCCGGGGCGAGCCTATTATCATCTACCAACTGGGCACAAGACCAGACTCCAGGCGGTGCAGTGTGCATGATAGAAAAATCCAATAACACTTACTTACTCGCTGACTGTTATGTTCTTAAATATTGTCACCCGCGCAGGCTATCCAAAAAAGGGGTGCCCCCTACATAACAGTACATAAAATAGTTATTAATGTACCACTTTGCATGCAACTTTGTCTTTAGGTGACTATTCGTACCTACAGTGCAATGACGCATAGTGTACGTCCTAGGTACATAAACTACCTCTACATAACGACTATGAGGTGCACATAACTTCTGACGTTTCATACATAAGTGCCCATGTAGGTTTATATGATATAAAATACTGTAAGTACTGTAGAGGTAGAAGCCTGCATAGTCCATTGCTTCCCCATGCAACCTCCGCGGGTATTTTATAAGCTGATGGCATGCATAGATAAGCACTATTTCATATTTAGAAGAATAGAAAATGATTAGAGGATCAGCTTGAAGAGCTGACAGGACGCATCATGATGTGAAAGAAGCAGCATCGTTTAAAAATAATGATGATATAATGATACTAAAATATAAGCCTTTCCATTGATAGTCCTATAGAATAAAATGCTTGTTATTTTTTGCAGTAAACTGTAATCTATGACACAGAAGATTCTAGTACTAATGTAACCAGTATATAAAAAAGTAATGGTAAAAATAAAGTTGCTAATAAAATTATTTGTGTTTAGGTTATTTAGCCGAAATTCTTCGGGGACAGAGCGATGCGCCTCAAGTGGAGTCTTAGAGACGAAGAGATGGCCAATGGAGTAAAGCTGTGACCGAATAGTGGCTAAAGTTAGGCCAAAGAAACTAGGGCCGTCCAAAAGCGCGTTGGGTTGACGATATCGTCAAGTCGCGGGACACACCTGGGTGAGGGACGCACAGAACAGGGAAGTGTGGCATTCGAAAGGGGAGGCCTAGACCCAGCAAAAATGATGGCTGAAATGATGACGATAATGAGATTATTTAAACAGTTCCTGTTGAAAGTTACCCTTGTCTTTCAGCTGTAGTGGCATTAGGTATAGGTACTATTATTGTAGAAATCTAACTACCTAATTATTTAGCAAAACGCAAATCTTGCACAAAAACCTCTTGTATTACTCACAGTAACCTTATCAGGGCCACAGTACCGTTCACTATGATTCATCTTAATAACAGGTACGACCAATCAAGCTATTAAAATATCTAGTATTTTTATTTGAAATTAATACCCGGTCCTGATTGCTAGATTTTAAATAATGGTGACGAATCGAACCTAAAAATGTTGTTCTGGGCCAAGATGGTTTTTTTTCAAGATTTTTTGGATATTACATACCAACTTAGGAATTAATACTTAGGATGCATTTGCCCAATGACTTTAAAAAAAACATAACATCAAGCCCGCAGTCTCAGAAGGGCTAGGCAGAGCATATCACCAGTTATGTTTTAAGTCCTATGTAGATAACAGGGGGTCTATTGCCATCAACCGGGCATCAATCCAGACTTCGGGCTGCCACTGAGAAATCCTTAATCGAAAAACTCATTAACACTTTGTCCGACACGGGAATCGAACCCAGCCCCCATGCTCATTAGGTAGTAATCCTACTTCCTACTAATAATCCTACTTCCTAATAATATTATAAACACGAAAGTTTGTGTGGATGGATGGATGTTTGTTACTCTTTCACGCAAAAACTGCTGAACGTATTTTGATGAAACTTTACAGTAATATAGCTTATATATCAGGATAATACATAAAATACTTTTTATCCCGATATTCCTACGGGATCGCCACTTATGTGGAAGAAACCGCGGGGCGCTGCTAGTTCAAAATAAAACTGTAAAAATCAGTAGAAAGAGATGAAACATTTATTAAAGTTGCCAAATAACAAATACATAAAACCACCATTTTGTACTTTTTTCTAAGGAAAAGATTTCCTTTTCTAAACGAATTATATGATTTGTTGAATCGAAGAGTACGTAAAATTAAAGTAGGTAACCTAAGCAATCAGCATGCAAACTTTAACCGTGTGATAGTGAACACAATCACACATTAATTACATATGCACAAACACCTCATTTATCTCTCTAACAAAAACATCTCACCGCCCGTTTTTACACCAACTGATTGTCTTTACCTCAATACAGTGTGAAAACATCGCAAAAACTGATTATTACACAATTATCTATTATCTCCGGACATTGTGCTAATTGACCGGACATTCTCCGTAATGACTGAACATTAGGCAGTCAAGGTTGAATGTTTAAGAATGAATGTTTTAGACCTTTGAAAGGTCACTGCTAATAGAGTATGCACGAAGAATACTAATTATTGGGGAGGAAATGTATATTTTTAAAGACGTAACGACTGCGACGCGGGGTTGGTTCGAATGGAGCAGTAGTTAAACGGTTAGCTTCTGTACTTTGGTTTGTGGGTTCAATTTCTGCAAAGAAAAGATACAGGGTCAAATTAAATTAGCTAGTGAAACTCCGCAGACGTGATGGGTATCGATATCTAAACATGATAAAACAAAAAATCAGTCAAAAATCAATCAGTCACTTGAAATATCAGTTTAAAAAACAGTTTTTTTTTTGTGTAAACTTAACAGACTGTGTAAACTTCAACACGACAAAACAAAAGAAAACAGATTTTTTCAACTTCTTCTTCAAATAATAATACAATCGGTTGTTGACCCCCAAAGAAGAACATCAAAGCTTTTTCATTTTCCCATTTTATTTTTCCCATCACGACTGCAGAGTTTCGCTAACTAATTTAATTTGACCCTGTATAGTATTTATGTGTTTTATTAATTTATTTATTAATATTATGTATGATTCAGTCATTTAGATTGTGAGATTTGTGTTTAAATTCCTTGAATAAGAAACTTAAGCTGATCTTGTAAAAACTAAGCTGACAGTTTCATTGCTATTGATTCAGTTATGGCTCAGTTGTTACCTATATCTACGTTAGCGAGTTTGTCTACCTGTTTGGAATCACAGTCTGTCCGTCTGTCCAGTCTCTGATTTAGTTTGTCCACTCGCTCATTAAGTTGGTCCACTCGCTGATTCGCTATATCCAACAGCACACAATAGCCGTGCAATGTATGTATAAGCATATCTTTCGCAGAACATCCTATTAATATTATTAACGCGAAATTTTGTGAGGATGGATGGATGGATGTTTGTTACTCTTTCACGCAAAAACAACTGAATGGATTTGGATGAAATTTGGCACACAGACAGTTTATAACCAGGATTAACACAAAGGATACCTTTTATCCCGATATTACCACGGGATCAAAACGTATGCGGGTGAAACTGCAGGGCGCTGCTAATATGTGCGGCCTGGTCTTAGATTGATATCAACTCAAGAGACGTGGGTTTTAATAATAATGTATTAATTAACAAGATTGTAATCAAACTGTAAATGATTCAGTGTGTGTTTGAATATATTACGCTAATGAGCAGTGTCGTTAGACTATCTTAATTAGTTTCAATGGTCAAGTGTTAATGATGATGACTATACAGTCATAGGTAATTTTGAACGATTTTTTAATCAAAACTTCAACTATCCTACTGTATTTTTGTTTAATTTTTTGTGACAAGCCCAATAAGTATCACATATAGATATGAATGGAGGGGCCCGTGGCTAAATAATTAGAGCCACACAGGTCGATCGATCAGGTTATCCTACACTTGCCGCGGTTGGTCTGTGGATGGGTGACCATCTTTACATACCAAGACCCCTCCGTGCCTCGGAAAGCACGTTAAGCCATTGGTCCCGGCTGGCATTCGTGGATCTTTGACATTTGTTATAGGTCGTCAGAAGCCCGAACGTCTGACAACCAGTCTTTACCAAGGAGTATCGTATTACCCGTAGTTACTGGGTAATACGATATGACGACGACTGCCTATCTGACCTCCAAAACCCACTCCCCTGGGTTGTGGAGGTGAGATAGGCAGTCGTCCCATGTAAAATACTGCTATTCAGCTGCATCTGGTTAGACTGGAAGCTGACCCCAACATAGTTGGGAAAAGGCTAGGCAAATGATGATGACCAGCGATGGTTCTCAGCGACAGCCGACGAAAAAAAAGAAATTGCTACAAGACGTAACTTCATTGGAATACCAGTCTATTTAGTCTCCAACCTGAGCAACCTATAAAAATCAGGGTCGTGGGGCTCATCACTCCAAAGCTACATCAATTCAAAACAAAAGAAGTTTTCGCGAACAAATCTCTCAAGTAACAATTAACGATAACAAGTAACGATAAGGCTCTTATAAGGATAACTGTATTGTAAAACACAGCAGGTGCAGAGCACTGTGTGCTACATACTGATGCAGGTACCTGCTAGGTAGGTAGGTGAGCCGTGATCTTCGTAACCTAGGATTACGTCAGCTGTTGGGTCTGTGTGTGTGTGTGATGCGTGTTTTAATTTTCAACTGCAGGTAAATCGTTGATCGGCTAAATCCGTGTCACATTCTGGTGGGGGAAACGGGTATTTGTTTCCAGTCTACCTTTGTTTGTTTTATTTTTTGTGATTTGTATCTCGCAGATCTACCTACAAGGTTGCTTAACCGGGCTATCCTGTGGATGCCTTTACTAAATTATGGCCCCCATTCACTGCATTGCACTTATGAACTAAGTGACCACTAGGTAAGGCACCCCCTGTGGGGCACTTACTTAAAATCCTAAGTTCTAGTAGAATAACAAGCTCTCGTTATTGTTACTTTCCAGATTCTAAACTGCGCAATCTACCTCTTCAGTCTAATGGTGCAACTCAGAATCACAGTTAGCACTGTATCTTGAACCGGAGTAACCTACATAGCTTGCAGAGTAAGCAAACTGAAGTGACAGTGGGCTGGCCATGGTTGTCGAAGGACCGACGGGTGGTAAAGCATACGAGTCTTAAAGATGGATTTTGGCTCGTCGCTCCATCTTTAAGAGGTGGCTGGGACAGACTGGATGTGGAAGACGGAGAATAGGGTGTAGTGGCGCTGCCTGGGAGAGGCTATGTCCAGCAGTGGACTGCGATAGGCTGAGCTGATTGATGGAATGTATCTGTATGACAACCAGGACTGACGGCTAAGCGTGATTTTCAAGAATGCAAATAATCTAACTACGGATTGAACGTGGTAAACTCGACCAATCCACGCGACTAGTATTTTGCCAAGACCCCGACTTTGTTTATTCAGCAGCATGAATAGGTAAAATACTCACGTAGTTATGTAATTATGATTTGCTAGTAAAATTGTACACGTACGGTTTTCCTTTGGCATTTGACGAGAACTTGTCTTGTTACGTAGTTATATCTAATTGGAGAGCTATGCATTCTTGTAACTATGTGTACCTTGACTCGAGAGGATAATGTATCTTAAAGAATTTATAAGGATATTGTAGCTAGTATCCGAGTAGAGCCTTGCAATATGTTTGAATGGAGCTTAGCATAATGAGCCAATAATGTTCCCACAGGCGGGACACAGGCCACCTCTTTCCAAGAGAGAAATGGGCTCTACCACGCGGGCCCAGTGCGGGTTCGTAGCTCTAGGACATGCCGGTTTCCTCACGATATCTTCCTTCACCGTTTTGAGAGTAGTAGTGATGGAATTATTTACACATAGTAAAGCGACTGCCTGGTTTCGAATTCACGACCTACGATTTGTTAGTCGGGGCTGTTACCACTGGGCCACCTCTGCTCTCTCTGAAAGGAGCTTGACAAGACTAATGTTACCTTTCCACGTCGTTGTCACGGGTTCACGACGGGTTATACGGGAAGGGAACATGTGGAGGAGAAGCATTGAATAAAACTAGGCGGTATATCGACTCTGTTAGCCTTTCTTTATAGGTCAAAATATGTTCTTGTACAGCACCTACAATTTTGTAACATAATAAAAACTTATCTAATGAAAAAACTCTTATATTGATCGCAACCACGCAGTTTCGTCACGGCCCATCCGTGACGAAAAACTGCTATTACTAGATTTCCCATAGACTTCCGTGTTTGCCATAAAACAACTCCATTTAAAACAGATTTATCGCAAGCTCCGATTTCATTGAGTCACTGTATGAATGCAGGCCACTCGACGAGCCCATGCCGCGCCGGTAGTTGCTTAACATAATGCAAGCGAGCCAATTTAACTACCTATAAATGTTGACGCACTCTATCCGATCATAGAAGTGTTGTATGAGTGTTTTATTACTGGTTTCATATCCACTACTAATTGATTGATATATCTACCACTTTCTTTTTTTTTTCGCTCTCTTTATTTTTTTAGGGACATTTCTAATCGCAATGTGTATGTCAGTCCCACTTGTAAGTTGGTAAGTTCTTAGTAAGATTTCAATGGTTGACCAACAGCGCCATATCACTATTTTGATAACAAATCATCATCATCATCATCATTTTAGTTATCTATATCATTCTACATTTTTTTAACAATCATTTTGACTCGGAGTGCATGCCATCTAAGACAAGCGATGATCTGTTTTTGTTTTTACTTTTAACATATTTTCTTTATTTTTTTTATTGCTTCATGGGCCGCTCTTGACCTCGATCATGCTTGATGGAAAGCGATGGATGAGGTCAATGATGGAACGAGCGTGCCCAGAAGATGCCTGTTCACTCTTGCTTTGAAGGCAGACGGGTAAAATGTCGGAGGGAACACAGATGCCGGCCGGCTCCACACTTTGGCTGTGCGCAGAACGTGGAGGAGAGGCCATGAGTACGACTTGTCGGGATATCAACCAAGTATGGATGCTACACTGGAGTACCTCTGGTTGGCTGCCGTATCTCTTGCAGTTGGTGTTGTATGTATTTGTACTCATGTTGGGGCAAAGAAATGATTATCTTATCTTATCATCTGCTGTGAGCAAAGAGATCACCAAAATCTCCTTTTTCAGGCTTTTCAGTCAGTCAGTTACTCCCAAAGTTGAGTGATTGAGTTGACTAGCTATATAGTTGCGTGTTCGAAAACGAAGTTTCCTATAGAGAAGAACGACCACAAAGCTCCATGGTTTCTTCTCTATTGAAAGATCCTGCTGTTACGTCGAATTATTACATCAGCACTACTTTATATCAATGCTACACGTGACATGATTATTGTATTGAATTCGATTACGGCAGGTTATTTACAAATACAATAATTACATACCTACCCTAGTTTAGTATAAACAATTATTTGTATAGAACCGAACCCACAATCCTAGTTCAATATCAAAATACTCTTGAATGCTTCCAAGCGATAGGCATTGAAACCATGAGACGACGGCCCACCCGGCCCTGCTGAACACACCTACGTTAGTTAAAGTTTTGTTAGCTAACTTATAGGTAAAATTCAAATGTCTCACGTATTTGTCACATTCATATTAGATCACAACCATTATTTGGTGGTAAGAATAGTGTGGTAAACACTTGAGTTTTAAACTAATGACTCCAATAGACGAACTCTTAGGGAAGAAGGAAGGAAGATACTTCCTCCATAAAGTTCAGTACGCAGCTCATAATATTCAAGTTATAAACTATAAGTAAGTAATGTGCTAAGCGGTTAGAACTAAGTTATCGTTCGCAGGATCTACTCGATGCATGTCGACTCCTAACTTCGCAGCTTAGTTTACTTGCCTATATTAAACGTGACTTTGCCTACCTACCTACCGGTATGTGTGTATATAGGTAAGCAGTGACGTCATCTATGTTGGTAGGTTTTGTACGATGTCGATTGACGAGGCATCTTGTCTGCGCTAGCAAATTCTTTGTTCTAGAATTATATTGAATACCTTTTTTTCTCCGACATCAACAAAGTCCGGTTTCTTCGTAGGATATGCCACGGTTTAGCCGTTCATTTTTACTCTTTTGCTATTTATTTATTTATTTTCTTTCTTTCTAAACAAATCACAACATTAAGTGTCTTTGTCACTATGGTTTTACTAAGGTTATTTTCTACTTTTTTTGCAAACTACAACACTTTTCTCTTGTACCCCTTGAACGTGATTATCATCATCATCATCCACAGTCCGACTTCACCCACTGCTGTGCATACGCCTTCTATCTTCTTGTGCCAATCTTCACGCTCCTGTACCAGCCTCATCCAGGTTCTCTCCGCAATTGTAACAATGACGGACGACATTGATCGCTCACATGATTTGACCAAGATTATGTCCGGACTTTAAAAGAGACTGTGGCCTCTGAGTTTGTTTCGGCCTTTCTTCTCAGACTAGTCAGATAGGAAACGCCGACCTCATCTAGTTTTAAAATATGATTGACGTGTAAAAATGTTTGTTCAAACCTAGTTACAGAAATAAAATCATTTACTAATTGTCATAACCTATCTATCTATACTAATAATAAAGCTGAAGAGTTTGTTTGTCTGAACGCGCTAATCTCGGAACTACCAGTCGGATTTGAAAAATTATTTTTGCATTTGATAGCCCAATTCTTGAGAAAGGCCATAAAGCTACATACTTAAAATAACGTTAGGACCCTTGGGAGCCGAGAAAAAAAAATAAAAAGTACGCGTGAGCGGTTAATGCGATGCGATGCGGTGGGCCGGGGGCCCGAGGGAGTGTTATAAAAATGTGGCTGTTATTTTAGTATAATCATTGTGTATCTTACAGAGGCTACTACGCAATTGCTATAAACTCAATCCGGGTCTATTATTTTTAATGTATAACGTTATTATATTTCTATGTAATAACATGCACATCTATGTACAGACGCCAGCAGGTCAACCTACCCGAAACTGTCAGATTTTCCCAATCAACCTTGAACCTAATGCTTTAGCAATAGAGTCGAAAATCTATTAAAGAAATCTGAGAGATTGTAGTAGCTTGATGTGCTGGCGTCTGTACTACGTGTGCGAACATACGAACAAGCGTAGGTAGTCAGAATGCTATGTTATAATTATTGTTAGTGCTAGTCTGCCTTGTCTATGACACGTGCCTCGTGTATGAGCCTTTGAATTTGACTGGATTATCTCTGGTATGTCAATGTCAGTTTTAGCAATAAATAATTATCTTTATTCTTAATTCGTTTTGCAAGGTGACGAAAGTAATTGCTTCGGACGGGTTGTGATATTTTATTTTGATCTAAAAATTTTATATATAATAATAGCCACATCATCTTCCTATACTTACTTTCATTTATTTGTGGTTGGCTGCGAACCTCTACTTCTTCTATACATCTTTATGAGAACAATGGTGGCCCAGTGGTAACGGCCGTGACTTACGAGTTGTTAGTCGTAGGTCCGACTCCGAACCCAGGGGCTGCAGTCTCGACATACATAGCGATCGCTTTACGACCGAATTCGGTCACAAAGTCCTGTCACTCCATACATTACACCTGTCAATCCGGGACTTTGCAACCGAATTCGGTCGTAAAGCGATTGCTATGAATGTCGAGACTGCTGGGGCAGACAGGCGCTTTACTTTGCGTAAATTACTTCATAACCACTGCTCTCAAAACGGTGAAGGAAAAAGGAAAACATCGTGAGGAGACCGGAATGTTATAGAACCAAAAATTCTAACTAATTATGATATGTTTCCGTCTCCAACTTGCACTTGTAGTTACATACATAGTTATGCGACAGTTACAGGAAGAATGCCAATGCAGGCAGATTATGCTAAAAGATAAAACCTGGCTCATCATCGACGAAGCCTTTTCTCAATTATGTTGAGGTTGGCTTCCAGTCTAACCGGATGCAGCTGAATACCGGTATTTCACATGGAGCGACTGTCTACTTATTTGACCTCCACAACCACAACCCAGTTACTGGGTAATATGATACCCCTTGGTAAGACTGGTTGTCAGACTTTCGGGCTTCTGACGACCTGTAACGACTTGCAAAGATCCATGAATAAAATGACGCGGCACGGAGGGGTCTTAGTATATGAAGATGGTCACCCATCCACGGACCAATTGCGGCAAGCGTAGCTTAACCTGATCGATGGACCCGTGCGGCTGTTATTACTTAGCCACAAGCCTTCATCTTTTAAAAGATAAAACCTGGGTATTCCTCCTAAACATTATTTTAAGTCAATAAAACTTTAAGAAAATTTCAGATCGTCGTTCGATAACATTCAATTTACTTTGTCCTCACATAAACTGCTCATTCTAAACTGCAGTAAATCTGTCCTGTCCCATAACTGTCTGGCACATGACACAGCCACTCGGGTGGCGCTCAAATGATCGCTCATAATAAGGTCTCAGCGGCTAACGCTCACAATTAGTCAATTAGAGGGATCGGCGACAGGCGACGGTAATTGAATCATTGCTGCTAATGTTAAGGGGCAGGATATGGTGATGCGCGAAAGCGGGGAGAAATGTCCAACTTTTATAATTGCGCCGATTCCCTTGTTCACAAACTAAACTTAAGTTCAGTGAATTTTTTTCTTTCTATTTCATTAAGAAAAAGGACAGAAGATAAATATTAGTTTAGTCCTGTCAAATTAAGATACTCCATAGACATTTTAGACGTGATTAAAAACATGGCGACTAGAAATACGTCAATTTACGTCAGGCGCTGACTATAGTGACGGACTAAACTAATATTTATCTTCTGTCCTTTTCTTAATGAAATAGAAAGACAAAGATGCACTGAACTTAAATTTAGTTTATTTTGTGAACAAGGGAATCGGCGCCATTGTATACGAAACCTCGACTGGTGCTTAGGGAACGTGTTCTATTAGAATCGTATTAGTGTCCTTATAGGTTCTATGCGTCAGGTCTAAATTGTTTTGTTGCTTTAGTGGCTAAAACCGCAAGTGCTGATAACGGGGTTTTGATTTCAGTCCCCGGGTCAGGCAAAGTTTCATTGAGTTATGTCGTGTCTCAGTAGCGGCCCGTAGTTTGGATTTGGTCCCTATTACATGGGACACATAAATATATTCTTCTCCTTTCGGATACAAAGGATTGTTATAGTTAAATGTGTTTTGTAAGAATCAAATCTTTAAGATTTCGAGTCAGCCGTTTGTTGTTCATGTCATTGTGGTATTTCAAAGACGTTCTACGTATGCCTTAAAAAAACCCCCGACTACGAAAAATCCTATAAAAAGAAAAAAATAACCTTGAAATTATGACCCTACGTAAGTACGTATGAAATTTTTTGATTAAATGTTGTCCTGTCGGGGGACCGCTCTAATTATTAGCCTAACTTTCTGTTAAAGTTTAAAATAGTAGCGGTCCCCCGACAGGACAATATTTAATCAAAAAATTTCATACGTACTTACGTAGGGTCATAATTTCAAGGTTATTTTTTTCTTTTTATAGGATTTTTCGTAGTCGGGGGTTTTTTAAATTTTTAATTTAATTTTTTATTTCATGCTTTTTGTAGGGACTCCTTATTATTTCTTTTCTTTTATTTTCTTGCGTTTTAAGATTCAGGAAATCTGGTATTTAATCAGGTTTTTTGTAATTCGCCATTTTGTGGTGGTGGCCACCTTGGATTTGAAATTTGTCAATAGTATTCTACTAGTCAAGCCCTTTCATTTGATACCCATATTGAGGGAGTTGTGAATAAAAAAATGTAATTTGCCATTTTGTGGTGGCGGCCATCTTGGATTTGAAATTTGTCATAGTGTATAGTATTCTACTAGTCAAGCCCTTTCATTTGATACCCATATTGAGGGAGTTGTGAATAAAAAAATGTAATTCTCCATTTTGTGGTGGCGGCCATCTTGGATTTGAAATTTATCATAGTGTATAGTATTCTACTAGTCAAGCCCTTTCATTTGATACCCATATTGAGGGAGTTGTGAAAAAATATGTAATCCGCCATTTTGTAGCGGCGGCCATTTTGGACCGATTTTCATCAAACATAGCTAAGAACACTCCCGACAAATTCACCTTTCAAACAAAAAAAACAAAATTAAAATCGGTTGATCCGTTCGGGAGCTACGATGCCACAGACAGACATACACACACACACACAGACACGTCAAACTTATAACACCCCGTCGTTTTTGCGTCGGGGGTTAAAAATGGTTAAGTATTTTCTTGTGATATAAACACGTATGGTGGCGTGGTACTCCACAACCACGCCTATTTTGGGCGCCAGGCATGGGTGTTAGTTTTTGTAGAGCAATATTTTGCAACATGATAACTAAGTAACTTTTAGCAAACTCACTAAATAACTTTTTGCCCACTAACACTTGCACACGTTGCTCCACAAAGTTACTTCAGTGTTGATGCACCTTAATGCGGTGTCGGTGAAATGACACGAGATTATCAACTATGTGTCGTGGTGACGGACGCAATGCAGCTCATTTGATGTAATGTCTTTTCAAACTAATGTTTTAAACTGATGTTATTTCAAGTTAAACAAATTTCAACTTTATTTTAATGGTAATTAGGTTGATTACAGGGCTCTTTAGTCAACTGAGGCCGCTCGAACTTATCCCGCGGGATGAGTTGACTAAATAATTAATTTTATTATTTTTCCTTTGTCAACTGATCCCACTTTAAAAAATGATTATTATCTATATACTTATAATAAATCTGTAGAAGTGAAAATTCTGTACATTGAAAATATCAAAAAAATAAATGGCAGGGGGTGTTACTAGACCGACACCGAACCCAAAAATGTGATTAAAAAAATTTTTGTCTGTCTGTCTGTCTGTCTGTCTGTCTGTCTGTCTGTTTGTTCAGGCATCACGCAAAAACTACCGGTTCGATTACGATGAAACTTGGTATAATTATTCTTTAATATCCTGGGCACCACACTGGGTACTTTTTATCCCGGAAAAGTATATACAATAAAAAACAAACTTAATTTTGCGGTTCGATCCCTAGACCCGATTACTGTACCAACCGCAAATAATAAGTTTGTCGTGTCCTATTCCTTTTAGTTTTTAGAGTTATTTAGGTTTATTTTTATATAAGTCGTAGGTATAGATTTTAATTTTAAAGTATAGGTAGTATATTTGATAGTGTACGTAGTGACCGTAGGTTATTTTATAATACTGTTAGGTAGGATTAGTCATTCGTATAGATATTAGTTTTTAGAGATTTTGCTTATTTATTGAGTTTAGATTGAGGGGCCCGTGGCTAAATAATAACAGCCGCACAGGTCGATCGGTCAGGTTAAGCTACGCTTGCCGCGGTCGGTCTGTGGATGGGTGACCATCTTTACATACCGAGACACCTCCGTGCCTCGGAAAGCACGTTAAGCCGTTGGTCCCGGCTGTCATTCGTGGATCTTTGACAGTCGTTACGGGTAGTCAGAAGCCCGAAAGTCTGACAACCAGTCGTACCAAGGGTATCGTATTACCCAGTAACTGGGTTGTGGAGGTCAGATAGGCAGTCGCTCCATGTAAAATACTGGTATTCAGCTGCATCCGGTTAGACTGGAAGCCGACCCCAACATAGTTGGGAAAAGGCTAGGCAGATGATGATTGAGTTTAGATTAGTTATTATCATAAATAGGTTTATTTAGGTAGGTAGGTATTAGGTAGGAGTTTATTTATTTTTTTAATTAGGTAGGTACTTAGGTAAAGATATCATATAGGTACCCTCTTAATCACCATTAATGAGACACAATTGGTTTTCTATTGTAATTAGCCACAAAGGGCCCGCGAGATAGATGGCATTCTGGGGCACATACATTTTATCCTGTTAGCACGTTCCCGTGGGATAATTTCCGACATCCACGCGGGCGAAGCCGCGGGCAGAAGCTAGTTTATATATAAATATGTACACACGTGAACAAAATTCTTTGAGGAAAAAATTAAAAAATGGCTTGGTTATACTGATATATTAAAAAATCACAGTCGTTTGATTAATAAACAAAAACTAAGTGTAAATAATTAGTGTCAAAATTTGAAGGGGCAGTATTCTAATACCTAACCTAACCTAACGGTATCGGACTTTCGATCAAGAAGTCGCGAGTTCGTTTTCCACTCATTACAAACCCACAGTTTTGAAAAAAAAAAAACATTCTTGATTATTATTTAGGTACAGACGCCAGCAGGTCAAGCTTGAAACTGTCAAATTTTCCCAATCCACCTTGAACCTATAAGGTTTAACGATAAAGTTGGAAATCTATTAAAAGTTTTAAAGTTTTACATGGACTGCCTAACTGTGTTTTACATACACCTAGCGCCTTAGCTTTACGCCAGAGACTGCGATTGAAGTGGAAATAGCAACCTGTTATTTTCACATTTGGGAAGTTCCTTCTGATTGCTAGTATAGCTGGAACTTCAAAATCAACTGTGATGCCACCCAGGTAGTTGACTTCTTATTAATTGAAATAACAGCTCGTACGTGGTCATTTTTTTGTCAGGTAGCAAGGTAAAGAACATTATTGTTCATGTTTGTACGGCCGGAGAACTTTAGGAAGCTGTACCCATATTATCAGCATTTTATATTTTTTAGGTTGGGCCAGACACGAAGAGGATTTTAGTCATCCTGTTGCTTTCTTAAATAACAAAAAATGTTGTAAATACACTGGTTTGATTTCACCTCTACTGCCAAAACTTCAAAACTGGTGCCCATGAATCATTAATAATCATGCGTTATGGTGTTTGCATATCGATATTTCAGTATCGATAGTTAGGGCAAAACCAATAATATAGAAAGTGTCCTCACGTGATTATATTCTTATTACTATCAAACCAACTCGCTTTCGTAAATCTAATGTCTAACACTGTTTTCGTGTCTGTACTTGTATCTGTGGGATCAGTTGCCCGATTCAAAACATTCATTAGGTCAACTCATCCCGCGGGATAAGTTCAGGCGGCCTCAGTTGACTAAAGAGCCGATTACAGAGTGACTAGCACTATTGAAAAAGTTATTAAAATATTTTTAGTTAAGTTGTAGCGTAAACTGAACTTTATTATGTAGGAATTAAAGTTATTTTTCCATAAACTCATATTTGTTTACATTATTGGCAAATAAATCGCGACTGCAGAGTAGACACGATACGGTGAGCAGCAAAATAACTGCCGTAGACTAGGGAAACGTAATAGGTTCCCTTAAATACATCCAAAGGTTGTCTTTAAAACATCGCTTTTATTGATACCGCCTACTGTCTCACTTTAAGTGCCTAATTTCTACATATATATTGGTAATCAATAAGATGTACTATCGCTAAAATCTATGTCTGACCCCCGCGCACCGTAGGGACTATTCCTGCTTGCAGCGCATATTATTAGTCGACCTAAAAAGGATTTTGTTTTACTTACGGGCGCAGCTGTGGTCATCATGTGCACGGGATTTTGTTTTTAAAATGGTCAGCTAGAGGTTTTGGCGATAGTACATAATAAAGAGTATTCTCCCAACACCCAAGACTATCTGAACAGGCTAAGCTAAATAATGCAAGTAATGATATCGTACAACCGCTCCTCCTCTCGCTAAGTCCGCTACCGACCACTTTCGTTTTCGGTCCTCATGCGCCACCTTAGCGCGTACGCAATAAGGGCCACTTTCACTGCGCGGGTCAAGGTTCGCTCCCGGGTGGGGACACATGTGGTTGCGACATCGTAGTACACTGGCGTGCTATGCTGGACTTACTATTGAACGTGGGTTTACTTGTTTTCTAGTTGATTGGAGATTGCACTTGGCAGTGATTTTTAAGATGGTTTTGAACAGGAGTTTTCTTCTGATTTTGGAAAAATGTTTTGCAGATTCGTCTATGTAAATGGTATCTTAGGAATAACTTAGTACTTATTTTGTCCTATCAGTAAATCAGAACAAACTGCAGTATCGTACCAAAGTATTGAACTCCATTTACATGAAAGTAACCCTATTTCTTATTACCTATTCAAATGCACACACACACACACACACACACACACACATTCACCAAGACTCCTCATTCTTTTGTTTTGTTTGATCTTAATTTTAAGATCTTTGCTTTTGTGTTGAATATTATAAACTGGATTTATACATGATTATTCATGATTCCTCAAATTGAGGGACTTGTGGCTAAGTACTAACAGCCGCACGGGTCTATCTGCCGCAGTTGGTCCGTAGATAGAACCAGACCCCTCCGTGCCTCGAAATGCACGTTAAGCAACTGCTTAACGACTGTCAAAGATTCAGGAATGACAACCGGGACCAACTGGTCCCGGTTGTCATTCCTGGATCTTTGACAGTCGTTACGGGTCGTCAGAAGCCTGAAAATCTGACAACCAGCCAATCAGATAGGCAGTCGCTCCATGTAAACTACTGGTACTCAGCTGCATCCGGTTAGACTGGAAGCCGACCCCAACGTACTTGGGAAAAGGCTAGGCAGATGATATTGTTACTCAAATAGGGAGTCGAAACTGTGTTTCCTAAATACAGATTACTGGCTAGGAGAGCAGCGACTGAACAATTCGTTGTAGATACCTGCACCATGTACCTAATACTTAGCGAGTCCCTCATACCACATGTGTAGGTACCTAATTAATTTATATTATACTAGCTTTTGCCCGCGTGGAGCTCGAAATTATTCCACGGAAACGTATTACCAGGATAAAAAATATCATATGCGTTAATCTAGGTTATAAATAAACTATCTATCGACACCTTAGAGTGAAAACCTCGTAAGTGTAAAATAGGTAACTTTTCAGGAGGAAGAAAAAACTGCGTACTGTAAAATTTTTGTACGGCGTCTTTTATGTTTTTTTATTAATTATTTTTTTATAAATTAACTAAGTAGGATCAGGATGTGCGTTGCGAGGTTTTCTTCCTAGAAACGCAATAAAATAAATTTGAACAAAAATGCATTCCCGAGGTTTTCACTCTAAGGCGACGCTATGTGCCCATCTATTCAATCCTATTAAAAGCATAATACTAATGATTGAAATAATATCGTGAATTCATGCAAGCCTAGTAGTTTTTGTTAGAATACCTACTGCTCAGAAAGTCGGGTCATATTTCAATCATGATTCGGAAGACACGTAGCGCCATCTAGCGTCCAAAAGCAATTGGGACCGTCGAAAGTCATCATTGTTCTTTTCCTTGGGAACAGCATTTTTTTCTGGATGAAAGGTACCGAATTTCCTTTTCTATACCCTTGACCACGTATATGAAAAAATTTATGATGATCGGTTCAGTGGATTATGCGTGAAAAGGTAACAAACATACAAATACACTTACTTTCACATTTGTAATATTAGTTAGGATATAGCTGTGGGATACCTATATAGCCTATCCAACCTGTCTGCCAAACGTGGTAATAATGGAAAACTGTTTCAATGTTAATATATTACGTATAGCAGTAATTTAAATGATGAGAGAGCCAAGATTCTTAACTGTGACTAAATAAAATGGAAGAATACTTTTAGAATGGGCTCATTGACGGACAGGCGTAAAATACTGCAATTTCCGATTATTATGACGTGGGTGCCGGTCAAATGTTAGGCACATTAAAGATTACAAAATTTTCTCTAACTCTCTAAATAACGCATCCACTTTCCATAGCTTTGCGCCATCCACATTTTACATTAAAAAAAAAATCACGTGCAAACTGCAAAAACAAAAATGAATTAGCCTTACCAAGCTCAAAATTAAGTATGTACCATTCAGGACCTTTAGCCGCGTGTGCGTGAAAATATATAATAAGCATCCAAATCCAATTAAGGACATAGAGTACGAAAATAAATTTAAAAACAGTCTCCAAAAATATCTTACTTATATTAAAATCGTATTACACTCTAAAGGAATTCTTTGACGATAAGTAAGTTTTGACATTGAAATTCATAACTGTGCACAATACACACAGCACCTATAATTTTGACTTACTACCTACCTATGTTATTTTATGATTATTATTGTTATCCCTATTTGTTTTAATTTAACCTTTCATCTTTGATGGCACGGTTGGCGCAGTGGTTAAGCGATTAACTGCTGCGCTGCGTGTCGCGGGTTCGATTCCCGCACGGAACAAATATTTGTATGACCTACAAGTAGTTGTTCCGGGTCTGGCTGTTTGTGTATGTTAGTTTAAATATTTGTAAACGCACCCACGATACAGGAGAAATTCCTAGAGTGGGGCAACGTTTTTTTTTTTAAAAAAAAAGAAAAAGATCTTTGTTTTAATTTATTAATGAAAATTATGACCAATTTTACTGTTCATTCTTTATTATATTAATGACAGTTATTTATTTAAATAACCTGATGACAAATGACCTGATAAACATCATAAAATTACTATTTTTGTTTAAGCACAGTGGTTTTGTTAATTATTGTAACACCGTAGCACTTCACTTCATGTATGAAACCTATACCTATAAATTATACTTGTAACGACTTGTAAACTACATTCATGCAATAAATGATGAATCTGAATCAAACAAACACACAACATCAAAACTTTCCTACTACACTATGATGCATGTTGCCTTGGCGTCTCAAACTGGTTTAGCTACTCGCCGCCAGTACTAGTGCTACGGAACGTGCTAGTAGATACTACACTGCTAGCGATGTCGCAACTAAATGTTGCATTCAATTATATAACGTGGTGTTTACCATGTATGTACGTGTTGTTGTAAACAAGACAAATGTTGATGTGATTTTGTTCTTGTTTTCGATATCGGTGCAAATGTCAGGTTGATTAAGGATATTTATTGGGGAGTTAAAACCTCGTTGCTTAACGTTTGCTCAACGTTAACTTTTTTGACGTTTAAACGTTTAGACTGGCAAAAATTTGGCACAAAATTATGCAAATGTCAAGAAAATCATGTGTATGAAATTGTGATGAGAAATATTGCGCAAAAAAGGGGTGTTCAATATTTTGTGGGGCGTTCAAAAGTTTCCGGAAAGTTTAGATATTTTTGCGGACCCGTCAATATTTTCTCAATCACCTTTTCATTCATCCTCAGGACTACGAAGTGTGGGTTTCGGGCTCAGTTCACGAAGTAGGTTACGATGACCATGATTCGGTCTCTTCTTCAACCAACCTACACTCTTTTCTTCTTCTTATTATTAAAAGTCTCCATCAACGACGCACACAATGCAACTATGAAACTTGCAAACTCCGGGTCAGCCCCGGGTATAGGCTGCTATGGCTGAGTATAACGCGAGGCGCTGTCCTTCCATCGCGAAAAGTTTAATCGAAACTGAAATGTTGTTCGATTTGTTCTGTTTCCGTTTAATTTGATTTGTATTGATTTTATTTAATTTTAATTTTATCTGATTTTGTTTGGTTTGATGTTATACGTGTACTATGAATGGGTGTTATTTACCTGAAATAAATTAATTTATTAATATTTTTGTGTAGTGGGAGGGGTCAAGCTTAAGCTCAATATTTTTGCACATTTGTGGACTTGCCCGACTGTCAGTACCACGTTTCGGCACCGTACGAGTATGTTATAACGGGCAGGACGCACTGGTTGAAGACCTTAGTCTTCATATATTGCGGGATAGGTGACGAGAAGACTTGACGAAGTTTTCCTAACCCTACCCAACACAACTGGATCCTTCTGAGGACTTCTTTCTCAAAGTAGAGCTTGTCAAGTTCTAAACTTCAAATGGTCAATTCAGAAATCAGGTAGCAGGTTATATTTATTTATTTACGCAAATCTTACCTGCAACTTCCATTACAGATCTGCGATCCAATGCGATAGAGTGGCTTTACGTGCTAAATCCTTAATTTACGTCCTATACAATTACATACTATATCCTAAATCTTAACCTAGATCTAAATAACATATCTATTATATATAATGTAACTTTTGCGAATTCACTTAAGTTGCACCACAGTACATCAACCCTATCGTGAACCTCGTTCACCACACGCAGGCTCTAGTGAGAGGAGACCTCGCCAGTAGGTTGGTTCTGACTGCAGGTACACCAAGCAGGGGCGGGCGTCGCCGCCTCCACACGTACTGGTTAGGCACGCAAAGTTCCAGCTGCCGCAGCACTCCCGAGTTATGCGCCCCGCCACGCAGATTTCGCAATTCTAATGCTATAAAATATTAGTATATTCTATTCTAACAGAAGCAGATTCTATTCTAATGATAATTCATTAGAATAGAATCTGCTTTAACTTTGCAGAAGCAATAAAGCGTCGCCACTAACTCACAGATGGTCTCTTATCTTCACTTCAAGTCACATACCTTAATAGTTACAAAACCTTACTTTGTAAACTGAGTAACATTGTGTCGCAATGTACGCTACATTGGTCGAGTTAAGTAGAGGACCATTATATTGACTGTCAGTGCTGAGTGTAAGTAGATGTGGCTTAGAGTTGCTATGGGTGTGTAGGTAGGACTAAAAACCGTGTCTAGGTTATTGTACAGGTTTCAAAAATGCTTGAGTATAGTTTTCAATGTTTTTGTTGGTATATTGGAGTGTGCTTACTGGTATAAATATCGCAAATAATTTAATTTAATGTTTTATTTTGGGTTTCGTAATGTTAATTACTCACTATTGTATAGAATCAAATTAATTTAACTGAACAGACAGCCGTCCTGTGGGGGTTTATTGGAAGTTTGTTGAGCCATTTCTTTTTCCCAGCTAAAGCATTAGAAAGTGGTGAAGGGCGGGCGTTTTAGGATAATTTTGACGTCCAAAAAGTGCTGATTCTCAGCCTAATTTGAATAAATGACTTTTGATTTTAATTCTGAATAATGTCCTTCTTTGACTGATTAAAAGGCTAAGAAAGTGACAAGTAAGTACACCAATATATGTGATTACTATACATGTTTTGGATATGTGAATAGTGTGACAAGTAAACTTCGGGCAAAAGTGTAAGAATACTGTTATATGACTGTTACTGGCGGCCTTATATATTGTAATGTCAACACTATATTTAAGGCAATACATTGCGCATAAATAAATAAAGAGAAAAGAAACCTTAGACAACAGTGGTATTCGCTTTCAAAGCGTTTCGTATGTCTACAACGACTTTACACAGGTTCTGGCTTTCAGTAGCTTATGTCAGTCCCATACATGTTTACACCGTCGTTATCGCTGATAGAATATCAATTTATCTGTAGCCTCTTTGCCCTACAGGCAGACCAACACTGACTTCAATAGTTAAAAAATCTAAATCGTCTTGCGGCAAAAAAATTGCCACCAGAGGCATGCTGTGTCGGGTAGCGGGATTGTCCGGAAGGGTTACCGCTGCCCTGGAACATAAAGGGCTAAGGAAGGAACACGGGTGGGTTTTAGTCAGTAAGAGTCTGACACTCCCTCCTGCTCCACCCAGAGCGGGAGGAGTCATTTGATGATTTGCCATCCTCAAAAAAAAAAAAAGGCATGCTGTGTCACGAAGAAAACTTATTACAATATCAAGTTGATAATATCAATGATCAATAGCAAGTTGATTACTTTTAAATGGAAACAATGAATAATAGTCCTCCAGACCTTTCGTGTATATGCGGGAAAGATGATGGTGCACTCACTCTTCCCTCAGTCTTATACTTAGTTCGATGGGACGGCAATTCGAGATGACCAGAGAGATATAAGGGCACAGGACCAGTGTTTTCCAAGGTACGAGGGTATCACACCGCTAACTTTAAACTCTGGGCTGCTACTGAGAAATTCCTAATGGAAAAACCCAATAACACATTGCCCGCCCTGGGAACCGAACCCAGCACCCCACGCCCAGCTGTCGCGTTTGCGACCACGACACCAACGGGGCAATTACAATAATATTAAAAAAAAACAGTGCCGGCAGAAGTGAAAACTTGAATACTAACGTTGTGCATTTTTGATATTTTGGAATGCGATCTACTCTTCCTCCGTCTTACGAATTTTCGATCAGGTCACGTGTCCTGACGCGAGTTTAACATTTTTTACCCATCACAACAAAAGTGCACAACGCTGCTAAAGAAGTTTTCACTTCAATAAAATTAAATAGTAATAATAGGCATACAAGTAGAAGTGCTCACGTGCGGTTCGCGCTAGTGCTGTTGAAGTCATTGCTCAGAAGGTCAATTCTCGTAATTTAAAACGTTCAAAATCTTGTTGCAGTCTCATCTCAGCGACAAACAAATATGTCAAAATCTTGACAAAATTTAGGGAAATTAGAAGTATTTTTTGACAGATTGAGACTAATATCAGACTGTGAACGGTCTTAAAATTACGAGAATTGCCCCTCTGAATGGAATACCTCGTAATTTCCGCCATCCGCATTTAAAAAAGCAACAAGGACCTCAGAATATGAAAACAAAACACTAACAAACAAAATACATGACAGCACAATACAACAACCACAAGGTCAAAGACCTGGCCTGAAACTTATGCATAAACAATAATAATAAGTAGCTGTCATTACGTTACGTATGTCCGTGTGTCACACGATTATATATTCAAGGACTGCGCAAAAGGAACAAAGCAGAGGAGGCAAATTGTTGCTGTTTTTGTGAAGTGTGGGAACTTTTGAAGACGGTCGTAATAGAAAGAATGTGTGGCGTTAGACCTTCTTTTAAATGTATAAAACTAGCATTAGAGTTTTATTTGTGAGGACCGATACCTACCTTCATAAAAGGCCTCGATAGATTAGAAGGCCAGAGGTTTCTATGTCTAGCAGTATTTCAATATAAGTTTATAGAGGTGTGAGATACGGTGTAAAGTTCGCTCATCCTCTATTATATAAGGGACAATCCTTCGACCAGACGAGTGTTGTGTCTGGTGGGCTATGATGATGCTTGATGTCACGCAAGATTCTGCATCGCGCAAGCAGAGTTAAAGAGCGTATATACAATGTCTCGACATCTATGGTCAGGCAGTTTGCGCGATGCAGGAGCTTGCGTGACGTCAGTGTGATGCGTAGTTTGTAAGTAGGGATGTAGGTACCGCCACAAGCTGATGATGATGATATACTTAGTTTAAGCTATAGCAGAGGTATAATGTATACTTATAGTATATAGATCAGAATCTATTTCGTCGGGGGAAGTACTACCACCATACCTATTTCGAGACGTTGCCGTCAAACGGCCAACGGCAGAAACGTTGTTGTCCGTTTTGAACGGTATGGGTGCCGATGTAATAAAAGGTACAGACGCCAACACATCAAGCTACTACAATCTGTGAAATTTCTTTAATAGATTTTCAACTTTATCGCTAAAGCATTATGGTTCAAGGTTAATTGGGAAAATTTTACAGTTTCAGGTAGCTTGACCTGCAGCTGGCGTCTGTATATGAAAATCTAATAGTACCGTTAATTGTGATTATCGTCGTACATTGTGTATCGTATCACTTACTGATTTGATTAAGAGCTGTTGAGTCATTTCCACACAATCAAGAAAAAAAAAACCTCGCGTGTTCTGAACTTTTTTCTCGTGAATCAGTCTTCACTTATCATAGTGAAGGCGCCATCATTATATTGCCTTATTCAGACCTCAGATTATGTGTCGGTATGTTTCTTAGTCACTTTTAACTCTTTTCCTTTTGATTTGTCACTGTTGGGTTTTCCCCGGTTCATTCAAGGTTTGCCGAACGGTGATGGAGCGTGGCCGAATACGAAACCATGATTCTACAAGACAAATGGAGGAAATGAATCTTATTTAAACTTAGCTCAAACTCAAAACTGTAGTTTCTGCCCCCATGGAAAAGCGGCGTGATTTTATATATGTATGTTACAGACCGGAGGAAGGTCAGGCGCAGGACGAGGCTCGGGGTATCATACCGCCGTCCCATCGGACTATGAGAGTGCGGGAAGAGTCAGTGCACCTGCATGTGTCTGCGCACACACTTATGCACTATAATATATCCCTAAGTAATAAATATCTTAGAATGGAAAGCATTATCCAATCAGTATAGGAGATGTCCAAAGAAATTTAGGCTAAGGGATGTAGCGGTATCTACAACGCCACATGCGAACAACGCGTCATACTGACGTCACGCAAATCCTGCATCTCGCAAGCAGAGTTTACCGCGCACTTAGCATAGATACAATTTCCCAACATCAATCGTTGGGCAAGTGCCCGCCAGACACAACACCCGTCTGGTCGGAGGATCCTCCCTTTTCTATGGAGGTTGAGTGAACTTTACACCCTGTTCCTCATTCCCCCAAACTGGTGACCCCGAGTATGAACGTCAGCGTAGCCTTCGTGCAAACACTTCAGCGTGACGTCATCATCATCACTCCCGCAAGCTTCAGCGGCGAGTCACCCAGCCAGCCAGCATCCACGGCTTCAACGGGTATCCTGACCACCAGCATGCAGCGTCCGCGCATACCTGGTCATCACCCTCAGCCTCATCAGCAACCTTGGCACAGCACACTGCACCTTCGGCCGGTCAACAAGCAGAGCACCCTCTCCTGGTCGACGCAGCAGCCAGCCTCAACCCGGCGCTGTACGACATCCGACGCACTGGAGTATAACGCAGCGCCACCCCGACTCACTGGGGACATCTCCGCAGACAGTTCCGACTCACCGTGAACTATGCGGCAACCGGTTCCGACTCACTGGAACCTCAGCTGGTCTGGCAAGCGACGCAAGACACAAGACTCAGCCCACTATCAACCTCCGGTCTCCGGAGGGGAGTGATGTAGCGGTATCTACAACGCCACATGCGAACAACGCGTCATACTGACGTCACGCAAATCCTGCATCTCGCAAGCAGAGTTTACCGCGCACTTAGCATAGATACAATTTCCCAACATCAATCGTTGGGCAATTGCCCGCCAGACACAACACCCGTCTGGTCGGAGGATCCTCCCTTTTCTATGGAGGTTGAGTGAACTTTACACCCTGTTCCTCATGCCTCCAAAGGTGCATTATAGTAAAAAAATCTTACCAATAGGTAAGATTTGATTGCCTATCAAATATGATGTGATAAATAACACTGCGTTTTTCACTAAAACTTTCCACTTTTCTGTCACCCCTTGTCAGTATACTATATATATCTGATATTAAAATCCCGATGCACCACAATATCACATTTCCCAACCGCCTCAAAGCCGCAATATCGTAAAAGGCATCAAATTCCCGTCAATTCCCTGAACCCTTCCGAGCTGAAATCCTCCCAATTGTAAAGAAACTCATGTCACATATTACGAACACTCCTTTATATTTAAGGTAATCCTTGAAAAATCGGGAACACGCGTGTCAGACGCTAAACGGGACTAAACTAAACCGCAACATTGTCTGTCTACATGCTTTCAAAACTCACGCACACATATATTATGTACATATAATTCATTATGTATACTTATTTCATGTTCAAATCCTCGTTTCCAATTGACGTTAATTCAACTTTACAAATATCAACTTTAAATTAGTGTAAATTACGTTGATTTCCAAATGACTAGATCATCATCATCATCATTTCAGCCCGGAATCTCCCACTGCTGGGAATAAGCCTCCCCTTTTTCTGCCATACTTCCCAGTTCCGTGCACCCCTCATCTAGGTGTAGCCAGCGACTTTGACGATATCATTAACTAATGACTAGATAAAAACCAAAATAGAAGTTGTACCGCAAACTGAACTTTATGTGTGGACATTAAAGTTATTTTTCCAAAAAAAAAATGTTTATTTACAGGTTTGGAAACTATATTGCAAATTCCTATAAGTACACAGAATTTACCGACCATTTTGAGTGACCAGAAATAGCAAGAAAGAAAGAAACAAAGAAGAAGAAAGAAGAAGAAAAAGGTTTGTTTCTCAGAGAAACACGTGTATACAAAACAAATAAGTTCCTCAACTCCCCGCAATATCTCGTGTCTATGTCGCTTAGGTATGTGTGAGCGTATTTGCAAAGGATGTAGATTGTGTACATAAGATGTGAAGGGTATGTTATGAGGAAGCTTTTGGAGCATTTGTATGCGTCCTTCGTTTGCGGTCGGAGCCGTGTTTAGGTGACCTTTGGGGTTGTGTGGAGCTAGTTACAGCGGGTTAGAAGATAGATAAAGATCAGAGGGGTAATTCTTGCAATGATAAGAACGTTCACAGTCTGGTCTCAGTCTCAATCCTTCAAAAATATACCTAATCAATATCCCTACATTTTTGATCTGTCAAAAATACCACTAACTTCCTTACATTTTTGACAAGTTTTTGACATTGATTGTCGCTGAGATAAGATTGCGACTAGATTTTGAACGTTTATATTTACGAGAAATTGGCCTTCAGATAACAACAAATAATGTCCTACGTTTGGGGGGAGGCCTTATATAGGGTAAGAATCATTTCATTTCTCCATAACTTACAATGTTTGAGATTTATTTTTTCCAATGCACGTTTTCCGTTTTACAAGGAACTTTTTCTGTAGTTGCAACTTTTTTGCATTTGGAAATGGACAGGTATATAAGTTTTGTGCTGTCATCAATATCTTTGAGCTGAGGAGTTTGTTGGCTTCAACGCACTAATCTCTGGAACTACCATTATTATTGGTAGCTCAATTCTTGAGAAAGGTTATAGGTTATTTAACATCACAGAGTCGAGCAAAAAGAAAAAAATGTCAGAAAGAAAGCTAAGTGAAAACGAAGAAATAGCGTGGGTGGGCGATGCGATGCGCCGCGCTGGTGGGCGATGCGATGCAACGCGCGGGTGGGCGATGCGATGCACCACGCGGGTGAGCGATGCGATGCATCGTGTGGGCGAAAGACAACGCGGTCGAAGTCGCGGGCAGGAGCTAGTAAAATATAAAACTGATTGGAAAATGAATGTGATGCGTCGTGCGCGCCTGCGCAGGGTGGTGCTAGTTGCCGCCATTACTTGTACTGTTGATTATTTCTCAAAAACTATCTGCTTGAATGGAATCGATTGTGTTTATAGAACTTTAAAACAATTAGGTAGCTAGCTAGGTTTATGTTCAAAAAACATTTGATAGCGGATGACTTTTTACATAATTTTACCGTAGTTTAGTGGATTTAAAGGTTTATACTCTGATGAGTATAAAACTTTAAGCTGATGCTTATAATGTTCCCACTGCTACCACAGGCCTCCTCTCGGTTAGTAGGCCGTTATCCACCACGCGGGCCCAGTGCGAGTTGGTAGATGTCACATGTCTTCGAATTTTTGGTTCTAGGACACGCCGGTTTCCTCACGATGTTTTTCTTTACCGTTTTGAGAGCAGTAGTAATGAGATATTTACACAATGTAAAGCGCCTGTCTGGGTTTGAACCTACGACCTACAACTCGTAATTTGGGGCCGTTACCACTGGGCTACCACTTCTCATACTCAACCATAGTCCATAATGAGTTCTTCTGAGTAGGATCTAGTCAAAGCCTGAATGAGTGTCAAGCAGGAACCACTGCGTGTCGGCTGACTGGTATAAGTTTCGGAGACATTACAGGCATATTCCAACGTTGTCTATGTGCAATGGAAATTAACGTAGGACACGTCCGAGGTAGACGTGACCTATAAAGTATTGCGGTTATAAAAAATACAGAGCTTTATCAAGTAGGTCATCTACCATCCGTCACTCAAATAAAACAACTGCTGTCTCAATCAAACTTAACATCTTCAACGTAAATAACAATTAGTTACATAGAAAATCTGTTACATCTCATCTTCATAATTCTATTGTTATCCAATAGATTTTAATATAGACAGAGTGTGAGCAAGTCACTAAATAATAATAATAATGAGAGCAGGACACACTTATTAGATCCAGTAGTAAGAGTAAACGAGACAGAAAAATTCACCAAACAAACAGAACGGCTGTCACGTTACGGTTTCTTTAGAAAGTATTACCCAACTACATTAGATAGTATCTATATCTCAATCTGAATCATTTTGAAGGATATTGCTCATCCATTGCTTCATATGTTCAAAAAAATTGCCTGTCTAACACCGTAAATAACGCAATGAATGTTGTTGAACTGTCAAAATGAAAGCCATTACTACTGATGGTGTGTTACGCAACTACCCCGCAGTAAACAAGAGGTACCATCGCGGGTAGAACCTGGACGACGCTGGCTCAGGGGCGCGGGGAATGGCACTTGAAATGAGAGGCCTGTGCTCAGCAGTGTGTGAAGTCGGGCTGTGGATAAAACAAGAATTGTTACTGTCAAACACTAACGCTATCACATACGACGATACGAGCTGACATCTAATCTATACTATACTCTGTTTACAGATTGTAAAGATTTCAAATCCATTGTTATTTTGACATCTAGTCCTCAAGATGGCCGACGTTTTCCCACGCTTGCAATTATGTAATGAAGTGTACAATGAGATAATAGCACCTATTATTTACTGGACAGTACTAAATATAGGGCTCATTGTTTTTGTGGGGTCTTTGTTTTATCATATTATTATATAATTTATAAGGCTTTGGTAGTAGAATGCATAGATTTAAGCGCCTCAAAAAGGGCCCGGAAAAACTTGGCTCAGACTTTTCGAGTTTTAAGTACCTGTTTTTTTTAATACAATTTCTGCGACAATTTCAAAAATGCTTACCAACAACGCCAAAGTAGTTCAGGCGCCGAAACATCCTTGTAATTCTATTTCTCATGTCAAAACCCTCTCCCCCGCCACTGCGGCCACACTCTACCCCAACGTTAACCGCTCCAGATATGGCAGATTTAGTTAAAATGTTCAAACTAAGAATAGATGTAGGTAATAGTTTAGTTAGAAGGTGCTCTAGCCTCAGAGACTCTGGACTGCATACTAATACTCTCTTCAGGGTCGTAAGGGGTACATAAAAGGGTTGTAAGCGTTTTGTCTAGAGGTATTTTGGGAACCCTTTTTTAAAGGTATGTGGTATTTTGGAGGAGAGTTGTCGTTACTGACTGGGTAACTATGTGTGATTATAGTGAAAGTAAATGTTGCAAAAGTTGTATCAGACTATGTTAAAAAATTTAACATCACGCATGCATTCTGTGAAGGGTTAGGTCAGAAGTGTGTCTACAGGGTGGCAGGGACATCGACGTGCAAACTGTAACCATGGATTCAGCACATGAGTTTAGACCCCATAGCGTCGAAATTTTCCGTCAGTTATTTAAAAAAAAATTACTGTTCCATACATTTTGACCGCGTAGGTATTGCATTTTTCTATGAAACAGAAGATTTTTTATTTGATAACTGATGAAAAATTCGACGCTATGGGGTCTAAACTCATGTGCTGAATCCATGCTTACAGTTTGCGCGTCGATGTACCTGCCACCCTGTATAGTAGTACACCCCCATTTTGCTGTCCCAGGTAACAGGGGGCGAGCCTATTGCCAATAACACTGCCCGACTTGAGGATCAAACCCTCAGTACCTCGTGCGGCCACCAACGAGCCAGTACTTAGATGCTCTTTTAATATTAGAAAATGGGAAGGCTCTTGACTTGAGACTGAGACTTGAGGATGGATGAGGTCTACGATGCAATGAGCCTACCAGAAAAAGCCTATCATTGCTCTAAAGGTCAGTAGACAAGCAGATGTTTTACAAGAAGCCCTATATTCGCTATATTTATATATTTGCCTGCCTTCGTTGTTGCAGCGGTCGCCAGCCACACAGCTAAGATTGAGGTCCTAAGTTCGATGCCCAGGTCGGGCAAATTGTTGTTGGGCTTTTCCATCTGGAATTTCTCAGTAGCAGCCCTGAGTTTAGATTTGTGTTCGGTTGGGACATTGGACGTAAACATACCTGGCGGAATATGGGTGCCTACTATTGGTACACTTTGGTCTAATATTTCGAGGAACACAGGTATTATGTTATGCATAGTTTATCTTTACCATTGTTGTCACGCACCCGCTGACCATTTGCCCTCCGACGTCGTTGCCTCTACGTCAAGGTCGCTGACCCAGGTGCTCACCGGCTCATCTCTCGACCATGTCATTGTCAGGCCATACATGCTTCCAATTGCTGAGCGTGAGAATATCCTCACATTGTGCTTTGTCTACATGGTTTCCATTCAACTTGAAAAACATGATTATCAGTCGTGACAGTTCTAAAAGATCCGGTAGATTACCCAAGTAACATAACATGATCAGCCTACAATGTTCTCAATGCGGGGTCACAGGCCTCCTCTCTGTGAGGAGAGGACGCGGCTGTGATCCACCAAGCGGGCCCATTGCTTCAAGGCCCTTACCACCTAGGAACACACTTGACGCTGACACTGCACCTAGGTATCTATTACATTTTATTATCTTACATACCATGGGTGGCAGGGACATCGACGCGTAAACTATAACCATGAATTTATCACATGGTTCTTGACCAGCATAGAATTTTTTTTAAAGACTTTATTGCACTTTTGTATGAAACAGTTGATTTTTATTTTGATAACCGACGAAGAATTTCTACGCAAGAGGGTCTAGGCGATGTCCCTGCCACCCTGTATAGCCGTGCGTGTGTGACAGTTTCTTTCTAAAGCTCGATGTGACGTAACAAGTACCAGGTACTGACATCTTATAAAGGGGTCTTTGTGAGTTTGTTTGTAGGGGGTAATCTTTGAAACCGAGAATTAATTTACTAATGGGTAGCTACACAGAATTGCCGAGTATCATGTCATATATTTTATGTTAAAACAAGAAAGTTCACGAAAACAAAGTTTCGGGTAAAAGCTAGCTTCATTTTAAAATAACATATATAATATAATTCTAAAATAATACAGGTAAAAGCAGCAGGTACCTACAACATTGTTACACAATTATTTTTATGCATGAAGTTGGGGACAATTGAAAATTATTTTGACGGATATCTAATTTGACTGATACATAATAAAAATAAACCTAATACTGAACTTTTAACTTTTTTTTTCATGTCATTTCAAAATCGAATTATTTTATTTCACATAAACCTACACTGGCTCTTATGAAAGTCAGAAGCTAGGTGCACGGTACCTATTGGTCGTTTCCTATGGAGAAGAGCCGGCAAGAACCTACACGAACACTTCCGACCGAAACTACAACGTGTTTTTTTCCTAAAACGCATATTTATTTACATGTTTGGCTTCTCAATCACGAACGTAGTAAGTATAGAATAGAATATATTTATTGTTAAACATGAGTATACATCAAATGATATGTGCGAGATCTTAAAATAGGTAACAGGTAGATCTGTATAACAATGCTGTTGTGAGCGGGGCTTTACCAAAACCTTAGTACAGTCTTATTATTTCTTGGCTAAAGAATGAATAATAAAAAGAACCTTTCTTTTCCTTTCAGTGTTCGTTAGGGAAATGCCAAGCCATTGTTAATCGACCTACATAGTTGCAGAATCTTTCATCTCTGTACCAGGAATGTTGTTTCAGTAAGTATTCAGTACTTACTATTCTTCAAAGCGATTCTTGTTCATGTTTATCGATAAATTCTATTATGTTTCATTGTTCATAATAGGGACTTGTGGCTAAATAATAATAGCCGCACGGCTCAATCGATCCGGTTAAGCCACGCTTGCCGCGGTTGGTCAGTGGATGGGTGACCATGTTCATATTCCCTCCGTGGCTCGGAAAGCTCTTTAAGCCGTTAGTCCCGGCTCATTCGTGGATCTTTGACAGTCGTTACGGGTCGTTAGAAGCCCGAAAGTCCGACCACCAGTCTTACCTAGGGGTATCGTATTACCCAGTAACTGGGTTGTGAAGGTCAGATAGGCAGTCGCTCCATATAAAATAGTGATATTCTATTCAGCTGTATTGGGCTAGACTGGCAGCCAACCCCAACAATATGTAGTTGGGAAAAGGCAGGTGATGATGATGATCCTACTAATATTATAAACGCGAAAGTTTGGATGGATGGATGGATGTTAGTCTTTCACGTAAAAACTTACTACACGGATTTGGATGAAATTTGGCACTCAGATAGTTTATCATCAGGATTAACACATAGGTTTATCCCGATATTCACACGGGATCAAAACTTGTGCGGGTAAAACCGCGGGGCGCAGCTAATTCTTCATAATTATCTTCTAAAAAGTCGTCTCAAAGTTTTTAATAGACAATTTGTTATTTCTGAAATTACATACATATTGTATATCTACTAGACCCTGTGCTAGTCATATTTCAGTATCGGTTATATGTTAGGGGAGACCTACGTCCAGCAGTGGACGTCTTTCGGCTGAAATAATGATGGTTATGTAATTCAAATAACAAAAATGTAACTCTGTAGGATAAGAGGACATGGTTTCAATTTATCTTGCAAGATAAAACCAATATAATTATACTAGAAAATGTCTTTGGTAAGACAGAACTTGCTCTCGAAAGTTACAAATTCCTTTCTTCAATTTCAAAACAAACCTTGAAGTTTTGATCAACGAACCGAAGTCTAATGACATTTACTTGGCTGACTTAGTAACAAACAAAAATGTCTATCTAGACTCAAACTTTACACACACACCACTATACACACTTCCATTGTTTTTGCATGCACATTAACCCATAGAATATAGGTCACCACCGTTCAGTAAGCCGATAAGGCATACTGCATACTGGCCCATTATAATCTACTTTATGTTCAGCTATAAGGTTTAAATATTGTGCATTCGGTCTTAATTGTTTTGCGCACGTCAAAGGCAGGAAATACTGCAAAATATCAGCAAACAAACGGAAAATACATATCAACACGCTTTTATTTCGTATTTTCTAACTGATTTGAGCTTAACAACAACACAGAGAGTTCAAATACAGTCGGATTCACACAAATTGCGTTTTCCCGCCAATTAGATAACGCGCCGCCATGACAGTTGCAATGACAGCTGTCAATGTCACAAATCGTGTAGGCGCGTTCGGCTTAGCGACTAATGACTGTTGTTAGCGGAATTCACGAAGATTTTTTATTCCCGAAGAATTTGGTTTAAAAAAATATTCAGCGCTCTTTCCTGTGTTTATTTTGCAGGGTCTTTCTTCCACGATATAGCCGGTCAAAGTTAAATAATTGTATGAAAAAAATAATAAAAGAGAATATAATAGAATACTCTTAATTATGTACACCATAATATAATAAACCTACTTATATTATAAACGTGAAAGTTTGGATGGATGGATGTATCCATGGATGTTTGTTACTCTTTCATGCAAAAACTACTGACCGGATTTGGATGAAATTTGGCACACAGGTGGTTAATAACCAGGATTAACATATAGGATACCTTTTATCCCGATATTCCCACAGGATCGAAACTTATGCGGGTGAAACAGTGGGGTGCAGCTAGTTACAGATATAAATGTAGACATTTTATAAAGGGTGACACAATGGGCGGTCTTGTCGCTAAGAGCGATCTTTTAAAGACAACCTTTGGATGGATTAAAAAGGAGAAGGAAAGACAAATCTGTAGGTAGTCTGTGTCGTACCATTTACATAATAAAATAAATACGTACATAAAACATATTATACTAATACATATATAAAAATATATTATAATTATAATAACAATCATGAAACAGGAAATATAATGATGATGTTTAAAGGAGAGAGGAAGTGTTTTTTATCATAATAATATTCTATATAAATCTCAGAACAATGAGAAATAAAGCTACGAGTACTTTACTCTCATGAACACGCAAAACCCAAAAAAATGGAAAAAATAACAATCTACGTATTTTTGCAAAACTCAACAGGAAGTACGGAAACAACAATTAAACATAATTATTAATTTTTTTGCGAATTTGAAACGGCTATCCTCTTCCGACTCAAATAGCTGGCAGCCATGAAAGGACAATGTCCAAATTGGCCCTGTGCAATAAAGAGTATCAGATTAAACGATAATTAATCGCCTATTTTATTATTTAAGTTGCAAATACTTCTGTATCACGGACTAGCTGTATTCCAAAATGTAGTTTTAATAGAATTTAACGTGACTAATAACATAAGATCGCCATCTTCGCCTAATGTCATGTCGTGTCAGAAGTGAAATAGGGATGTCCAATCAATTATAATCGATTGATTGAATTATTATTCGATCGATTGTGTTTTCTTTTCTAAAGTGTATTTTTAAAAACCTAATAAGAATACTTTATGTATGCAGTCATACTCCAATTTAAATAGGTAGTAAGAATAATATTATACAGTAATCAAAACTTTTTATTTTGATTATCAAATTCATTTTTACGACAATTAATACAAAAATAACATTTCTCTTTCGGCGTAAAATAAACCATTGTCATACATAGGTACTTGTAATGTTTATATGACAAAGGTGATGTAACAGACAGTTTGAAATAATTTAAGAACACAGTAAATCTTAATCGAAAAAATCGATTATTGGTGTGGTGTCGTACTACATCCCTAGTTTTGCTGTGAACGTCACGTCGCGTCGTTAGTTTAAATGCATTTTAATTTTGCACTTGCATCCACTTTTTAGAAAAACAACTGCATAGGTACCTAATTATCTAGGTAGGTATTATGATATTACCTACTTTTCAGTTTCTTAAAAATCACTCAGAGCTATGAAAAATCGTAGGTACCTACATTTAATATTCGTTGTTATGGTTAGATTATAACCTCAAAATCTGATACTTTTTTTGAAATATACCTTTTTTGCAGCTAGTCCGCTACAAATACAAGATCTTTTAAGAATCTACTAATGATAGAGAATACAATACATAATTATCCGATGCTCTTGGCTCCAGGGCCAACAATGTATGGACGCAGAGCAATGTCCTTTTTAATTATCCTTTAGATGAAGAAAAGTGCGTTAAAAATAAATATACTGTGGCTTCATTATGTAACGTTTTTATGTTCTAGTGCTTTCCCTTTCGCTAGACCTGTTTGGAATAGAAAGAAGCTTTTATATTCGTAGATATCTAAAGATTAGTATGGATGCTATAACAAACAGAACACGTGCGCAAGACATCCTGACTTGGAATACCTAGGTGTCTGCAAGGCTAACGAAAATAACTAAGTGGAGGATTTGCAGGATTATTATTTTCACAGCCATCTTGGATTTTGATTTAGACCCTCGAAAACCATGAAAACCATATACTCGAAAGTACGAGATACGAGAAAGTTGCATGGGCATAACGCTTTTTCATTACGTGACGATTTCTCCTAGTTTACTTTAAAAGTACTTGGTAAGACCAAGTACTTTTAGTTATTCTGTGCTCCTATCGCAAGCTCCGTTAGAGAATTTTGTTCCAAAATGTTTTCCTAATGGCTATACATAAGAGATGCCTTGGCCCTTGGGGTCTGCTGGCTTTAGTACAAAACAAGGTTTATCTTTAGACCCAGGGTTAAAGCATCAAACTTTACTTGGACACACTTTTGAATTTCACACTCTATCTGGACAATGTTAAGGTTATAATTACAAAAACTGACGTCAAAATCGAGTCTTGAGGAACTTTACTGTTCTCTAATTAAAGTTCAAAATAACCAGCTGTAAGGTTTAGGCTTACAAACTTACAACTCGTTCTGTAATTAAGACGGTTCAATTCTTATGTGAAATGAAGTACTACTAGAATACTTCTTGACAAGAGTGTACAGTCAACAGCAAAACTAGATGATCAAAATCAGAAATTCAATACTAATGAACGGAGTTCGCGTCAGAACTGTGTGGCGTCGAAGTGATTCAAAAGTATGTGATTGTAAATTATATCAAACAGTTACTACTAGTACAGCTGCCATATAGCTGCGAACTCCGTTCATTAGTATTGAAATTCTGATTTTGATCATCTACTTTTGCTGTTGACTGTACCATCGTCAATCACCACCCCACCATCGCTTAACATCAGGTCAGATAGTGTTTTTTTTCTAAGAATGGCATTTCGCAGGTCAACCTACAAGGCTGCTTAGCCGGGCTTGTCTTTGGGTGACTCAATAAATTAAGGCCTCCAGCCAGGGCTTAATAAACTTAAGAATTAAGCTACCACACGCTAAGGGTACCCCCTGTGGGGTACAGATCTTGGCTTAGAGCGTCGCTGGGGGAAGGCAGGAAGGGACAGGCTGGATCAGATTAATGGTGAGATATGTTGTGGTGAAAAGAGCCTGTTAATAAAAAAATATTAAAAAATTACACAATTGGTCGGCTCGGGCAAAAAACACAAGGGTTCTTAATTAAAAAAAAAAAAACATTTCCTCAGCAACTGTGCCAATCCAGTCTAATTTTAGATAAATGAAAAATCTTTTGTCAAGTGTAACAACAGTAATTTTACAAACGTGCTGTTTTTTTGCTTACCTACACAAAAACTATGATTTGCTGTTATAAATACATAATACACCTAACATGTAATAAATAAGTCCACAAAAACGTGTAAAACTACTTTAGTTTGTAAATGGTTTATTTCTGGGAAAAAAACTGTCATGGCTGACAAAATGGCGCGACGAGGGTTAGAAAAAAAAAATACGATTGCTGCATTTGTAACTTATAGTAATTGCATGCCGAAGATGCTCGCGATCACGGTCGATCTCGACACCTCGATGTCGTATCTGAAAGCTCAGTTGCTCAGTCGTGTGTTTGTGCTGTTCTCTACCTACTCCAGAAGACTACAGATAGAGTGGACCTATGCAGTCAGTACACGAATAATGTCAGTAATCGTGAAACTCAACTCGGAACCTAAAGAGCTCAACGATCCGACGAAAAAAACCAAACAAAGGACATTTGGGTAGGCAGCATAAATTACTCAAACTGCGAGACCATGATTAAAACTAATGAGAAAAAAGAAATACCCGTATATGAAGTCTTTACATTAACACAACGCAAAGTCTCTGTAACACAAGCAGTCCATGTCAGTCAATTTATTTATCAGAAGTCTGTGACGTCCCACTGCAGCACAAATACCTCACTACTCTCTTTCCACTTCTCTTTGTTTAAAGCTACTAAGGACTAGTTCTTTTTGAAGGAGTCCAGCTCATCCCGCCATCTCCATCTCGGCCTGACGCGATGTCGCTTGCCATTAAGAGGGACCCATTGGGTCGTAAATTTGGCCGATTGGTCGTCTGACATGCGGCAGACATGTACAGCCCGATTCCATTTTATCGTGGCAGCTTTCCAAGTAATTTCAGTTATTTTTGTTATGGATTGATGGTCGTATTCCTAACCCGGTATGTTAGTTTGATATCCAGAATACTCCGTTCCATGCTCCGTAGCACTCTGGCAAACCTCGAGCGTGAACCTCTGCCGATTTGTCAAAAACCATATTTGTCCACCATATGTGGGGATGGGAAGTACGCATACGTCAATGAGTCAACTTTCAATTAACTTTGATTATTAAAACACAAGAAGAGTGCTTTTAAGCTTTTCCTTTTCCAGAATTTAAAGTCGGTAAACAACCAGCCACTAATTCCTGCATTTACAAACACCACTTATTTCCCTTCCCTCAACAAAAATAACGAACTTTCTAGAACAAAGAATAATAAAGCATCGAAATTCAAATCCAATCGCGTGGCAGTGGCGACGTAAAATCGCCAGGCTTTAAGATTAATCTGAGCTCGACCACTGACATGCGACAAAAAGTCGCAGCAAACGCAGCATAGCCCTATACAAGAGATTGGTCGGTACGGTTGGTGCACACATTCACACACTGGTTTGCTGCTTCGAAACTCAAATACAAGCTGTAATAAACCTTATGATGATGGCAGAAGGGAGTTGGGTTGTTTTTAAGGGTGGTAAAGTAACATTGTCAAAGTTTAAACGAATGAAAAATGCGGGTATATTTTGACGTTTTGACTGCGTCAGTCGTTTTCACGCTGGCCGAAGCATTCCGAAAGATTAGATTCTTTTTGTGATACAATGTCGTTCGGAAACCGAAATATTTGAGCATTTCCCTTTGAATTCGAACTGTGAGTTTATTTCCGAACGTCATATTGTCAAGCAATGTTTGTTTTCTGTTTTCAATCAAGTATTTTTCATAGGAAGTTGCGATTGGAATGGGGACGGAAAGGCGACTCTTTTTACTATTTATTATTTAGCATCTGCTACAGATCTTTATTTCACATGGTTACTTTTCAGCAGTTCTGTATGTAAGTTGTTTATTTACTCATGAGGGGGATTGTTTCGTATCAGGACACGTTGGTAGTTAAGTACTAAACTTTGCATCAAACAGGAAGAGAGTTGCTCTTTGACGGGATTACAAATGGTGTCAAATCTTGGTATATTCCAACTTTGGAGCTCTGAATATCGTAATTATCTTCAGCCAACAGCATTCCACTGCTGGACATTAGCCTCTCAATTGCACGCCATTCGGCTCGACTCGGCAAGCGTAGTGTGGACGCCCCCCAGTTAGATGGCCCGCCGACCTTAAGAAGGTTTTTGGGACAGACTGGATGCGGAAGGCGGAGAGGACACGGTGTTGTGGCGCAGTCTATGAGAGGCCTATGTCGAACGGTGGACTGCGATAGGCTGAGTTGATTGACAGCTCGATTCTCGGCAACTCTCATCCAGCTGCTACCAGCTGCGAAGATCGTCGCTCCACCTAGCCTGTGAGCGTCCTACCTTAAATTCGCCAAGTTTAGAATATAGCATAATCAGACTATAATATCCCACTGCTGGGACACAGGCCTCCTGTCTTCGAGAGAGAGTTGGCTGTAAGCTACCACGTGGGCCCAGTGCGGGAAGGTAGATGTCACATTTCTTCGAATTTATGGTTCTAAGACATACCAGTTGCCTCACGATGCTTTCCTTCTCCGGTTTGAGAACAGTGGTGATGAAATTATTTACACAAAGTAAAGCGCCTGCCTTTGTTCGAACCTACGATTCACGACTTGCTAGTAGGGGCTGTTACCACTGGGCTACCATTGCTCTAGAATATGTAATCATCAATTCAATCAACTGCTAATCCATAGCCTTTTCTCCCTCTATTTCGAATGCCATGCACCATACTGGATTATAAAGCCTTCAACGATTTTCATTGAGGTCCAATCAGTGTGGAAACCGAGCATCATAATTGGGATAAAATAATTGACGTTGATACCCGGCAGTGTTTTGTTTTTGTCCACTGAAGGATTACGAGCCACGCTCTCGTTGGGAAACTGGAGAGGTTACGATTTATTGTTTAAACTACAAAGGGCTGTTGTTTAGAATAAATACGACAGTTTTACTTTAAATACAAAAGCTGCCAAACCACCATACTTAATATTGTTCTTCAGATTAAAGATGTCTGACTATTGAAAATTCAGATCTAAGGGTCGATTTTTTATCGCTAGATATCTTTTATCTGAGGATAAGTAAGGTTGTTTGACAGATTTTGTATGGATGTAAAATTATCATATTACTTATTCTTCAGATAAATCAGCCCTAAACGGTAACGTACTGTAGCTATTTTACATAATATATTTTAGATAAAATCGGAAAGAAAAGACCTCAGAATTTCGACTAAAACTGTATTTTAAATTAATTAATTTCGTAGAGGACTCTTTTAATTATTTAGAAACATAATTAAAGTAAAATGGATTCAGAACCTTGTTAAATGAGTTTATAATGTAGTCATTAATAAAAAAAAGCGTTTCAATAATTGACTTTAGGAAACCAGCCGTAAAAATTATAAAACTGTAATTCAAACTTCATTCCCTGAAATATGAATGATTTTATTATTGAAATCCAAACGTTTTCAAATTACTGCGTAATGTAGGAGAGCCTAATTAACATTATACCCGCCTGACCCCTGGCCAATTATATTTTAAGTTCACTCTCGTGAAAACGTAGCTCATTACTGTAATTTATTGGCAGTTCAAATTCATGGATTTTATTACTTTTTAAACGGTTTTGTTTCTGTAATACATTTGTCTATCGGACGTTATAGCGATTGCTGGACGTAGGATCTTGGGTTCGATCTCTAGTTTAGGCAATTTATTCATATTCATTATTTATTTGCATTCCATAATGTTGTAGAGGTGTTACAATTTATTAACTATACCTACGGGGTAGTTGTGTAACACGCTACCAATAGGAATGGCTTAGATTTTGACAATTCCACAACAATCATTGCGTTATACTTGCGTCACCTTACGAATACAAGTAAATCATTGCGTTATTTACGTTGCTGAGAAGATTTTTTTCGAACAACAACAAGCAATGGATTGGCAATATCCTTCAAAATCATCCAGATTGTGATTGATTGCGTGTTACGCAATGAATGTGCTGGTATATACCTATTAACACTGTAATATGAGTACCAACACATTGTAAAAGCCAATTATTTTCAAAACAGTCACCGTGGAGTTTCTCGCCGGCTCTTCTCCATAGGAAACTAACAATTGGAACGTGCACCTAGCTTCTCTCTTGCTCAAATTCAAATTCAGAATATTTTATTTCCCATAAACTTACGTGGGAAAAGTCAGAAGCTAGGTAACATAAACAGCCTGTATTGTTCCCACTGCTGGGACACTGGCCTCCTCTCTCTCTCGGGAGTGGGCCGTAATCCACCACTACGCGCCCAGTGCGGGTTGGTAGATGTCACATGTCTTCGAATCTTTGGTTCCAGGACATGCCGATTTCGTCACGATGTTTTCTTTCACCGTTTTTAGAGCAGTGGTGATGAAATTATTAACACAAAGTAAAGCACTTATCAGGTTTCAAATCGACGACCTACAACTCGTGAGTCGAGGACGGTTCCACTGGGCTACCACTGCTCAATATGTTTAATTCTTTACTTGAGCCTTATTAAATAATGTGCCAAAGTGTTTTAACACAGAAACACTTTACACTTCAATCAAATTTATATAACATTGTCATCTAACGATAAACCTTAACACGAGGTCTGAGGCATATCTCTTCAAGGATAACAAGACAATCTCGTTACTGCTCAACTTGAAAAAAAAAAAACAAAAAGATAAATGAAAATAAACCGAGCAACGTGATCACACAACTTCATTACTTCTTTCCTTTGAGGGAACACGGAGTAATAGAAATGGAGTGCTCTTTTAAGCCAATTCTAACATTTATAATTATTTAGTACTTCATCTTCTTCGTGTGGCTGCACGACTGTATTTTAAATCTTGTTTTCCAAAAATTTAGCAACTTGCAAGGCGTTGTCGGTGGCAGCGCAGAGGTCACTTTGACTGCATATTTTGGAACACAGAGGGCAGGATAGGAGGCGGAGCACGGTTTGTGACATAGCTTCACAATCACACCCTACTGCCGTTCCCCACTTTACCAGGTTTGATCTTCCCACTTGTGTCCGGAGACGGTTCAGAAACTTAAAAGTGGACCACGGAAAGTTACATCTCCCTGCAGGGAGATGCTCCTTTGGTGGTAGGTAGTAAGTAGGAGGGGGAAGAGTATCCTGCCACAGTTTGCAACTGGTGTCGGCCGGATTTCCTGACAGAGACGCTGTCGATTATAAGAAGCTGTGCCTGCTTTTTAGCCGTTGCGTTGCAGCTGTGCGCTAGATAGTGAGTGTCTGGTATGAGATGCTTAGTTGAGTTTCTCCACTGCGCGCGCAACTTCTCTTCAACTTCAAATTTACTACTAGCTTTTGTCCGCCGCTTCGCCAGCGTGGATGTCGGAAAACATCCCATTTCTATACATTGTTTTATATAGGTAACTCTATTGGTGTACGCGGTACAGTCATGAGCAAAAGTATATACACTCGGTTTTATTCAAAAGGGATTTACTTCTTTAGTTTTGAATGAAATTTTATGTTGTTACGAACATAGCATTTTCGAACCCATAGGTTTATGTAATGTGTCATATTTCAACGTTGCATTTGTTATTTCACGAAAAAGTCGCAATTGAAAGTTGCCAAGTTTTGACATATTGGTGCTCGTGACTGTACCTCTATTGGTGTAACATCTTCAACAATCATCGTCATATCTCAGCTACCTACCCTTTTCGCCTACCCACGTTCGTGATGATGCGATGTTTCCGTCTGAGTGTGTTAGAACAAAACCTAAGTATTTCTACCACTTAAAACATAGCTGTATTCTGATAACACGTTTCAAGTTTATCCAAGTATTTAGCCGGTAAGGCATTGGTGCTATAAATGTCTGCAAAAGTCTTGTTCACAACTACTCTGATGTGCTCTCGGCCTATTTGGCAACAGTTTCTTTTCCCGTAAAGAAAGAAAAAGAAAATACTTTTATTTGCGGCAAACGTGGCGCTTAAAAAGAACACAAACACAAAAAAATAACAAGTTTGAAAACGGCCGTCGCTCAGCATACCCAACCCTATGTACGAGGCAGAGTCCCAGCATGATATATACAGGGATAGCTCATTTAATGCAATATTACTTAATTAGTAGGGTTGGTAGCGGCGGTCATAGTAAAGAATCGTCATTCGTGGATAAAATAATTAACGAGCCCTCCATTCTGAACCCTTCTTGGTCAGACCCGTAATCTCAATATATTACTAGTAGTAAACAACAGAGGAACAATAGACGCGGAGATAAAATTAACTTTTCGAGCATTTGCCCGTAAAAAGATAGCCTAACATGACGACCTTGATGAAACGACGCAATCGCCCACTTCTTCATACAATTCTGGCTAACTATACAACCTCTTTTATAACCCTCGAGCAGAAACAGAAAGGTATGTCGAATAAAATAGAGCGAGAGAGTTGTAAGGATATTTCCGACTCTGATAGGGAGATGTCGGACTTAGCAGAAAACCACTAGTGACGTATTACAATTTATCGTTCCGTTAAGAGCGGTTTACATGGATTTGGGTCGGTGTCCTTGAAATTGAAAATAATAAAAAAATAATAATATATTATTCAGGTATGTAGGATGACAATAATAAATTAGAACAACATGTTTGCCATTTGACATGACGTGCAAATATTAAGAGTAATAAAAATTAACATCAAGCCTGTATTTACTGAAGAGGTCAGAAAGAATGAAGAAAAATACATTTATTTAGTACAAACTAAAAGGTACACAATGTAATATACAGCAGATAAAAAAGTAAAAATCAAATAAAAAGTATAAAGTGCGATGTAGGAAATTAGTAGGAACGTGTGCATCACGACCGCGCCAAAAAGGCTTAGATCAGCAAAATAAAAAATAAAAATACAGAAAACTAGTTATCAACTGGACCTGGACATGAGGTGACGGATGTAAAACTGTTTATTCTACTCCTGCGTGACGTAGATCTGAACGTAGAGTTTATCCACATTTCGCCAATAATACTACTAATGAAAACGTCGAGCTCGTAGTGATGGAATTGGAAAAACTCTAGATATACCTAACTAACGCTTTTCTCGGTCCAAAGATCAAACCCAGAACACCACGGTCAGTAGTCGCGCTTCTGACCACTGGACTAACAAGCCACTCCCCATAGAACGAAAATGGACGTTAAATTCCACAATTTAACGTATTCTTCTGGTTGCGTATAAAAATAATCAATTAAATTACAAAAAAAACCTAGTAATAATAATTTGACATCATCGATATCTAAAGATCACCACACACAACAATCTCCAATAGTTTTTACAAACAGGTTTATAAAACTAAACAAAATATTTTTAAAGTGACGTAAGAATAATATAAAGGTGATCATTACGTCATCGGCTAATAAATTACGTATTATTATGCATGTTCTTCATTAAGCTGTCAGTTGAGATACATCGTGTCAGACGCCGAGAGGGCGAGAGAAGGTGTTGACGAAACCGTGCCAATTTGTATTGTGCTTGAGGAGCATATTGCTTCAGAATGCTTATGTATGTTGGCTTTCCAAGCTGAGTTTCACTCTAAAGTAGTAGTATAATTTTGATTGGGTAGTCCCCAACGTCGAGATACCAAGACGTACGAAGGTCTTCGATATCGGAAAGCTTATTATGGAGCTTAAATGGAGTTGGGCAGGACACCTGGCAAGGGGCAGTTGTGACAGGTGGAGTAAGGTTGTGACAGGGCGGCGTCAGATCTGGAAGACGAGATGTCGGTCGTTCGGCGGCGATATGGGCAGACGACATTGTTGCCATTGCGGGCAAAACCTGGATGAGGCTGGCACAGGAAAAGAAAGGTTTATGCCCAGCAGTGAGTGAAGTGGGGCTGTGGATGATGATGAGTCCCATGCGCTAATACACTTTTCAACTTTTTGATGTAACAGTGTCATAACCTAAAGTCAGGTACACAATAAGATAGTTACGTTTTCCTTATCCTTCCACAAATAGTATGAGTGTCACGAATAGTCTTTGTGTGCGTTGCTATGACCTCTATTTGTAAATGAGTTAAGTAAAAGAAAAAGTCGGACTTACTCACGAAGGGTTCCGTATAACCGCATAATACATATTTACACTACATATTAAAAAAAAACACGTTTCTTGTATGGTACTTAATTTTTAACTTTATGTAATTTTTTTTGTTATAAATATACACACTGTGAAAATTTCAACTGTCCACCCATGGTTCATTAGATACAGCCCGCCGACAGACAGACGGACGGACAGTGAAGGCTTAGTTCCGTTGGCACCCCTTGGATCCCTAAAAACTGGGAAATCCAAAGTATTTTAAGTCGTAGAGAAAACATTAAAGGGCTGAGTAATAAACATACCGTCACATGATATCTGTGCTCGATAAGGAAGCGTAATAATACGGCGCTTATGATCCTTATGGGAACAGAAACCTACCTCGGAAAGGTAAGTAAAGAAGGTTCACGAGGACGTGAACACTTCGTGTGACATTTAGCATTATTAACATGATATAATAATGTAGGTAGTATTTCCAGCCGATTCATATTTACTATATCAACCTTTTACCACCAGAGGGACTCGTGGTTAAGTAATAACAGACGCACGGATCGACCGATCAGGTTAAGCCACGCTTGCCGCGGTTGGTCCACGATCTTTACATACCGAGACGCCTCCGTGCCTCAGAAAGCACGTTAAGCCGTTGGTCCCGGCTGTCTTTCGTGGATCTTTCACAGACGTTACGGGTCGTCAGAAGACCGAAAGTCTGACAACCAGTTTAACCAAGGGGTGTCGTATTACCCAATACGCTGGTCGCAGTCGCTCCATGTAAAATACTGGTATTCAGTTGCATCCGGTTAGACTAGAAACCGACCCCAACATACTCGTAGTTGGGAAAAGGCAGGCAGATAATAACCCTTTTACCACCAATTCCAATTAGCCAGTGTTGGTGTGTTACGCAGTTACTCCGCGGTAATTGCGTAACACACTAACAGTGGCTTTCATTTTGATAGTTTAACAGCATTTATTGCGTTGTTTACGTTGTTGAGTATATCTTAATCAATATTCGTCATACATTATAGATATCAATATCCTTCAAAATTATCCAGATTGCGGTTGATAGTGTGTTACGCAATGAGGGTACAGCATTTTCTTTCATCCTTAATGTTTTTTTTAGTTTTTCTTATAACTCTTGTAAGTATAGCTAAAAATGTTTGAAGTAGATCTTCTGTGCTTTTATTTTATGTGCCAATATTGAAATTACGTTCTGTGAGTCACGGTATTTATAATATGCTGCACGATGCGTCGAATCCATGTTCTGATGCAAATATTGTGGCGCTATTCATTCTTCAAGTACTTACATATTATTGGCGCAAAGGATTAATCATTCCTGAATGGAGCTTCTCACGTTTTTTCCTCTAGTATTTTCAAGAATAATCTACGTAATTGCGATAGTTAATGATATTTTTTATGACATGATTAATGACTGTTGTTCCTATCCGGTCTTTTCTTTAATTTATTATAAAATAATGACTATATATCATGATAAAATCATGCCATCAGAAAGACAAATAACCAAATTATATTTTCCAAAACATTTTTCACACCCTTCCCTACTATTTTCTTGTAATAATTATAAATTATATTACTCACATCCTCCCCCCATAAATTTCAATCGTCATGGGTCAACTCTATGTAATCTATCCCTAACAGTGACGTATCATCCACAATGTTCCCGAGTGAGGTCGCCATTGAACCCAAATTGAATGGAACTCGAATGGCAGCAGCCCCCGTCAGCCATTGAGCTGCCCAAATAAAATAAGTGGGCATTGTCAGTCTAATGATATAACGTTGTTTGCAAAGTTATATTAATATTGAAAACGTGGTACTTTAGATAATTTTATTAGAAAAGTCTTCTTACGCCTTGCCTTTTTCTTACAAGGTTAGAGAGGGCTTTACTGTCTATTTGTAAGTGCGATTGAATATGTAACACGTTGTCGACGACAACCGCCAACGCGTCGACGCGACAGTGGGCCTCGACGGATATCGAAGGCTGCGGTTGACGCTTGTCGGCGGATGTAGTTCTCAACTACACTCGTCCTCTGTCGTCAACGCGTGTCGTTTGTGTGTATGAGCAGTTAGGTAAAACGGTTTACTGATTATCTCAGGGTAATTATTTGTTACTGAAATTAGCTGTCAAAACTCTTATAACAATAATATTACCAATAACCTAGTCCTATAACTTCTACAACCTTACACCAAATAGCAAAAACACCAAAAACATCTCCTAAAAACAAACCGTTCATCCACCATTTTGTTCCGCGGCCATCTTGACGAGAATTGGCGCGAAACGAGCATAGACACGATTCGTCTCGGCTTTTATGGTTCTATTAGGATTTTGTCGACGATATTTTATTAGAAGTGTAATACCAACGAAATGTGGATGGCTTGGATACAATCTTTGAGAGAGAGCTTTAAATTTTTAAAAGCGACTATTTTCTTCCGAATTTCTTTGTTTGGTGACGGTTTATCTTTTATGACGATAATGAAAACGGCCGGTCTATGGATTTTCCTTCGCGTTTCTTTTGATAAAAGTTTAATGAAAAATATTGTTCCGGACTACAATATTTTTGTAAACGTTAGGAATGATTGATTTTTCCTTTCCTGAGGGAATGAAAAAGGGACTGTTATCGAGTTTCGAAATGTCAATGGTTGTTGAAGCTCTTAAGCAGGAATTGTGGTTCCAACTGTATTAATAAAGGACTGCTCAAACAGAGGCGAAACCCGCGCGGGTTACAGAACTGCGAATGTCGATCGTTATAATGATTAGGAAGTCACGTGACTATTCACACCGGAGCCCTAGTTCACTATGACCACTTAATGACGCCTTACTTCCAAACCTCGTCAATTCCCTACCTAATCACTACATCTGCCTTTAACGTATTCTCTATGACACAATGAACGATACAGCGCGAAAAAACGCGAAGAAGGCGTGGTTTGATCTGTCAAAATACCGCGCTTGACCACCGTACGTAGTTCGCAAGGGGTAAGATAATGCGGGAAATAATAATTACCATACAGAATTCGGGCCTACTTTGAACACCTCCATACAATCAAGTTGACACAATCCCTGCGAGCGGATGTCGTCACGTATCCCGCGCGGAATTGTAACTGATGTTCTGAACTCTATTTAACGTTAAGCCGTTGGTCCTGCGCCTGATCTCTCTCCGGTTGAGTTGGGTTACCGTCCGAGATTGCACCTGTGTATGTGCACACGCTTGTGCACTATATATCTCCTGCGCTGAAGGCTAGTTCTGTTGTGATTGGCTGCCATGGCCAAAATACGGTCTGGAAGACTATATTATATCTGTTTGACGGTTATTCGCTCAAAGATTATCCGTCAGCAAGGTTGATAGCGGAGCTGACTGCCCGCGGTGCGAACTCCAAAGTCACTCAGTTATTGTCTCTCTTGCATGCTCTTCTACTGGACCCCCAGCGAAAATGATTTCTCATTTCAACAATATTCCCAGAACACATATTTTTCGCTGAAACTTTACAACTACAAACAACATTAAAATGATCAAAAAGTGCGAGATAAGGGGAAAAAACGTGATTAATTAAAAAGTTGAACATAATCAGCGAAGGCAGAACTAATTTAAGAGATAAACACCAGCAATAAAAGTGACAAACAGTTCTGGGCGACACCCACTGCCAACAAAAATACTGGACAGTTGAACACAGAAGTACTAGGTGCTCACACTGTGCCATTTGCCATACATAATCGTAAGTTTTAATCATAGTGGGAAAGCTCTAATGAATGCATTATATTGACTTCTGATGGTAGGCGACGATGGGAACGATGATGCTGGCCTAGAAAGACTTAGACTTAAAGACTCAGGTTCTTGCTGTCGGGAAACAGGCTCCACTCTTTAACGGTATCCACAAGAAATCTATCTACTCACTGTATGTTGCTCCCAGTTTTGTTGCTGTTTTCACGAAGGCCAATTCCTTTTAACAAGAACGTTCAAAATCTAGTCACAATCTCATCTAAGCGACAATCAATGTCAAAAACTTGTCAAATATGTACGGAAAATATTTTTGACAGATCGAGATTGAGATCAGACTGCCCACAGATTGTCAGATATACCTACATACTTGTATATGATTTTAAAATCGTTGTAACAATAACTTCTAGAGTCAAAATGTCTATTCTTACTTTAGTCCTTTGTGTGGCTTCATGTAGCTATTAATCTCTTTCTCACTATATATCATTGCGAATCTGTTTTATGTAGGTACCTAGCTACCGTTGACCTCCAATGAATGGATAGATTGATGCCCCATGTGTGTAGGCGGACTTTTGACCGTAAAGCATATCTAGTACAGTTAGTTAAGTAGGTTCTTGTATTTGTTCTTTTGACATCCGGCAGCCTATGATTAACGAGAACTTCGGAAGAGTTACGGTACTTTAAAGAGTATGAAACGGTCATCTTTTCAATAAATGAATTAGTTTAAGACCAACATTAACTAGAGCAAAGAAATATGAACATCATCTGCCTCATCTGCCTAGCCTTGTACCAATTCCATTGGGGTTGGCTTCCAGTCTGACCGAATGCGGTTGAGTACCAGTATTCCACATGGAGCGACTGCCTGCCTGACTTCTACAACCTTAAATTAATATCATAACATTCTCTTGCCCTTATACCAATTTATTTTGAAGTCGGCGCAGCATGTTGACTAATCCGCACTGGGCCCGCGTGGTGGATTCCCTCTCAAGGAGAGGAGGCCTGTGTCCCAGCAGGGTACATTTTAGCCAGATTATGAAGCATGTCTTGTTCTTCCATATATCTCTATCAGCCGTCTTCAGTATCCAACCCCTTTCGTCCCTCATCACGTTTTCAGTTTTGTTCAAACCGAACCTACTTTGTTTCTCACTTCTTTTGTAACCCCTCTTCTTCAAATTGAATAGTATACACAGTGTCTGTAGCTGGAAACCGTAGCGTTCCAGTGTTTGAGTAAATCGCTTCATATCTACTTCCAGTGCTTTTGTTTTCAGCACAACGGAACGGAATTAAGTTTACTTCATTTAATTCTACAATGGTATTAATATATCAGGGTGGAGCTTCGTCTTTATTATTTTCTTTATGAATGGTATCACAAAGTTATTTGTTTTTTTATTAGTTGCTATCTGATGTATGTATCTGGTGTATTGTGTGTCTTTTTAGTCTGTGCTAAATAAATGCCTTTGCTTTCTTTCTTTCTTTCAAGGATATATTTTGGATTAACTTTACACTGCAACTATAATGATAATTATTTAGGGTTTTACATGTCCAGCAATTACTGAGTTGGTTGCAACCTCACATTATTCAGTAAATTGGATAGTTTTATATATTTATTTCTTTCTTTAATTAAAACGGTTTAAAAAAAATTACAGTAATTAAAGATACAATTTGTATATACACGAGCACAAGATAAAATAAAAGTACACAAAAGATAAAATATAAAATCATCAAGTAAAACAACACTTGCATAAATCCCTCTCACAGTACTTCTGACATACCGACAAAATCTTCATCCATTCGTCCGCAAAGCAAACAGATCGTTTGTTGGATTAAAGTCCAAGAGATCATTAAGTGCGGCCAGAGTACGTAGTATTGGGGACTTAGCACGTGCAAGTGTGCGACATGGAAGCACAGCAAACAGCCTGTGCTTCCTGCCACGGCAGTAGTTGTCTGGCACAAAGAAGCAAGCTAGCACAACATGTAGATCAGGCGCGTCTGTAGTGCCACGGAGCGTCTTGCAGGCTATGTAATGGTGAGCTGGTCTTTTGCTCGCCTTACCTCTAAGGAGTTATATCAGAGGCATCCCAGTAGAAATTTAGTCGGATAGAGGTAAGGTAATGCCATGTTTACGCTTAAAGATAAACCTAAGACACGCTTTTTGTACCTTTTCCAGTAACAGCACGTAGGTACTTTCGTGCGGATTCCACGCGCAGGTGCTAGATTCCAATTTGCTACGAACGAGTGCATTAATTATAATTTTGATGGCATGTGCGCAACGAAAATCGCGGCAATTACGCAGAACAAAACCCAATCTTTGGTAGGATTCCTTAGCTACCGAGGCGATGTGGATATAAACAATCAAAGAAACCATTTTTATCACCAGTACCTTTGGCAGACGGATTGGTGATCACTGTTGAATACAAGACAGAAGAACATTCACAGTCAAGTCAAAGTATTTATTAGTGCGATTTTTGGTGATATAACAGGTCTTACAGATATTTTATAGAAACTCAAACTCTACCCTTTAAAACACCCTTATACACTATAACAATATTAGAAATTAAATAAAACATAATTATATACAATACGATTCAAATAAATTAAAAGTCTTTAGATAGATACATTATAAATCATAAATACAGGATCAGTCACAAGAAATTTTGTCAGCGGGAGATTCGTCAATGGTATAGTAGCATTTGTCAATTAAAAAATATTCAGGGTGCGTTTAAATTGAGTCAAGTTTAAATCTTATAGGTCATTCTGCATCAACATGGCTGCACCATCATCGTCTTCACGGCGCTCTCCCAACTTATTTGTTCGTATCATGTCTTCTTCAGACTTCTATACAAGGTCAAATTAAATTAGTTAGCGAAACTCCGCCAACATAATGGTCATCTCATGAACGAGACCTCATACTGACAGTGACATTGTCAACTTACAAAAAGTCCGTTTATCGTTTGCTGCTCCTCTTCTATTCTAATAACCTTCGACATTCAAACTCAAAACTTAAAAGGATTTTCATGGCCTTATATAAGAGCATCCCCATCGAAAAAGACACTAACCTTTTGAAAGCTACCTATTCACAATGCAATAGTAAAAGCACACAATAGTTGTTTTCCAATAAACAATCCGGTCTGATTTACGGGCACTAACGAAGCGGGCACTGCTATTCTGTCTGGGCACAGAATGGTAGTCTATTCTGTGCGGGCACTGCGCAGTAAAACTGCTTGTTTACCACTTTTTATTGCGCTTGAGATTGAGCCATTTTCGAAGATACGATGGATTCACAGATTTTGTTTTTTATTAAAGTCATTGATAAAAAACTATGGTTATGCAATAATAATAATAGAAGATTGTGTTGGTCCCACTGACCTAGTGCGCAGTAGGCACTAGGTCAGTGGGACCATCACAATCTTCTTCAAGTGCCATTTCTCAGAGACCAAGATCTCATGTAACTAGACGCCACTCGTGTCCTTCAAAATGAAAAACAGCAAAGCTATCAAAAATAATGTATCCAACTGTCTAGTACTACTCCAGACGAGTTGCTTTATAAAAAGCTTTTCTCAGCTCTTAAACCGACAGGAGTACCTACTGATCATCATACGTGTTGACAATTTCAAAGTTCCAGTTTGATGGTTCATCATCATCATCATCATCATCCGCCTACAGCAGTCCACTGCTGTACATAGGCCTCTCCTATTGCACGCCATGTCACTCGATTTTCGGCAACTCTCATCCAGCGGCTACCAGCCATCCTTTTTGATGGTTATTGATACAAAATCGACTAACCTTCCTCTCTCCATGGCTTAATTATAAAATGATTTATTTTTAACCAATTTATATCCGCAAGTTTCCGCGTCTGCAATCTGCTGCCTTTAAAAGGCTTAGTGTAGAACTTATAGCACAAGCTTAAACAAGCAAAATAAGTGTTCCCATTGTTCCCCGATCACTATTTCATCAAAACAAACGTAATTAACATTCCACATCCCGGAATTGCACATAAAACTTCGATCTTAATTAGCTGACTACCCTCTTCCTAATCTTTATGGCATCTCCGGAATTGCATCGCTTCCTCGAGGGGAACAGGGGACCGTGGGTGCAGGGGTATACCCCTGTCATAATGGGAGAGTATTTACAATGTGAGGTCAAATGTGGGGTGGTCTGTGATTGTGTGCACATAATTACTGCTTCCGACGAAAAGCGGTTTGTTAATTGTTATGTTGACGGCCCTGACATATTATGTAGAATATTTAGGGCTGTTACATCTTGTCTGGAGTGCATGGTCTACCGGATTATAAATTAAGAATCCAACAGTTTTTTTTTAAAATCATTTGTCATTTAGGTACGATGACGGGCAGTTATCTAGAAAGTTCAAATTATGATTCTGTTAAATTAAAGCCTTTTCACGTTATTGTTATTTTTAAAGTTGGTAAAATTACATTATTTTTACGATTGAGCCAACTATAAGACAAATGGCAATTATTGAATAAACTATGATAAGTAGGTATAGATATTGTTATAACTAAGACTATTCAACCACAGACAAATGACTCACTAAATAAGTAATTCTTAAAATATCCTATATAACTTTAGAAGAATTACAATTTACAAGCTAACACTAAAATTTTATAATCTTAACTTAAACTAAAACTATTCACAAACTAAAATATAGCGTCGAAAAATTCGTCCACATCGCTGTCGACTGGTAATTTACCCAAGAGACTGACAGAATTGCCACGTGGCAATGGCAATGCTTAGCCTTTGGCCAACCTGTCATGGTTCTGGGTCATGGGAAGTGTCAAGCAGCCGTTTTTAAATTTCCTTAAAAAGAAGTAGGTATACGACAATATGTTTAACAAGCCAACCATAAAAGATAACACGATTAGGTACTATGTTAATAAAATGTGTTAAAGTATTATTAAATCGAAGACAAATTCGATTCTCATTCAAAGTAATTATCACATCAACAGTCATCGACCGCAATAATTATTATTGGAACTGATTCACTAAATCAACACTGATCACTCTACCTACCACCTATTCTGAAACTGTCGTGCTCGTCCTACCCGCAGTTCTGCATAATTAAGTTATTTGTTCAGTGATGCATAACTTGTACGTGATCTTCAAGTATACCTGTGCTAATATTATGTGTACATATGTACACGATGACTATTAATATTGTTAGTTATAGTGGACTCATGTGTCTGTCTGTCCATCTGTGAATAATTGTCTCATGACAATTGAGAAATAGGTTTCAAGTGTATAAACACTTGAAAATCCTTTGTACTTTGAGGAAATCTAAGCGTACAGCAAACAGGGTGAAATTTCCGGTAAGAACCGGCAATTTCACGAATTGCCAAACAAATTAATATTAAGTCAATCTGCCTAGTCTTTTTCCAACTATGCTGGGGTCAGCTTTCAGTCTAACCGGATGCAGCTGAATACCAAGCACGAGGAGACGAGGAGAGACTGCCTATCTGACATCCACAACAGTTACTGGGTAATACGATACCTCTTGATAAGGGTGGTTGTCAGACTTTTGTGCTTTTGACTACCCGTAATAACTACTGTCAAAGATCAACGAATGACAACATGTACGTAATTTTTCATGCAGTCATAAAACTCGTAATTTGAAGGCCAGACGCTGGGTAGCAAACACTCACTGGTCACTGCTGCCGATAAACATCTGCAATACCGACCAGACGCATGCATATGCGTTGCCATCCCAGAGACAGCTGAATTGTCTCATGTGCCTGTAATAACACCAGCTGACTGATATTCTTCACAATGCAACAAGGCAAACTGCTTGGCAGTAGAAATCAATATAATGATAGTACTTCCCCGGACACGCTCCTTCACAAATAACTCCACATACATATAACATACATATAACATAAGTTGACTTAACTAAATCAGCAGGACCAGACAATATTCCACCAGTTTTTATACTCAACTGTGCCAAAAGTCTGACTCCTCCTCTTTCACTTCTGTTCAGGCGGTCCCTAAATTTAGGTGAGGTTCCTACAATTTGGAAGTCGGCGTTAATCACTCCGATCCACAAAAAAGGGCCTAGAAACCTCGTGGAAAACTACAGGCCCATATCCAAACTATGTATTTTCGCTAAAATCCTGGAAAAAATAATATACAAACAGCTATATGCTTGTCTTAAACTAAGCTTCAGTGACCGTCAACATGGTTTCCTTCGAGGTCGGTCCACAACTACCAATCTCATTCTTTGTGGTGACTACTTGACTGAATGTATGGCTCGTCGCACACAAGTAGATGTAATTTACACAGATTACAGCAAGTGTTTTGATCGCTTGGATCATGCTATACTTTTGCGCAAGCTATTGGCTATAGGTATCAGTGGAAATCTTTTCAGGTGGTTTTCATCTTATGTGGCCAACAGATGTCAAACTGTTGTTCTTAATGGATACACATCGAGAACTATGATTATCCCCTCAGGGATTCCACAGGGATCACTTTTGGGACCCTTGTTATTCAACATCTTCATCAATGACGTCTCTTCATGTTTCTTTAACTCAAAAGTTCTTTTGTTTGCGGACGACATGAAGATCCTAAGTGAAATCAGATCTTATGAAGATGCTGAACGTCTCCAACATGATCTGGACAGATTCCAAGAGTATTGTACGGCCAACCGCTTGGATCTAAATGTATCGAAATGTTATACATGCACCTTCACTCGCAAACATAAACCTATTATCTACGATTACAATTTAGCCAACACTGTACTAGCCAGAGTTAATACGATTAGAGACTTAGGAGTCACTTTTGACTCGAAACTTCTTTTTGACACACACATCGATAATATTATTAATAAAGCTTCTAAGGCACTAGGTTTCATCTTGAGGATATCAGCCGATTTTAGAAACATCAAAACACTCAAAATTCTTTATTGTGCTTTTGTGCGCAGTCATCTCGAATACTGCTCACCAGTATGGAATCCTATTTACATTACTTACGTCAATCGCATCGAAAGTATTCAAAAGAAGTTCTTAAGGTATATTCAGTTTAGATCCAAAACCTATTTGCCTAATTATTACAGCCGTTGTAGGAAGTTTCACATTCTTCCACTAATTGAGCGGAGAAAAATTGCCGACATGGTATTCTTATTCAATTTAGCAAATGGTTCAACCGACTGTTCTGAACTTATGAGCAAAATTGGGCTGCGCGTTCCATCTATTACTTTAAGGAATCATCAACCTCTGTATGTTCCCTCTCTGCGGTGCATATATCGACAAAACTCTTATATGATAAGAACTAGCAGGGCATACAACTCGTTGTGTCAGAGTGTTGATGATCTTGATTTGTTCTCCACAAGCGTTCCTAAACTAAAAAAAATTCTGTGTAAAAACTTCTTTGAAGATCACTAAAACCTGTTCAGTCTTTTCTTGATTCTCTCCGAGTGCTTACTTATTCTTGCTTTCGCTTGCCTGTCTATTGTTTCTTGTACTACCCTAATATTGTCAGTGAAAACTTTTAATTGGCCTTCTTTCACTAACTGTCAACTATCTGTATCTTAGCTGTAAGTTTTCTTAACAATAAAATAAAATAAAAATAAAATACACTCACGCCCTCTCCCCACGGGGGTAGGCAGTCACTACAGAACGCGACTGCTACGATCCCTACCTACTCCTTTTGCCTAGTTTACGTTCATACATCTGATCATACACGCACGCCGGTTGCGAGTACTACGCACCTAACTTTTCCGAATAACATCACCAATATGGTCACTATATCTTCTAAGTTGTTCCCTCCCGGCGTTTTTATTCACAAAAGCCTTGTAAAAATAACTCTACTATCTACTATATAAAAATAAGTCGGGTTTTCCTTCCTGACGCTATAACTCCAGAACGCACGAACCGATTTCCACGGTTTTGCATTCGTTGGAAAGGTCTCGGGCTCCGTGAGGTTTATAGCAAAGAAAATTCAGGAAAAATTTCAACAGAAAAGCGGGAAAATCATAGTGTAGGAGTAGGTTAGGAGTTGTGTAGGAGTAGGTTAGGAGTAGGGTAGAAGTAGGGTAGGAGTAGGGTAGGAGTAGGTTAGGAGTAGGGTAGAATTAGGGTAGGAGTAGGGTAGGAGTAGTGTAGGAGTAGGGTAGGAGTAGGGTAGGAGTAGTGTAGGAGTAGGTTAGGAGTAGGGTAGGAGTAGGGTAGGAGGTAGGATACCACGCGATCGAAGTAGCGCCGGGCAGCTACAAATAATTTATATGGCAAACAACGTTTGCCGGGGTCAGCTAGTAATTTATATAAGTTTATACATTAATCACAGCAGGTAAAACCGCGGTATATTCTAGTTTCGTTTAGGTATATGAATCATATTTTTAGCACGTACTTGTCAACATTTCAATAAGAGTTGTGGTGCGAAATATTTATAACAGAAGATATTTCTACATGTCTGTGTTACATGCCTACCTAGCTGTTTGTGTTCAGGCATATTATGTCAAAGAAAATCTAGGGCTTATTCAGTTTGAATAACTTATTGTAGGTCCATATTGTAGGTGGTAAGTTGTAAATGGGGCTTCTTAGGAAAACCGGACTTTTGTTCTGTCAGTGGCAGTAGGCTGGCTCCTTACCAGGTGCATGGGACCTAAACATAACTGGCGTTTTCTGCATGGCTGTACTTTCTTTACAGCTACGTCTACCATTTCGAGGACAGCAGGCGTCATGTTGCGTCGTAATGTCATTGTTATCTAGTTTAGAATTCCAGTTCAAACCAGTAAGTCATCATCTGCCTGCCTTTTCCCAACTATATTGGGGTCGGCTTCCAGTGTAACCGGATGCAGCTGAATTTTACACGGAGCGGCTTCCTATCTGATCTCCACAACCCAATTACTGGGTAATACGATACCCCTTAGTAAGACTGGTTGTCAGACATTCGGGCTTCTGACTACCCGTAACGGCTGTCAAAGATCCACGAATGACATATTCAAACCAGTGAGTATTGATTAAATGAGAAAATACTTAGGTAAACACGACGACATATTATCAAGCTATACATTTCCAGTTTTAGCTGACCTCGCTTTTTTTTCATGTAAAGCCTATACAAATATAACTACATATGTATAGGCTTTTCATACAATGAGAAGTCAGCTTATACATGAAAAAAACCAATACACGATGATGTAAATGAATTACACTTTCAACGAAACAAGTTGATAGTACATATGACAATAATTAATAAATAATGATTCACCAAACCACTCGATTGTGGGCAAGACTGCCTTCCGTTCTCGTGATAACTTTTAGCAAACTAATTAAACGAACAGGAATGTTCGTCATTAGGTTACTAATTAAGAAGTTAGGCGGTTCCTAGTAGGTGTAGGTGTCAATTCACACCGCTTTGTAGACACCGGCCTGCTCTAGAAACATTATTAAAATCGTGCCGACATCACACTTTCAAGGGGATAAGCAGAATATGTGAGCCATACCTGGCTCCTTGGGAAAAGGCTAGGCATATGATGATGACACTCGTCAACAAAGTACAGGAATCACTATTCATTGTAGCTAGTACCTGTGGGGTCGTTGTGTATCACTCTAACAGTATGAATGGCTTTCATTTGACGGTTCAACAACATAAACTACGTAATGAGCGTTATTTATGTTGTTGAGCAAACAATTTTTGCAAACATAAAAGCAATTGTTTAGTAATATTCTTCAAAATAATTCAGGCTGTGATTGATTGTGTATTACGCAATTAGGGTGCTAATAAGGAGATCCCTCATTTTCATCAGACAAGTTGTACAGTGTAATAAAGTTTAAAGTATCAATCTTTAAAGTTTCCACTGCTAAGATTCAGGCCTCCTCTCTGTGAGAGAAAGTGAGCCGTAATCCACCACAGTAGGGCCCAGTGTGAGTTGGTCAAATGTCTTCGAATGTTTAGGTCTTGCCGGTTCTAAATTAAATACATCAGAATATGAAGGGTTATGACGAAGGCAAAAAAATAACGGTTAGTAAAAAAATTAAGAACAAACTCTAGCAAAGAAATCTGGCAAATTGTTAACAATTGCACAAACCTATCTAAAGTTATGGATACGGAACATCTACTACTTAAAATTGACGGCAAAACAGTTGATGATCCCCAAGAAGTAGCTAACATGCCAGCAAAACTTTTTGATAAAAAATGTCTTACCAGTGACAGCAAAGATGAGGAAGCGACGCTGTTACTTCAGCAGAGTACACAACGGGTCGAAAACGAACTTTGTTTTACTCTTACCACTCCAAATGAAATTTCTAATATTGTCAGAAAGTTGGATAATAAACGTTCTTGTGGATATGATGAAATTCCAATATCTGTTATTAAAAATAATTTAAATATGCTTGCAAAACCGCTTTCTTACTTTTTTAATAAGTGTATTAATGAAGGGATATTTCCAGAACAGCTAAAAATAGCCAAGATTATACCGATTCACAAAAAAGGCACAAAGACTGATCCTAGAAATTACAGGCCAATCTCTTTGCTGCCAACGCTTTCAAAGATATTCGTAAAAATTATCAAATCTAGTACTTCATATTAACTTAAATAAAGTCTTACATAGAAAATCAATTTGGATATAAAAAAAAATTGGCACAGGAGACGCTATATATACTCTTGTTAATGATGTAATCAATAAAATTAATAATAAAATGAGAGTAGCTGGCGTATTTTTAGATTTAAGTTCAGCATTTGACACTGTTGATCACGATCTATTTATAGCTAAACTAAATCACTACGGAGTGAGAGGCAAAGCCTCCCAACATTTGTTATCCTATCTAGAAAATAGAAAAATGTTTGTAGAAATCAGTGAAATGCGAGATGGACATAGACAAAGTTATAAATCACCTTTTTTAATATTTGTGCCGGTGTTCCGCAAGGATCGATATTAGGGCCCAAATTATTCATTCTGTTTACTAATGACTTAATAAATTACATAAACAAAATTCTACCAGACATACAACTCGTTGTTTTTGCGGATAACACAAATGCCATTATTGGGGCAAATGACATAAAAGAACTTACGGAAAAAGTTAATGCAGCTTTAAGTTATCTCTATTCATTGTTTACCGTAAATAAGTTGAAAATTAATAGTACAAAGACCAAGATAATGTTTTTGAAAACAACTGCTCGTAATAAAGACACCATGGAAATAATACTAAATGAGAACAAAATTGAACTCGTGAGAGAAGCTAAATTCTTGGGAATACACAAATAGTAGTGTATTATTATTCCTATCATTAATTTAAGTTGACATTGAACTATTTATTTTTATTGTAATTTTTAAATGTTTTCCATTTCTAATCTTGTAGGTAATTTTAGTTGAGTTATGTTGTTAATTTTTAAATGTGTTACTTGTATTATGTTAAATGATTTCTATTTCTAATCTTAAATCCTTGAATTCATAATGAGTTGACATTGAAAATGTTATTGTAGGTAATTTTAGTTGAGTTATGTTGCTATTTGTTTTTTTAATGTGTTACTTGTATTGTGAATGTTATTTTTTTATTATTTTTGTCATATGGAACGATTTCAAACACAATGTTAATTGTTTGTGAATAAATAAATGAAATGAAAGGTCACATGTCTTCGAATGTTTAGGTCTTGCCGGTATCTAGTTTAATGAAGACAGTTTTAGTCTAAAATCTATATGATTATATACTAATAATAAATAGTTTGTTTGTTTATTTAAACGCGCTAATTTCTGGAAATACCGGTCAGATTTGAAAGATTCTTTTTGCATTTGATAGCCCAATTCTTGAGGCAGGCTATAGGCTATTTAACATCACGCTATGTTCCTCAGGAGCCGAGCAACAAGTCAGAAAGACCGCCAAGCGAAAACGAAGTGATAGCGCGGGCAGGTGATCGGGGGAACAAGAAGCGGACGAAGTCGTGCGCAGAAGCTAGTACTCTATAAACCTGTATAGTTACTTCATCCTAAAATCACACATAAGTCATCATCACGATCAGCGGTGTCGCACAGGAAGTACAGCCGCTCCCGCAGTGACGACACTCATTGTACGCCCATTGTGTTCTCGGCGGACTTGTGTGAGCTACTGTACTCAATAGCCTTTGTACCGAGATGAAATAACGTTACTATGGCTTTGTGAGCTCCTAATGATTGCATGGAGAACACTATCTGGCTGCAAGTGGTTATTGTGAAAGATAAAGGATGGTAATAACACTACTCTAAAAGATCTATGGAAGGAAAGAATTTGGGGGCACATGAGATCGTTTAACTTAATCTATAATAAGCGGACGAGATATTAGAAAATCCGCTGCCGTTTCGCGATTCTAGACGGTGGTACCTTCTATCAATCATTCTGCCCATCCGAGAATTCAAAGTCACTCAACGCACTATGGAGCGGGCTTTGCTTCAATTTTCTTTGAAAGATTAAATCAAAAGAGAAATTATCTGGAAAAGAGCCGGAGTTAGCGACATACTCGTAGCTTGCGGAGTGATGTTTGTCGAAGGACCGATGGCCGGTGGAGCTGATGAGTCCTGCAGTGGAGGCCGTGTATCGGCAAGCGTAATATGCCCCCCCGATAGATGGACCGACGATCTTAAGAAAGTGGCTGGGACAGACTGGATGCGGAAGGCGGAGGACAGGGTGTTGTGGCGCAGCCTGGGAGAGGCTTATATCGAGCAGTGGACTGCGATGGGCTGAGTTCATTGTTTGAGGCTGTCCGTCTGTTTGCCAAACTAGCACATCGCGAGAAATCGCTGACAAAAAAACCCAAACAACACTTTTCCCGACCTGGGAATCTCGAGCCCAGGACCTCATGCACAGCGGGAGCGCTTGCTACAAGCAGACCAACGAGGCACCTACAATTATTAACCAAAATAGAACATAATAGGTACGCTACTAATTTCTAATTAACCGTATATCTATATTATCCATGTAGCACACACAGCCAGATATAATTAGACCAATGAATAATGCGTCTGTTATCGACACCGTGATAATTAAGCGCTCCAGCGACACATTCAAATGATATTCAGCGCTGTTCTAGCGCGAACTATACAGCACTAATTTGGTGTCAGTTTTAGTGGTGTCGTATCGCGGAAATTAATTGTTGGGGAATATAGGTGTCCTACCTGACTAGTAGTGGGTAATAATTGGTTCCGGGAAATATAATTAGTAACAAACATCAGTGGGCAGTGGGGTTCCAGCGGGATCGGCCCTGAATTACAAGATACAACTCGTAATTTGGGGCCGATACCACAGGCAGGCGTTTTACTTTGTATATAAAATTTCATCACCACTGTTCTCAAAACGATGGTTGATGATTGAAAGAGAACAGCGTGAGTAAACCTGTGTGTCCTAACACAGGTTTACTCACGCTGTTCTCCTTCAATCAAAATGTTAAAGACACCAATCTGCACCGGGCCCGTATGGTGGATTACGGCCCACTCTTTCTCACCGAGAGGAGGCCTGTGTCCCAGCAGTGTGGGAATGTTGTATTTATAGGCTGATTATGCAATATTCGTTTTTATGAAACTTACAGGTGTCAATTCTTGACACCTGCAAGCATTCGTCCAATTGTAGTCTCGTGGTTGCAAGCCCGACTACCTAGCGGGTGGTCGTGGGTTCGATTGCTAGGTTGGGCAAAGTGTTAATGGGTTTTAGGAATTTCTTTTCTTTCATTAGGAATTTCTAGCCTGGGGTTAGGGAGTTGGCGGTGTGATGCCCCCGTGCTTATGAAAGCTCGTTAAGCCGTTGGTCCTGCGCCTGGTCTCTCTCCGGTCTCGTCGGATTGCCGTTCCATCGCACACACACTTGTGCACTACAATATCTCCCGCGCCGAAGGCTCGTCGCCGCCATGGCCGAAATGCGATCTGTAGGACTATTATTTATAACCGACGGATATTTATGACAAGGAACAAGAACATAATTTAAGTGTACCTACTGTATGTAGGTACACTTAAATTATGTTCTTGAAATAACCCCCAAAATGCTGGAATTTATCTGTAAAGCAGACAGAATTAGTATCTACTTGTGGTGGGCTCAGTTACCTACGTAGACCGGTGTGATTTGACGTGAACCACCAACTATATTGCTGTATATTGCTGTGTCGCCGCTCGTTGCTCTGTTACTCGCACAAAGGAATATTAAAAGCATAAATTCACGCGGCTTTTTTTCCAATTTTTGGATATCGCATATCGCTATCACTTTGGGCCGCTAAAATGTTGCCTCTACCCTCTCGTGATTGAGTGGATAATAATTATTTTAAACCGGACGGACGTTCTCCTATTGATTTTGCAAGCAAGTAGGTAATATTGCCATGGCCGTCTTCTTGAGTGGACCCGCGCATCGGTGAACGTAAGGGAGAGGCTCAGGCTAGGCGGAGCGACGATCTTCGCAGGGTATTAGAATTGCCGAGAATTGAGCTAAATGGAGTGCAATTGGAGAGGCCTATGTCCAGCAGTGGACTGCTGCAGGCTGATGACGATAATGGTGATGACTCAGTCATGGAAACCATCATCACTGTATTATCCTTATCCCAATTCATTTCTGGTCGGCGTAATATTCTTCAATACTTCTCTAATAGTCGTCGTTGTCGTCGCCCGTATAATAACCGCGGCGAGATTTTATCGCGCATTGTATTTTCAACGCACTGCCTAGCGCCGAGAGTTGGAACTCCAACAGCGTGGTTTTCTGACGCGCTGGGATGCGTTCTGTTGGATTCTCAATACTCGGCTCAACACCGAGAGTTGAAAATCCAGCGGGCGGTGAAATCCCGTCGCGATATTTTTACGTTCTTGCGAACGTCGGCTTATGGAAACCAATTACCTAAATGTAAAAACATAGATTATCACTTTCACCTACCGATTAAACCGTCAAGGATAAGAGATAGAGTAATTTTCAAACTCAAACTATTTATTTTAATTAAACCAATTACAGGCGCTTTTGAATTGTCAAAGGGTCAAAGGGACCAAATTTAATAAGCTAGCATATTTAATACATTAATACTATTATAGCAATGGATCGTTTCAAAGAGGTACAAAATGTGCTTTTTACTGAAAAGTCTATTTTAAAACAATCCGTAGGCTTGTTATCTTGAAACCGCATCATTATCGTAGTCGTTACGACAAAAACCATTAAATAATAATTTCTCAATTATATTCAATAATTGGCACCGAGGCAGAGCCACTAGACAACACGTAACAGAAGGACAACTTTTAAAAGCACATGAAAATGAGATAGATGATTCTTCTTTTTACGGTTCCGTACCCAAAGGGTAAAAACGGGACCCTATTACTAAGACTTCGTCTGTCCGTCCGTCTGTCTGTCACCAGGCTGTATCTCAAGAACCGCGATAGCTAGACAGTTGAAATTTTCACAAATTATGTACTTCTGTTGCTGCTATAACAACAAATACTAAAAACAAAATAAAATAAATATTTAAGGGGGGCTCCCATACAACAAACGCGATTTTTTTGCCCTTTTTTGCTCGATATCAAAACCGGCCAAGTGCGAGTCGGACTCGCACTCGAAGGGTTTCGTACCATTATCTATAAAAATCACGTCTGTTGTATGGGAGCCCCCTTAATATGTATTTTATTTTAATTTTATTATTTATTATTAAAGTAAAAATACAACTGAGTATTTTGTGAATATTTCAAGTGCCTACCTGTTGCCACTATTATTATACTAAATATTTCAAGTGCCTACCTGTTGCCACTATTGATATATACTCATACAACAGACGTGATTTTTATAGATAATGGTACGGAACCCTTCAAGCGCGAGTCCGACTTGCACTTGGCTGGTTTTTTTTCTTAGTCTACTCTGTCCCACTGCTGAGCAAAAGCCTCATCCAAATCCTTCCAGGCTTCCTCTTCTAGAGCCTAGAAATGGTTCTATGGTAGGAAAAACAACTTTTTAACCAATACGTCAATAGTAGCGACAGCAATATTTTATTTTCTCTTCTCCTCTTACACACGTGTCTACACTTTATTCTTCTATCTATGTACAGACGCCAGCAGGTCTAGCTACCCGAAACTGTCAAATTTTCCCAATCTACCTTGAACCTTAATGCGTTAGCGATAAAGTTGAAAATCTATTAAATAAATTTGACAGATTGTAGTAGCTTGATGTGCTGGCGTCTGGACTTTCGTATCGCTGGTATGCTGGAAAACATTTATTTAGAAACTAGCATCACCTTTGTTCTGTTCTTTTCCTCTTATCTGTTTATACTCGTGTGTGTGTACATAAATGAATAGGTAAATAAAATCACGGAATATAAACAAAATCTACCGAAAACTTTGCGATTTTTTCAAATAAGAAAGAAGCTGCGGGGATTGCGTAACACATTATCAGTAGGAACGGCTTTCATTCTGACGCGTGACGGTTCATCTACATTCATTGCGTTATTTAGGACGTTGTTAAGTAGACACATTTTTCGAACATATGAAGTAATGGATTAGCAATATCCTTCAATATAATTCAGATTGTGATTGATAAATGATATATTTCTGTGAGTACACAAACTTTTACACGTTAATTATATTTTTTTTAAATTGAATTAGTTTGGCGTTTTCTATCTGGCTACTCTGAGAAGAAAGGCCTATTAGAGTACTGTTTGGAGAATATAGGTGACAGTGAAGCATAAAGCTTCATTAAATCTTTTCCACTTCATTTTACCTTCAAGTTTAGGCTGTATTCGACGCAGAGTGACGAAAATGGGATTAATTTTTTTCAAAATCATTTTTTTGATGCCACAGCATTTTCATTATCACGTAGGATAGAACTTCTGTATCGATCTTGTAATGGTCGAATACATAATAGTATCTAGTATAAACTTCACTGGCACAGTGCCCAGTTTTTATACAAACTGTCGAGATACTAGTAGGTACTTATGTTAGATAGGGAAGTTTTTCCTCATTGTCACATGCAAGGAAGGGGGTGAGAACAATGGTAGCGTTTGGCTCATGGGTAAAATTTATTTTCCTCTAACCATATATGTAATAAGATGACCCTGGAGTACTCAACGGGTTGTATTGCCAATTCATACAAATATTAATTTCGTTTTCAGGGAAGCTTTAGTCTAATAGAATACTCATTGAATAACAAATAAAGGAAAGCGTTAATCCGTGGTTCCGGCTGTCATTCGTAGATCTTCGACAGTCGTTATATTCAATTAGGTAGTCAGAAGCGCGGAAGTCTGACAGCAAGTTAACAAAGGGGTATCGTGTTACCCAGTAACTAGGTAGTAAAGATCAGATAGGCAGTAACCTCATATTAAATAGCGGTATTCAGTTGCATCCGGTTAGACAGGAAGCTAACCCTGACCTAGTTGTGAAAAGGCTAGCGATAGGTGCAAATACAGGAAACTAAAAAATAGGTGCAAGAAGGGCGTGCTTAGTTAAGCATTTGAATGGCACCCAGAAAATAACAAATGACTACTAACCACTGGTCTGCATCTGAGTCATTGTAGGTTTTTCAATTTTTCAGATAAGAGTCTGTCTATGTTCTTATCTAGTATTTAAGCCGGAAAAGAGGTTTAAGTCAGTCATAAACTGGCGAAAAGGAAATGAACTATTAGACTAGATAACACTGTGTATGTAAGCATTCACAGTCATTTGGCAACGTTATTTTTTCACTATTTATGTACACATATTTGTACCTTCCCAGGCAGGCTACTTTTTTAAAAAAAAAACGTGGCCCCTCACTAATTAACTTTAATTTGTATATTTACTTTCAGCACCACTGCTCTCATAACGGTGAAGGAAAACATGGTGAGGAAACCGGCATGCCCTAGAACCAAAAATTCGAAGACATTTGACATCCATCTTGTTACCATAACACAAGCATTAGGTTGCTTAGCTTGGGACTAGATGGCGCTGTGTGAAATGTCCAGGGATATTATTATTATTATATTATTATTATTATATTATTATTATTATATATTAACCCGCAATGGGCCCACGTGATGGATTATGGCTCACTCCCTCTCGCAGAGAGGAGGCCTGTGTCCCAGCAGTGGAAACATTATAGGCTGATTATACTTATGCTATATTTTCACCTGTAGGTATATATTATCTTTATGTACCAGTCACAACAACTAACATGAGATTTTCCAGTTTACATTATAATCAGACGTTCATAAATCAGACATAATCAATGTTTTTTTGTTTGTTTATTTACCTAGTAAAAAACGCGGTAAGTTTATTTAGGTATTTAATCTCATGAGTTTTTAATGGCACCAACTTAAATTTATAAAATGTATGTGTATTACTGAATAAATAAATAAATAAAAAAAAATATTAATTACAGTTTGATAATATCTAAATCGTCGATGATAATAACCAAGATATCAGAAGCGCCATTTTATCGCCTCGCAGTTCACGCACCGGCACGCGACGTCAGCTGCACGTAGTTTGTAACGTTAGGCTCCCTGCACACGGGGCATGTTGGACATAACACTGTGTTGGACATTACTTCTGAGATTTTATTAAATAGGACTCTAAAAACTACTGTAAATGATAAAAAACACTATCTAGCCTGCAACTTTGTTCGTGGGTTTTATCATAAAACATAATTATCCTCTGGCACACGGCAATGGTGTAGGTTGTATAAGAAAAATATTTTTTTTTTTAAATCGGGTCAATACTTCCTTTTACAATCATTTCTACAATATTTTTTTATCTCTTTATAATATTAGTTTAGATTACAACGTAATGTTAGTTTTTAGAATGTACACAGATTTTTTGTTATTTTGTGTTGTGTGTTATTATTTCCAATTTTGTATAATTTAGAAACGTACCATTGCAACTGCTTAAAATGTTTTTCTATTCATAATCTTCTTTACAAAAACATAAGAATGATTTTTTTATAAAACCAAAACAAAAACATAGCATTTATTTTAAAATTAGTTACGAATTCTTAAAATAATTTGTACGCAAGCCACGTAAATACAAAAGTACTTAAGCAACAACGCCAGACACCAATTTTAATAATATCTATACAAATTGCTACGACCCAGTTCGGTTGACCGACTTCTTAAACTCGTCCCAAAGGACCAAATTTTAACATTAGGAAAATTCGGTTATAAAACACATTATAAACTTACAAACGTATTAAAATTTTCTCTGTATTTAAATTTATTATTGCTGTTATTATTAATTTGGACACGTGTCATGAAGGTATTGTAAGATAATATTGTAGATACTAAAAAAAATCCTTTTTTTTTGTATATTTATAGATAAACTCAACAGCAACAACAACATTCAACAAAAGCATCTACAACAACAACAACAAACATTCTTTAAAGATTTATGGACTGATTAAAAGCCTAGTCGTCATATTCACCATTTAATACAGTTTACAGTAAAATATAAAATAAAAACTACCTGTCGAAAGTCTTTATACCAAAAAATATCCGAATGAAACTGGGAAAAGTCGTTACCTAGTAATTGAAAAAAAAAAAATGTTGAAAATGTTGAAGAATATTCAGATTAACACAGTTAACTGTCTCTTGGAATAACGCCGAGCACTTCATTAGCGAAAATATGCTTTGAAGTCGCGATATTAATATTTTGTTCCATCAAAATACGTTAATTTGAAAAAGGAACTGTATTTTGTTTCATGAACTCTTTTAAGGGAGAATTCAGTGAATTTAGTAAGATTTTAGTCGACGTATTTAGCTTTTTTAATTGATTGTTTATGAGAAACAGATTTTTTCGTACAATATAAAAATGAGTAAGTTTAGGTGCATAATCAGCCTATGACGTTCCCACTGCTAGGACACAGGCCTCCTCTCTGTAAGAAGTAGTGGGCCATAATACACCACGCGGGCCCAGTGCGGGTTTGTAGATGTCACATATCTTCGAATTTTTGGTTCTAGGAAATGCCGGTTTCCTCACAATGTTTTCCTTCACGTTTAGGTACCAAGAATATTTTCTCGAGTCGATCTCCATTACTTTAAGGTTCGATAAACTTTATTTTGATAGCTCTAATCGTTAACTAAAATGGTACGGGATTACGATCGTATATTTTTATAAGACTATTGGGATTAGATTTTCTTGTTTTCCGCCATTAACGTTTTCTATGTCCGCATTATCTAACCACTTTCATTTAAGAGGCTTCTCTTATGTGAAGCACATTATACTTTGTGAAAAAGGAAATTAGGTGACGCTTATACTTTTGATAAAATTTCTTAGGAGTCATGTTATAGTTATTTATATAACTATGTGTAGCTACATGTTTAAAAGATTAAACTTACTACAGTGTAAAAGATTTTATCAGAGAAAAAAATTGCTGTGGATTGATAGATCTGGCTTTTGATTAAACTTATGTGAATATCAATATCAATAATGTTACATGCTGCATGGTGAAATATGGATGAGCTTTAATGTATTGTAACAACTATTAATATGTATGAGTTGAATGACCTGCAATAGGAGAGGCCTATGTCCAGCAATGGACTGCTATAGGCTGATGATGATGATGATGATGTGTTACCCATATTTGCAAATAAATGTCCACTCTATTATATTCTATGTTTTTTTCCAACGGTCATGGTTCGTTCAATAAAAAACCTTAGTACTCTGTGCAATCACAAAACAAGCAATTTTATTTTAAGTCAGCCTTCAGAATGTTAGGATTTATTTATTTAACCATTTATGTACAGGTACACACATAATATAAAAAGACCAGAAAAAAAAAAACAGAACAGAAAAATAAGTACAGAGGTGATGCTTGAGGTGATTTATTTACTTTATAAGCACTTATTAACATAATAATTAAAATTTTAGCTGCAAGTAAACAAACACTACCTTCTTCAATACATAACTAATAGGTAACATAACTTGCTGGACTTTAAAAGAGATTGTGACCTCTGAGTTTGTTTCGGCCTTTCTTCTCAGAGTAATCAGATGGGAAACGCCGACCTCATTTAGTTTTTAACCCCCGACGCAAAAACGACGGGGTGTTATAAGTTTGACGTGTCTGTGTGTGTGTGTGGGGGTGTGTGTGGGGGTGTGTGTGTGTGTGTGTGTGTGTATGTCTGTCTGTGGCATCGTAGCTCCCGAACGGATGAACCGATTTTAATTTTGTTTTTTTTGTTGGAAAGGTGAATTTGTCGGGAGTGTTCTTAGCTATGTTTGATGAAAATCGGTCCAAGATGGCCGCCGCTACAAAATGGCGGATTACATATTTTTTCATAACTCCCTCAATATGGGTATCAAATGAAAGGGCTTGACTAGTAGAATACTATACACTATGATAAATTTCAAATCCAAGATGGCCGCCACCACAAAATGGCAAATTACAAATTTTTTTTCACAACTCCCTCAATATGGGTATCAAATGAAAGGGCTTGACTAGTAGAATACTATACACTATGACAAATTTCAAATCCAAGATGGCCACCACCACAAAATAGCGAATTACAAAAAACCTGATTAAATACCAAATTACCTGAATCTTAAAACGCAAGAAAATAAAAGAAAAGAAATAATAAAGAGTCCCTACAAAAAGCATGAAATAAAAAATTAAATTAAAAATTTAAAAAACCCCCGACTACGTGAAACCCTATAAAAAGAAAAAAATAACCTTGAAATTATGACCCTACGTAAGTACGCATGAAATTTTTTGATTAAATATTGTCCTGTCGGGGGACCGCTACTATTTTAAACTTTAACAGAACGTTAGGCTAATAAGTAGAGCGGTCCCCCGACGGGACAATATTTAATCAAAAAATTTCATGCGTACTTACGTAGGGTCATAATTTCAAGGTTATTTTTTTCTTTTTATAGTTGAAATAAATGATTGACGTGTAAAAGTGTTTGTGCAAACCTACTTACAAAAATATGTTTTTTTTTTATCATTACATAAAACAGTATTTTAATAAATTAAATCAACATAAATATTAATGTGGGATCGTCTACCCCGGCACTAACATCTGCCATCGGTTTGGCAGTCATCGGGCCAACATGGCCATCCAACTTTATGCGCACGTAAAATTCACTGCAGTTAAACCTCTATGGTTTAGAAAAGCGTGCATTAAAAACTTTTCAGTTTTATTTTTACTTTTTATTAACGTTTTCATGCGAGTGGACGTTTCACGGACACGTTGCGATTCGGGTTATAACTAGCGAGTTTTGTTTTAACTTCGTTGATAGATAGATTTTTTTATTTTTAAAAGGGTTTTATTTTTTATCGTCACAGCGTATAGTTTTTTACCGTAATTGGATTAGCTTTGCCAGAATGGAATAGATAACCTCTTTTTTATCGTGTATGTTAAAAGAGTTGTATAAAATATTTTTGACGGGGCTTTATAAATAATTATCACATTCATTTTGTGGGCTTTATGCTACCCTCCGTCAATTCATTTTCCAAATCATCATCATCTGCATACCCGTTTCCCAACTATGTATGTTGGGGTTGGCTTCCAGTCTAACCGGATGCGGCTGAATACCAGTATTTTACATGGAACGACGGCCTATCTAACCTCCACAACCCAGTTACTGGGTAAGACGATACTCCTGGTAAGATTGGTTATCAGACTTTCAGCCTTCTGATGACCTGTAACGACTGTCAAGGATCCACGAATGACAGCCGGGAACAACAGCTTAACGTGCTTTCCGAGGTACGGAAGGATCTTGGTATGTAAAGAAGTTCACCCATCCACGGACCAACTGTCGATCGACCCGTGCGGCTGTTATTACTTAGCCACAAGCCAATTCATTTTCAAAGTGTAGTGGTTAATAAACCTTTTTTGCAACCGGTCTATGAGCCAGTGTCCATATTCACTATGATTTCTAGATAGGTACTGCTTAATAGTCACTAAATCATACCAGTCCTACTGTTGTCCGCACATCGATCGTCTGAGTTTCGTATTTCATATTATTTTAATACAAATATTCAGGACTAGCTTCTGCCCGTTACTTCGTTCGCGTGGAAATCGCAAGACGAGATAATATATTAAAATAACAGAGCTACATTTTTATAAAACTTCCCTGTATACTACGTTTGTAGTTTCAATCTCAGCAGGGAAAAAATACAGAAAGTTAGGTCTGGTGACGAGAGAGCAAGAGACGTACAGCCGATCAATTCTGTAAAAATCTCAAAAGTTAGGTGAAGTGAGCTTAGAGGGAGCTGCCAATAGTGTCAATCCCTAGCATTAGTTGGAATGACAGCTCACTCCACGCTCACTTCACTTAAGTTTTCACGGTGAGATGGTTACAGAATCGCACTGCAGTTGTCCGTGTGAGAAGCAGTTTCTCCTGAGGTCGATACCCGCAGCTTTTAGTAGCAACTTCCCATTACTTGTATTCAGGATACAAAAGTCACACTTCAAACAAAACAAAAAACAAAATCGGTTCAGCCGTTAGGGAGCTACGATGGCGCAGACAAACACACAGATACACACGACAAACTTGTAACACCCCTCTGTTTTTGTCAGGGGTTGAAAAGTAGTCTATGGCCTTCTCCAGGTCCGAACCACCTATCTGTCTTTCTTAACGATCTTTCAGTTCAGTGGCTTGAGCGACAGTCAGAGTTACTTTCGCATTTATAAAATTAGTATGGATTCTTGAAGGACTCACTTCACTTCATGGACTCAGAACCATTGAAAGTTTTCGTCAGTTATAAAACAAATAAATACCTGTCAGTACATATTATCTAATCGCGTACATATTGACCGCGTAGGTACATATTGCACTTTTCCTATGAAACAGCAGATATTTTTTTTTGACAATTGGCGAAACATTTCTTTCGCTAGAATCATAGATAGTGCTGAATTCATGGTTACAGTTAGCACGTCGTTGTCCCTGCCGCTTTGTAAACTCCCTATAATTTTCATACACAAACAAAGAAATCACGCACTATTATTAAATCCGAAACCAAATTCAAAAGTGCCCAATTTAGAAAACCATGGGGTACATGTCAAATAGATCCAATTAGCAACAAAGAGATAAACTTTAGAACTACTTCACCCTCTGCATACCCCTCACAGTTATATACTTGATGGAAATTGTATCTCATTGAGATCTGTATCGCACAATCCATAGACAAGCTCTGTTCCAAATTTACTTACTTTATTGTTCAATTTCCATAGATTATAGCTAATTTTCTTTCCCCTAACTCAACAGGGCTTTAATTAGGGATGGGACAAGATGAATAGTTATTATAGAAGTTACATTTTCAAAAATAATAGCTATAGAATATTTCTCATGCTCAACTGACTAGCTTCTGCCTGCGACTTCGTCTGCGTACACTTCTTCTCCCCCGAACCACCGCATCGCAATTTTATTATAGTTCAATTTCAAACCCGTTCCAGAGATTAGCGCGTTCAAACAAACAAATTCTTAAACTTTATTAAATATAGAATAGATATCTTAATGTTTTTACTGTTGTATATAATACCATCATGTACGGAACATAATGTATTGCAATAGTAGAAAAACAATCACTCGTTTAAATATTTAAAAATATCTTTCGCTCGTGTAGACATAAAATGAAATTACTTTTACTTGTTTATTCTTTTATTTGTACTTAAATATAACTTTATGATTTTATTCTTAAGCCGTATTTATTCTTTGTACTGTCAACCACATATCCCTGGTAACACTTTCACTACGATAATCACCTCAACAGTTGCGTCAAATTGCTACCACTGATGTGCGGGTCATTGTACTAGGTTGATTAATTACTCCTGTGCAAGAGTGAAGTTGACGAGAGACAAAATCAAAAGTCATTTATTCAAACTAGGCTGAAAATCAGCACTTTTCGAACGTCAATATTACAAACAACAGTCCCCCAAAACGCTCGCCCTTCACCTCTTCCTAGAGCTTTCGCTGGGGAAACTCCCCAGTCAGTACATCTGTCTGTTGAGCTAGAAAATACTTGATTATATGCAATATTAGGTAAGAGACAAGAATGAAGTTAATGACGTCATTCTGCTTTTAGTACTTTTAAATATAAGCTAGCTTAAATTAAAGTCTGGAAACCCTTTCAAAAACATATAGAATGTTCCTTACACTTTTTCTAAGTTAAAATCCAGAGTTTAAATAGCTAAGTAAAGCGCACTCGTATTCTATACTCCGTCGACAAACTCTCGACGCACATCACTAGACCAAGTTGAGCCGAACACTTGCCAAGCGAGGTTGGCATCTGTTCAATGTTCCGTCTCGCTCGCTCCTATGGATTTATTGCACCTTCATTTTATTTCGCCAATTACATAATTGGGTCTTCTATAGTCATGGTGGAACTTTGGTGCATTTGTTATGAAAGAACTATGATACCTATCTCTGAGTTTGTTTCGACATTTCTTCTCAGAGTTGTCGGATAGGACACGCCGACCTCATCTAGTAGTTGAAATATAATTGACATGTAAAAGTGTTTGTACAAACTTACGAACATAAATAAAACAGTTTATCAGCAGTGGTGACCCAGTGGTAACGGCCGCGACTAACGAATTAAAGGTCGTGGCTTCAAACCCAGGCAGGCGCTTTACTTTGTGTAAATAATTTCATCACCACTGCTCTCAAAATGGTGAAGGAAAACATCGTGAGGAAACTAACATGTCCTAGTACCAAATATTCGAAGACATGACTGTGACCTCTACCAACCCGCACTGGGCCCGCGAGGTAGATTACAGTCCACTCCCTCTCACAGTGAGGAGGCCTGTGTCCCAGCAGTGGGAACATTATAACAAAAGTCATTTATTCAAATTAGGCTGAGAATCAGCACTTTTTGAACGTCAACATTACAAAAGACAGTCCCCCAAAACGCCCGCCCTTCTTATTCTGATCATGCTATGGTCATGTATCATTAAAAATGTGTATTTTACAAGCTGCTTACGAAAAATAACAATAAAACAAAGTTCGTCCAGGAAAGCACTATCTTATAATATAACCTGCGCCAGATTAGTCTGGTAGGATGCGTACGAATTTTAGTTCAGATCTGACGGATCTGAAGGATGAACTGACTATGTGTAGTGGACGGGCAGCAACATCCTCTTGTCTTGTCTGCTTATTACAACATACTGGACTCACCTGCCCGTCTGTCAAGTTTCTAGGTCTACTCTCTGGTATATGGTTCGTATATAACAAAGGTGGAAATGGATGGATATACCTTTGTTAAAATACGGATGTGAGTTTGTTTTGTTCGGTTCCACAGCTAATCTGACGAACTGATTCTGAATTTTCTCAAGATCTTGAGACCTTCATGCAGAACCTACATACCCGGATGCAAATTATGATACATACATAATCAGCCAATAGCGAGACACAGACCTGCTCTCTGTAAAAACAGACCCTCATGATATCAGATTATGATACTTTGATCTAAAGAAAGTGCCAGTTATAAGTGACAGAGATGACACTCTACAAAAGCAAGCTTTTATATAACATTTTGTTTGGAAAATGAAAAAGAATACTTTTCATCCCAAACGATTTAAAACAGAGCGAGACACAGCTCGTTAAAATAACCAACAAAATTAATTAATTTAAAACTACTTCGAAACTTACAGCCGAATGAAACGTTTAAAAAACTCGACAATGCGAGCAATGGCCCATACCTACCCACACGTATCGATTGTAAGCATGTACAACAAGAGAACTGCCATTAAAATGGCACAAACGCAAGTACACAAAGATCGTGCGTATATTAAACTTTTAATCCGGTTCGACTTGGATACAGGCGGTAATGCCTGGTTATACCCGGGTGATGGAATACGGATTGAATGGAGGAACAAGTTTGCAAGTGTGTCCCTGTGGTGTTGATGGCACAGCGCTGATGATCTAGTCGACGACTGTTTGTAGTACAGACTACAGGGGTTTTGGAATAGGTTTAAATTTTCTAGCTCTGTATTCTTTCGCTCGTGTTTTAGAAATCAGTAGGATTACTCACAATCGCCCTTGTACTTACGGGTCATTACTGCTTGAACTACTTGATGGTTTCTACATCAAGGGTGAAACATAATAGCTTCCTGACCGATTTCGGTCACGGTGCCAATCTCAACGGAGATTAGCCAGGTACGCAGGACATATTATAGACTATAGTGCACAATTATGTGTGCAAACACAGGTGCACTCTCTATTTCTTTACCTACTCTCATAGTCCGATGGGACGACAATCTGATACGACCGGGGAGAGATCAGGCGCAGGACCAACGGTTTGACGTGTTTTCCGAGGTACGGGGTTATTAAACTACCAACTTCATAACCTTAGGTACCTTTAGCTACGCCTGAAATATGTAAATAAATAAATAAGCTTGGACTGTTACTACTCGTAAAATCTTTCTAATGGCAAAGGAAAACCCAATACCTAACACTTTATCCGACTTGGGAATCGCACCCAGGACCGCACGCTCAGCAGACGCGCTTGCAACCACGAGACCAACGGGGCACTGAAATAAACGTAGACCACTGATCAGGTTTCCTAACCAAGAAACCTTTACATTAGTTTGTAAAAATCTTGTTTGTTTCTCCATCTGGTCTTATTTTCAGTGCAATGACCTATTAATAAATAGATAATAGTATTAAATTGTATAAAAATACTGATTCAACACTCCATGTGTTATTTCTTCCGTGTATCCGGAAAATACGGGCGCGATCCGGTCTGAACCATTTAATTGCATTCCATTGTCTGTGCCCAAAGATTCCTAGTGATGGGACCGTGAACCGAAAAGTACCGATAAAAGAATGCACGATCATTGGTTTTATGGGTGGTCAAAATTGGAATGGTGTGACTTGTTGTACTGGGGATCTATACTTGTTTTTTTATATTTATTTTCCAGCTACATATCCTTTATGTTGCACCTGCGATGTTTTGTCTGTACATCACCCTAAAGTTGACTGGTTGAAAATGCCATTTGTACAGTATTTTTTTACTTGTTCATGAAGTTTTAATAAATATGCACGATAAGAAAATAGTTTCCAACCTAAACAATCACATTTACTTTGCTTAAACTTACAGGCTTTGTCTGACTCATGACTTTGGCCATAGATTCTCTCAGCCTGTCTGAATACTTTCTGAATAATCTATATACTTACAAGTAATAAAGCTGAAGAATCTCTGGAACCACCGGTCGGATTTGAAAAATTTTCTTTGTATTTGATAGCCCAATTCCTAAAAATACTATAATATAGTCTGTAGTAACGATAGGCTTAATTAACATCACGCTAGAACCCTTAGGGGCCGAAAATAAACAGAAAAAAGTCAGAAATAACGTTAAGCGAAAACGAAGTTAATACAAGGCAGGCGATGCGATGCAACGGAGTGGATCGGGAGAACAAGACATTGCACGCGTACAAAGTCGCGGGCAGAAGTCTAAAATGAATGAAGAAAATCTAAAATGGTTTTATAAAGTACTAGCTTACTAGTAAGTACTTTATAAAACCATTTTAGATTTTATTTTAAACAGCTAAGATCGTATAAGTAATATTTTACTCCATCAAGAAACTCCATTCGGCAAACTTTTATAGAATTTATATCGTAATCTCTTTTTTGTAATATTTGCCTAAAGTAGATTAAAAGATTCCATTTTAAAGCCTCGTCTATCAGACGTAACGTCGTTCACATCCAATCTAAGTTTGAAGTTCTTTGAGAAAATTGACGAGATTGTGCGTTCTTATAAACCACAAGGTCAAAAGGCAGACAAAGGTCACATCGTTAAATTGAAACCTTGGGGTAACCCTTTTATTGCGTTATTGCTTTTCTTTTTTTCCCGTTTATTCGATTTTTGACACATACCATCATGCCTGTAGATAATCCCCGAAGGATTAGGCAGAGGCGTTTCTCCAGTTATGTTCAAGTCCCATGTCATAGGGGACGAGTCTAAAGCTATCAACCGGGCACGAAGCCAGACTCCGGGCTGCTGTTGGAAAACCCAACAACATTTCGGCCGACCTGGGTAGTCTGGGTAGTCCACTAGTCCAACGAGGCAGTAACAGAACTTTTGATCTTTAGTGAAAGAAAGTTTAAATTTTACTAATAATACATTTTCTCACTAACCACTTTACAAACTCGGTGTTAGACTCAATGACTTAGTTCGAAGTTTGATAGTGCTAAAGTTACTTCAACTTTACGAATTATCGACATCACAAATCCGTCTGCCGAGCAAGGTTATTATGATTTTATCTCCTCTAGCTTTTACCCACGGCTTCACCCGCTTTGAGGTCGGAAATTATCTCACGGGAACGTACCACCGGGATCAGAAGTATCCTGTGTCCTAACCCCGGGTCATGGTCTATCCGTGTGCCAAATCAGTAAACAGAGTTACTTTCGCATTTGTAATATGAGATACTTGTTGTTGCTTGCGTGTATTTTTATCGTTTTTAGACAAATATCCAGCATGAAAAGTAGCCTATGTTCTTCCCCAGGTCCCGGGATACATAACTGATAAATTTTATAACGATCGGTTTAGTGGTTTCGGCGTGAAAAGGTAACAAACAGATAGAGTTACTTTTGCATTTATATTCGTATGAAGTATGATTATGGCCTATTACATTCGACCACTCTAATTTAAAACTTCTTCCTAACTCAATACTTACTCAAACTCAACCAGACTTCCTCGATTTCGACTCCACCGACTTCGACTTCTCCGCTTTTCCCCTCACTACCTCCAAACAATAGGTACCGGGGACGATTTGTAGTTCACCCGGTTGAGTTACTATCCCCCGGATAAAAAGATTTGTGATAACGATGCAGATAAGGAGGGGAGGAAAGTTATGGGACTTAATGGAGGAGGGGTAATATGGGAGTTCTAGAGGGGGAGGGAAAATATGGGACTTTTTACGGTGTTGCGGCGTTGAGATAATGGATTGCTAACGATTTTTGTTTTTGACGGCGGATTTTCTTTTTGCGACAGAGAGATTTGAGTTAAGGCTTTGGGCTTTTCTATAGTAGAAAGTTTTTTTTATGTATATAAATATTGTACCTGATGGAAAATGACACCGTCACCTCACATCAAATTACCTCTTGCTATACAAAAATATATATACAGTAAAAATTATACAGGGTGGCAGGTGGCAGGACATCGACGCACAGCTTGTTACCACGGATTTAGTCATGGTTCCCTTGCGTTGAAATTTTTCATCGGTTATCAAAAAAAAAAAATGCAATTCATAAAAAAGTGCAATACATACGGGGTCAAAATGCATGGAACAGCTGTTTTGACGAAAAATGTTAGGGTTTAGAATCAAGTACTGAATCCATAGTAACAGATTGCGCGACAATGTCCCTGCCACTGTATGAACGTATTTCTGTGAAAAAAAATACAAATTTTGTTTCTTTCCTTTTCAATTGCACCAGCTGCTGCAGTTAGCATCACTTTTCACAAACAGGAACCTGATTTGTTGTGGTCCAGAATAGATATTTGCACCACTTTAAGTCCACTGTAATACGTCAAACTACATATATTTAAGAAAGAAAACTACAAGCTACGGAGATGGTTCGACGCAATAGCTGTTGCCTGAAGCTCTTGAAAATAAAAGCTTTCAATAGTGGGAGATCTTCAAACGAGAAATAGCGTTTCCATGTCTCTTCAGTACTAGAATAAGAAGTAAATTGTCAAGACAATATAGCTGAAATACAAACGAATGGAATCCGACCGTAAATATTTAATTTTGTACGAAAATGATAATTGCTAAAAATGAATATAATGGCAGAAAATCGAAAATGAAATTCGGTTGGACTCTACAAACTAACAAAAGAATTTTACAAAATATTTTAGGTAAGACTTTTCGTGAAATCCTTGACCTTCTAACTAATTTTCCTTTCTTAATCAATAGGTACCTAGCTAAAGCACCTCCGATATAAAAGAATAGGTAGGTAGGTAACAAATAGTGTTTGTCAGTGAAGTCGATGCGTGGGCCGCATTAGTGGTGCCACTGATAAACTGTCCCGGGGCGGTGATTTAGCGGGACGCAGCGGGATAGCGGCCACAGTGCAAGGAGAACAGTGAGTCAAGAAATTGTAATGATTATAACGCGAACATATTTCGTACCGCTCCCGCATCAATCCACTCGTCCAATAAGGGCGAAACTTCTCGAATGTTCTAAAAGCCGTGTGAGAGACAGACGAGGGGCACCGCAAGTATTCTTTGATATACTATTTACGAAACTTCATCTTCGTCCCGAATCCTATTGTTTTTATATACATTTATGTTACTGTTATATATTATGTGTTCATGTTAAATGCTTTCATTCTAATGTATATGAATGTGAGCTAATGTATGCAGTTTCTCGTAAACAGACGTCTCGTAAAACCTATATTTGAACTACTACTATCTACTATATTATTAGTTGACATTGAAAAAGATCCATATACCCATTAACTTTAAACAGAATCATAGTTTTAATAATCCTTAATTTACCTTCGGCTTCAGCTTTCTAATCAGACTCTTATACCGGACAGTTTTTAATCCCGGAATTCAAAAATGTATTGACTTTTTTCGGTAATCGGGAATGCGTAAATATAATAATACTAGCCCGCGATTCTAATTCTAGTGACGACTGCAGTCTGCGTGAAATTTCTCGTCCCCCTGCCCCACTCCATCGCATTGCATCGCCTGCCCGCGTTATTTCCTCGTTTTTACTTTTTGCTCAACTCCTAAGGATCTTAGCGTGATGTTAAATAGCTAATAGCTTTTCTCAAGAACTGGACCATCAAATGCAGAAACAATTTTTCAAATTCAACTGGTAGTTCCAGAAATTAGCGCGTTCAAACAAACAAACAAACCCTGCAGCTTTATTATTAGTACATGTAGATTAAGAATTCTCTAGCTCCTGCGCTAGTATTAACTCTATCACAGGAGCCAGCCAAATGAAAATTCGGAATTATCAAGATTATAAGTCCCTCTATCGGAAAGAATTTGTAAATATTGTAAATTTTGGCTTATTTATCAATCAAATAACGTTTGAACATACTTGTACTACCAATATCCCTGCACACCTCTAAAAATAGTAATAGTAGACCAAACCACCTTGAACAATCATCACACAACCGGTATGTAAATTATGTAAAATTGACGAAAATCACATACAATATGTTAATGCAGACATAAGACAAACACGTGACTATCGCGACATTTCGATCTCATTTACATACAAACGTATTTAAATACTTCTTACATAAACGTTTTCTATTAACATTGGAGAATTAATGTATGTTAACAGGCTTGCCTAGTGAGAGGTAATTTCCGCCAACTATAGGCATCTGCTATACTAATGGATAAACAGATGCTCTGACACAAAGTTGATGTCTGCCTGTAGTTTCATCTAGCACCCAGAACAGGCAAGAAAAGGCATTGCTGTGTCCTTGTTCAAAGTAAACAGGCGCAAAGCAATTCTTTTTAGTGGCCGAATAAACATGTCCGTAGTATTTAGACGAATACAGAAGTTCTTATACTTACTACTAGAAGTTAAATAGAAATGACGATGTACATACATAACCAGCCTATACTGTTCCCACTGCTGGCACACAGGCCTCCTCTCTTTGAGAGGGAAAGGGCTGTAATTCTAGTGCTCTCGACATCGACCAACCCGCACTGGGCCAGTGCGGGTTGGTCGATGTTGAGAGCAGTGGTGGTGAAATAATTTACACAAAGTAAAGCGCCTGTCTGGGTTCGAGCCTACGACCTACAACTCGTAAGTCACGGCCGTTTCCACTGGGCCGCCACTGCTTTTATATCTATATAATATATCTTCACAAAATTATAATGATAATAATTAATGTATACAAAATGTTGTTAAACGATTTGAAAGAGTACCTAACTATGGAATTTACCTAGGTATTCTTCTTTTAACAAAGCACATCCTCCAAAACTACCTCCGACAGCTCTTGAACGCGGCTTAGATGTGCTGATCGCGTTTAGTTTAAGTGATGAAATTCGCCCTGAAATGAATACAAAAGCTCTTCTACATCTAATAGATCATAAGTCACAGATGACGATGTAAGACGTACATTTCGGCTCTTAACAAAGCACATCGTTTCGTCCAAAGCTACCCCTTCGTCTTCGTTAAAGGATTATGTCTTGACATAACTAACTTTGATCGCAAATCCGTCTGCTAAACGTCTTAAATGGCTAATACTTCTTTGTTCGTTCATTGCTGCGTTGAGCTAACATTGAACAGTACAGTCAATTCTATCCGATGAACTTAGGTATTTAATTTATGTACTTACTCACATGTTTTTGAATATTTAATTTAGGACATGCCGGTTTACTCACGACGTTTTCCTTCACCGTTTTGAGAGCAGTGGTAATGAAATAATTTACACAAAGTAAAGAGCATACCTGTGTTCAAACCTACTTCTTACCACTCATAAGTCGCGGCCGTTACCACTGGACCACCACTGCTCTATCTATTAAGTACTACGTGTACAATTTATTTCCTAATTTATGTTATTTTTAACCCCCGACGCAAAAACGACTGGGTGTTATAAGTTTGACGTGTCTGGGTGTGTGTGTTTCTGTGTGTGTGTGTGTGTGGGGGTGGGGGGGGGGGGGGGTGTGGGTGGGGGTGTGTGTGTGTGTATGTCTGTCTGTGGCATCGTAGCTCCCGAACGGATAATTTTGTTTTTTTTTTTGTTTGAAAGGTGAATTTGTCGGGAGTGTTCTTAGCTATGTTTGATGAAAATCGATCCAAGATGGCCGCCGCCAGAAAATGGCGGATTACATATTTTTTCACAACTCCCTCAATATGGCTATCAAATGAAATGACTTGACTAGTAGAATACTATACACTATGATACATTTCAAATCCAAGATGGCCGCCACCACAAAATGCCGATTTACATTTTTTTTTTCACAACTCCTTCAATATGGGTAGGTATCAAATGAAAGGGCTTGCCTAGTAGAATACTATACACTATGACAAATTTCAAATCCAAGATGGCCACCACCACAAAATGGCAAATTATAAAAAAACCTGATTAAATACCAAATTACCTGAATCATAAAACGCATAATCATAAAATGAAATAAAAAATTAAATTAAACATTTGAAAAACCCCCGACTACGTGAAACCCTATAAAAAGAAAAAAATAACCTTGAAATTGTGTCCCGTCAGGGGACCGCTACTATTTTAAACTTTAACAGAACGTTTAGGCTAATAATCAGAGCGGTTCCCGACGGGACAACATTTACTCAAAAAATTTCAAACGTACTTACCAAGGGTCATCATTTCAAGGTTATTTTTTTCTTTATATAGGGTTTCACGTAGTCGGGGGTTTTTTTAATTTTTAATTTAATTTTTTTTTTATTATTTTTGTTTATATTTTTAGTGTTTATCAGTGGAAACTTGTAAATGCCCTTCAATCTCAGTATCTAAAGGTCTCTGCACACAGCGGGCGGGGCGCGGCGGGACGCGACGGCGACGCGGTACTGGCGCGGCGGTAGTGTTCACACTGCGGGCGCGATCACGTCCCATCCCGCCGCGCCTTTCTTTCATCAAAAAGATGTTGAGTGATTAAGACGTGGAAACGCTATTGCTCTTATTTGCGCTAGCTAAGAAAAAACAACGTAAACGGAAATGGGTGCATGAAATGAACAAAAACGCACTCGCGTCCCGCCACGCCCCGCCCCGCCGCTTCTGACTTGTATTCCCGCTCGGCCGCTGTGTGCAGGGACCTTAAGAATATGGCATAAGTTAGCTGCAAGTTTCCCGAACAGAATAACATAAAGAAGCTTTTGAGGCTGAGAAATTGAGGGTTCCAGGTTACTTATTTTTTACATATTTTGCCACGAAAAGCAAGCAATAAAAACTTACAGATACTCCATTCAAACAATACAATCGTGATTGAAAGAATCGCACAGTGGTCGATACTCAAGGTGACTATAACATTACATCCAAACAGGTTTGTATAAGTACTGAAATTTGTGAGGCGTGAGCTTTCTTAACCGGGCCAAGGGCCTTCAAGGAATGATCGGTTTATTGTTTGTTGAGCATCCCAAGGTTTCAGAGGCTAAATATTCACTGATGAATGTACCAGCGATTAAAATCGATTTATTTTTTGGGTTCGTAAAACGTATTTAGCTGTTTAGAATCTTTTAAAACAGAACCTCTTTTTTTGAAGTCGGTTAATAAGTAGGAAACCGGTTTGTACCGGCTAAAACCGGAACTAATACCGCCATCTTGTTTTTTCAACCCTAAGTTCTGTGACAATTTCACCAACAACGCTCCTGTCAATGAAATTTGTGTCATTGATAGTAACAGACAATGTCGACAAAAGCCCGAAAATCGAGATATTTTACACGTTAACTCTGAATTGTCAGTCAGGTTTTTTTTTTAATATTCGTATTCGTACGGCAATAGGAGTTACTTTGTCGACTTATCTATGCAAAAAGTCTTAGAAATAAGAGAGCGGCCGAAGCGAACACGAAAATTTTTAGCACCCGACATTTAGGTATGAATTTCATAGGTTCATACGGGGCCTCCAACTCTGCTTACTGAACATGTTTTTACCTTGTTTGGGATTGATTAAAAAGAACTTTTTAAGATTTAGGGCCCCCACTGGACCAGGGGCCCGGGGCGGACCGCCCCTGCCGCCCTTAGTCCGCCAGTGCCTACAACATTCGTAATTTTAGGCTTTCAAGCTTTTGTCTCCCCACAAAACCGAAATGAATGACGGATTAAAGCCAGTCTGTAGATTCTACAACTGATTGAGCTACAACAACATCAATTAAATTCCGCGGTTATTTAACCTCTAAAATACTCATACTAGTATACTTTAAACGTTCCATACCCAGAGCTCACGATAATTAAATACCACTATACTGCATGTATTGAATAAATTCACAGTGTTGCGCTACTGTTAATCCACAAACAAAGAACAATATCCCGGGATCGGATTAATTAAATAATACCATGCGTTTGTGCAGATACTGTGCACAAAATAAACGGTGCAGAAGACCAGCTCTGTACCGCGAGTGAAAACAGGCACATGCACACATAGACCATACGTACGACGATCTCAAACACTTGCGGGCTCGCTGTACGTGAAGGGTATCTGTGTGTGCGTGCCTGTTCACTCGTTGTATGAACTCGACCTTCTGTTACTGTGTCTATTTTGTGTTCTCTGTGAGCTTGCATTGACCTCAATATTCTCGGGAATTTGGGTTAAATTTTAAATCCGCTCGCTACTGCAATATATATTGTATCCTTTTCAGACTATTCGCTATCGATGGTTATTTAATCAATTTTGTTTTTTAATTGGATATTTTGCGAATGCTAAAAAGTGATGTATGGCGAAAAATGGGATATAGGTAGTAGCATAAATCAATCAATTTGCCGTTTGTAACGAAATTAATAATGGAAATCTCAGATTGATATAAACTTCTTAGACCTTAAACTTCCTCACTTCCTAATCCTTTTTGTGTCCAAGATTTGATATTTCTCTAGTAGTACAGTCACGTATGTATGTTTATACTTGGCTTTATTCAAAAGCGATTTAACCCTTTATTTTTTAATGAAATTCGATGTTGCTACGAACATAGTATTTTCGAACCCATAGGTTTTTGCAATGTGTCGTATTTCATTATTGTTTTCGTTACTTCACGCAAAAATCGCTATTGAAAGTTTCCCAGTGTTGACATGTTAGTGCTCGTGACTGGATATTTGAGATTATCCCCCGCTTGGAAAATAGTTTAAAAAAAACACGGATTTTTTTACATCGGTAACTTGTGCTACTGAACCACCTCGCACTGTGTCCAAAACCCCGGGATAGCAGTAATTACACGTCTTGCTGACTGTGCCGAACTAATCACGTATGGATGTGATATGTCCCGATCCCGGCGATGTCCCGATACACTCCCCTCACTAGTGGAGACACTCGTTCGGAAAAAGAACTTCTTTCTATCCAGTGTAGCTAATTGAGTGCAAAGAGGGTCAGATATTCTGTTGATTAAGGTGAAACCTTTTGATTGTGTTGTAGATTTATTCCTCTCAAATTCGCTATAGACAACTTTTTCTTACTATTGTACAACCTAGAGGTATTGAGAGCAGCGGTGGTCCACCGGTGGCGGCTCCGATTTACGAGTTGTAGGTCGTGGGTTCGAACTCAGACAGGCGGTTTACTTTGTGTTATACATTTCATCACCACTGCTTTTGAAACGGTGAAGGAAAACATCGCGAGGAAACTGGCATAATTATCCTAGAACCAAAAATTTCAAAGACATATGACATCTACCAACCCGCACTGGGCCCGTATGTTGGATTACGGCCCACTTCTTCTCACAGACAGGAGGCTTGTGTCCCAGCAGTGGGAACGATATAGGCTGATTATGCTAGAGGTATGTTGTATAGACACTTTTTTTATTTTGACAACATTATTTGTTAACCACCTGCAGTAACTTTCCAAAAAGGCGACAATTATCTCCTTCGTATCTACACCGTAAAATTAAAAGAGTATTAACACACTACACAACACAAACAACAATACACTATCAACAATAATTTAATGTGCACTTATCTCAAGGAACACATCGAAAGTCCGTGTTATGTTCATCAAATCACAACACTGTCATTCTTTAACAATTATATGAAACGGATGGCTTGGGCCAGCACCCTAATTGAGTAACAGACTATCAATCTCTATCTGAATCATTTTGAAAGATATTGCAAAACCATTGCTTCGTATGTTCAAAAAATGTGTCTGCCCAACAACGTAAATAACGCAATGAATGATGTTGAACTGTTGAAAACGAAACCCATTGCTGGTGATAGGGTGTTACGCAACTACCCCGCTATTCGACCAAACTGTATCAATCAATCAATCCATTTTCCTGACAGTTTGTTTATTTGAGTACACATATTTGCGAGTCCGCGTAACACTGGAAGGTTACAAGGTTGGAAAAATTCTATCTGCAGAGTAATTACGTAACACACTAACAGCTAGCTTTCATTTTGGCACTTCAACAACATTCATACGTTGTTGACGTTATTAGCAGACAAATTTTTCGAACATTTGAAGCAATCGATTAGCAATATCCTTCAAAATTATTCAGATGAAGATTGATTGTGTGTTACGCAATTCGCGCAATCGATCAGGTTATGCTACGCTTGCCGCGGTTGGTCTGTGTATGGGTAACCATCTTCAGATACTAAGCTCAAAATACTTGCTTCAGAAAGCACGTTAAGCCGTTGGTCCCGGCTGTCATTCGTGAATTTTTGACAGTCGTTACGGGTCGTCAGAAGCCCGAAAGTCTGACAACCAGTCTTACTAAGGGGTTTCATATTACCCAGTATCTGGGTTGCGGGCGTCCGATAGGCAGTCGCTCCATGAATAAAACCGGTATTCAGCTGCATCCGGTTAGACTGGAAGCCGACCTCAACGTACTTGGGAAAGGCAGATTGACTTACGTTGCTACTTGCACAGATGACGAGTGTGTTACGCAATTAGGGTTCTGGTACTATTTCTGGATTTTTCTAAAATTTCAGGGTCTGAAACTCTGAAAAGACCTACAAACATTTTAAATAACCTTCTAGGTCATTGTTTTAACAAACAACAGACGCCCGCTATGCGTGACTTGATACTTACGACCTTCCCGAGCCAAAAAACAGAACAGCAAAAATAAAATATACCAACGAACCCTCCATTTATACTCACACCTCCCGAAATCCGGAGCAATATAAAAAGTAATTTTTATCCTAGACAAATTCCCAGACCTATTATATTCACGTGCATAGTTCGGGCAATATTTCACAGGGCCGGGCTATTATTTATTGCTCACATTTCTCCGGCTATTTATTTAAAGGGCTGCATCAGATATGTGCGAGTCTCTGGGGTACCGAGGGGATGTATGCCAGATGTTTGGTAAAAGTTGAGAGTTAGGCTGAAATGTTAAAGCTGTTATTACCATTTTTATTTTTATTTTTTCTGTACAAGCAAATTGTGAATGATTTAGATTTGGTGTAGTAAGGGGATCGAAGGTGTGCTGTAGATTCTACACCGTTAAATTTTGATCGTTTTAATCCTTAAAAGGGGTCATTGTAATCATCATTATGAACAACTTTTACTACGGTATCAACCCTGAAATCGTGAAAAAAAAATCAGTTGACCCATACATTATGTCGAGTTATGCGAACATAAATTTATGGATCAACTGATTATTTTTTTCTATACTAATCACTTCTGCAAAGTTTATACAAAAAAAAACTAACATTTCAAGTGACAACACAATAACTACGGTCCATGACGCCACTAAAAAAAACTTTTTTTTTTTTGCTTTAATTATCATGTTTAGATATCGATACCCATAACGTCTGCGGAGTTTCGCTAGCTAATTTAAAATAACCCTGAATATTTCTGTAGTATAGCTCAGGCCACGCTGAGGAGAGTCCCGCGCGGGAGATAAAAGTTTTAATGATTGGGAAGTGAGACTATTTGCGCCAGTTTACCACGAGATAAGTTCGTTAACACAATCGGCGCGAGCGATTCGCCTCCGTTTGTCCGGAGATTTATTTGATACCTATCCAAGTTTTTTGCTGAAAAGAATAAATAATGAAGAAAAAAAGGGTTGCCGGGTAAGGAATAATATCAAGCAGTCCCACAGTCACAGTTATTTTACCTCTGGCAGCTGTGACCCAACAGCAACCATAAGACAACAACAATAAAGTAAGCCATAAAGGCATTAACTCCGCCTTTGTCCCTTTTTGTGCGAAAAGTTTAAATAAATAAATAAATAAAGATCACTGTTATTTTGACAGACTTGAAAGTTGCAGCAACTCAACAGCAACCTTATTGTCACGAGATTAAAGATCACTGTGGTATTAACAGTGATGCAAAATCAGGGGAAAAATAACTGTGAATGGACTGTGGACTTATCTCGCTGGTGCTGTGGTTAAAGCGCAACTGTTGAGCTTGGAGTCCTGGCTTTGATCGTCGGGTCGGGCAAGGAGACATTGAAGTTTTAGAGGTATGGGTGAGACAGGTATACTTTTACGTTATTTAATCACAACGTAAGAAAATACAACATATACACTGTGCCACTTAAAAGCGACATTAATTTAATACGGTATACGGTTATATGAACCTACATACTATCCGATTGCCCGCGACTTCGTCTGCGATCCAGGATGAAAAGCAGCGAATTTCCTTCTCCTTTGTCATGGTCTACCCATGTGCCAAATTACATCCAAATCCGTTTCACCCGTTTTAGCGTGAAAGCATAATAAACAAACAAACTTACTTTCGCGTTTTAATACTATTAGTTAGGCTTAGGATATTTAATTTTATTTATTTTCAATTTTCCAAAATAGCATCTTGGAGCAATCTATACTTAAAGACCTGTAGCGCAGGGTTCATTGGCTGGGTTCAGATCATAACATACTACTGATTATCGTGTGTTAAATTAATGTCGCCATTGTAGCGGTACGTTGTACAATTACTTATATCAAATACCTAAATTAGGACTTATTCTACAACGTACATCATAATGATATCATAAATTATCCTCAAACAATCAATTCACACACAACAGGTAAGTATATAATCTTAGATATTGTAGTTATATACCCGTGTATGTATGAGTCAGTATATGACTCATGTATGAGATTTGTATGAGATTACTCATGTCAACGACATTCGCTTACAGTGTGTCATACAAGATCATAATTGCAGGATAATAATAATGAATGAATTAAGAAATTCTTCTTACTTTTATCGCGTTGGTCTAGTGGTCGTAAAGCGCGGCTATTGAGCGTGTGGTCTTGGGTACTACCTCCAATTTGGGTTCGTCGAACCGTACAACCGTCGAGTTTTTCCAATATTAGATTAGAATAAAATACTCTTTATTATAAAATACTCTTTATTAATTATTTCTATATTTATGTCTGTAATTTATATGGTGTACCCATATAAATTACAGACATAAATATAGAAATAATTACACATAATTAGATATAATTACGCCCCGATGGTTACACCAAGAATAGCCTGCTCAAAGGTCAAAGGCCTCATTAAAAATGTCTAGGTACCTAAGGATAACATTACACAAAATAACATAACATTACATAACACAACATCATGCCTGTAATTCCTGAAGGTCAGACAAAGGTGTACCTACCTGTGGTACTCCCACATTTCGCTGATTATGTTTAAGACCCAAATAATTAGTAGCGAGCAACCAGCCACCAACCCGGACTACGGGCTGCGACAAGACGAAAAAACCCGTTAAAACTTTGCCCGACCCGGGAATCTAACTCAGGACCTGATTCTCAGCAGTAGCGCTCGCCCAACAAGGCAGTCCTAAAGGATAATGATCCTTTGTTTGGCGAAAAGACATGTCTTTCCCATTAACTTTTCGGTTCACCGCGTGGAACCAACTATGACTCATAAAAGTACCTCCCTACGACTCTCTACCTACAGGCGAACAACTTTCACGACTCATACTTACACCATGACTCCTAGAACTCGGAAATGTTCTCACAACGCGTTATTTATCAACTGTTTCATTTATGACTCACCTATACAACATGAAGCCTAATATGCCTTTCTATATCGAACGATTTTCCTCATAGGAATACAATCATTGCTGCGGTTAATTATGACTCATCGAGCTAAGAGCTTTGAAAGAGGAGAGAGAGAGAGAGAGACCCTCGTGCCTCGGATAGCACGTTAAGCCGTTGGTCCTGCGCCTAATCATTCTCCGGTCGTGTCGGATTGCCGTCCCTTCGGACTATGAGAGTGAGGGAAGACACTCTCTCTTCCCTCACTCTTATAGTTCGAAGGGACGGCAAGAGAGAGTGGGGCAGGAGAGTGTGTGTGTGAGTGTGTGCTGGTCTCCGCTGAGATTGGTCACCATAGCCGAAATTCGGTTTAGAGGAGAGTGTCAGAGACGGCACACGAGCCTCTGCAAAGATCTTTTTCGATTATTCGGAAAATGATTCTGTAGCTTTGTTTTCGGGTTTTTTGGGGTTTTGCTAGTTATCAGAGAGCTCATGAAAAGAAAGAAAATTAGTCTGGGTCGCTGTCGCCGGGTACGGTGAAAAGGACTATGTATATTATATCTCCCACTGTCTCCTTAGTACAGTCGTCGTGAAGTGCGGCTAAGAGCGGGGACCTAAGTTCGATCCCCAAGTCGAAGCAAGGTGGAAGAAGATTTGTCTGTTCGGTTTGATTTTGCCATTTTCCATGTATGGTAGCCTATAACGGGTTTTTTCATTGGGGAATTTTTACAACAGACTTTTCCCTTTAATGGGGCTTAAAACATAACTCGCGAAATATACCTATTATAGATGCCTAAAAGATTACTAACACTTCTGCCTGTTCTTTCGAAGAATGCAAGTGAGATGTTTATGTGTAAATATGTACGTCATAATCGTATGTACGTTCGAGATAACAGTAGCAATCTTGATAGTGAACCGGTTACTCAGTGACGTCAGTGAAGGAGCTATGAAGCGCCAATTATTGTCTACTACTAATCTTTGAATGGACTACTAGCGCCATCTAGTGATATAATAGTGAAACTGTTATGCTGGAGTGATGGATTGATTCTAGTTTTCTTATGCTAGCCTTGTTGCTCAATTACTTTATGATATTTTATTATTGGGCACCCATACTACTAGCTACCTTAACAAGAGGTAGAAAAACTTCGGTGACTACTGAGCTCTAGCTCTAAAAGGATCTTCTATTAAATTCAGGACCTTGTTTCACAAACTCCAAGATTGTACCTAACCTATATCAAAAAGTATTTCAACGATATTAAGCACGACTCTAACAGTATGCCCATTACAATATTAGGTGTATTAAGTGTTAATAACGTTATCAAAACAATGAAAAGGTATTTCAGACCCGCAACACGAAAGCTTCATAAATACCGTGAGATACGATCGCGTGGGACATAACACAAACACTGAATACCAGATAGTGAGGCCACGAACAAAACCTAATTTATTATTTATTGTAATAATATTAGGAGCACGTCTAATAATAGTGGCGTATAATTAATGCAAATTGCCTATTGATCGCGCGGAGCACGCATATCTGATTACACGTACGATTGCTATTACAATTGTATCAGGCGCTCGCGTTTCAAATAATACAGTGATTTAGCACTATTTGTTGTTCTAATAGGAGCTTTAATGAACTGAATTGAAGGTTTATTTATTTGTATTTTAGATGCTACATTAATGTACTTAATTTACTACTAAGAAAGGCAGGAGTTTCGTAGTGCAAATGTTACATCAGTGGTAACATTTGCAGTCGCCCTTACTAGTACGACATAAAGACACACTGAGTTACAAACGAAACGTTATCTATCTTACTGCTGCTACTGCAGTCACTAGCCCCTCACACTCAATCCACAGATATGTATATTTACGTCTCTCAAGATTTTGATCTTATTATACAATATAATATACAGACTACCTCGTTGGTCTAGTGGTCGTAAGCGCTACTGCTGAGGATGAGGTCCTGGCTTCGATTCCCAAGTCCCAGAATTTCTCAGTAGATTTGTGTCCGGTAGATTTCAATAGGCTCGCCCACCTATAACATGGGACTTAAACCCATAACTGACTAAATCTGGGTGTAGTATAGGTACACCCCTGTGTAACCCTTCGGGGAAATACAGGTGTGATGTATAGTGATATTATAAATGGAGGTGTTCCACTCAGAGCACTGATTTCAACAGCACTTGCCCGAACCGCACCTGAGGTATGTAAGAAGGGTAGCGGGATTGTTCGGGTAGCGGGATTGTCCGAAAGGGTTACCGCTGCCCTGGAACATAAAGGGCTAAGGAAGGAACACGGGTGGGTTTTAGTCAGTAAGAGTCTGACACTCCCTCCTGCTCCACCCAGAGCGGGAGGAGTCATTTGATGATTTCCCATCCTCAAAAAAAAAAAAAAAAAGGTATGTAAGAAGTTAAGATCGGCTCTCCCTAGCCGATCTTAACTGTAATATTCCATATAATTAGGAAAAACGAAAATTTTATCAGCCTAGGGTAATTTAGGAACAGTCACATGGTTGTTCAGGTGTTTTTTACTCAATCACACAATAACGACTCACAATGCTTTGGATGGGCTCACAGATAGTTTATAACTTGGATATTATGATACTTTTTCCGACACCCATGCGCGTGAAACAACGAGAAATAGCTAGTAAAATAATATATTCTTGAATATTTTAATCTATGAAAAATGATATTGATAGGTGCGGATAAAATTGTCCTATTCAAAATGATTGCCGGACATACTTGATAAAAGGTTCCTGGGACCAATACCAATTTAATTAAAGTAATATTACCTAGAATTTTAAACTTCATAACGATAAGGCTCCATTAAATGTTGATTGAAACATTATTCTTCGTGGAGAAGGTAAGTCCTTTAATAACTAGGCACAGACTTCGTTTCGGCCTTTATTATCTAGGTATATACTCTTAGGTAAAGTTAATTTACAATCTAGATAAAATTAAGGTGACTTTAGTGACGATAAAAACCGAGGACCGAGATTTTTTTTTGATTTTAATCTAAAAAATAGGTCTTCTTAAGTTAGAAAATGAAAAAAATAGTACTTATCTGCCTACAGTCCGGCCGTCGAGAGAATGCGTTCCTGACACCTGTCAGAGCGACAATTCTAGTAGCTAATAAAGATCAAATTCGCAAAACACATAATAATATTCGTCTGTATAAAGAACTGAAGGCCAATAATAATTCTCGTAATTTAAAACGTTCAAAATCTAGTCGCAGTCTCATCTCGGCGACAAACAAATGTCAAAAGTTGTCAAAATGTAGGGAAATTAGAGGGATTTTTGACAGATTGAGACTGAGATCAGACTGTGAACGTTCTTAAAATTACGAGAATTACCCCTCAGGTGTCAACATTGCATTCTTTCGCCGGCCGTACTGTAGGTCGGCGCAGTACCTACTACTACTAAAGATTACACAGGATCATTAATGATGTGTCCAAAACATGAGATACACATCAACATGGCATGCAAATTAATGTTTTATGAATGAAAAAGGAAAACGATTTTCTGTTTCCTACTGAAATTTAGTTACAGTATTTTTTATCTCACGAAGCGACGCGCGCTTTACTTGTTATAACCAAGTGTTCAAACATGCTGTTGCATGTTGCACATATTCATTACAAATTCTGTCATATTAAACAGAAAAACTGTCTTCATTCACATACAAATCCGTATTCCGAACTTAGGAACGTACTAACGATAGAAATACAAAAGAAGTGGATTTGTATTTTAGATATTTTTTACAATACATTGCTGATTTACAATTACGTTCTATGCAAAAGTTTCAACATAGCAAGCAGTGTATACTTAAAAAAAAATAGATATATTCAAAAACATTTAAATATGAAAAAGCACCTTGGTACAGATCGTCGAGTTGTAGTTTTCAATTCAGCGACGTTCAAGTTCTGAATCTGAGAAAGTTTTTTCAAATTTCGAACGCTGAACGTTCGCATTTTGAATTCGCATTCATGATTGGAGCGACTCTCTGCGGGCGAATGAAAAAAGTTTAGTTCTAAAATCAAATTCCGAATGAATTTAAAATATTTTGTTGTGCGACCTTTTTTTAACCGATGTCGAGTTTGGAGTTGAAAAAGAGGGTTCGTCCTATACTTCTGTCTGCAGGTCCAATTGAATGTTAGGTCCCTTACTTCTATAACCTACAGCATACTTAGATAGGTACCTAAAGGCAGAGCTAGTACAGTCACGAGCACCAATATGTCAACACCTGGCCACTTTCAAATGCAATTTTTTCGTAAAATAACGTATGCAACGTTGAAATCCGACACATTACATAAACCTATGGGTTCGAAAATGCTATGTTCGTAACAGCATAATATTTCGTTGAAAAACAAAGGAGTAACTCGCGTTTGAATAAAGCCGAGTGTATACATACTTTTGCTCGTGACTGTACCTATACAGTTGATGTCATCTATACTACCGGTCCGATTTGAAAAATTCTTTTGTATTTGATAACCATAACCCAATTCTTGAGGAAGGCTAGGGCTTAACATCACGCTATGACTCTTAGGAGACGAGCAAAAGCAAAAAAGTCAAAAACAACGCTAGGTGAAAACAAAGTAATAGCGTGGGCAGGCGATGCGATGCGACGGAGTGGGGGGGGGGGGGGGGAGAAATGTCACGCGGACGGAAAAGTCGCGGGCAGAAGCTAGTTCAGAATAAAATTCTCGTTCTGCTTTATCATGATTCTGCCGTGAGATGTCCACTGCTGGACATATGAGCTTCCCACAAACATTTTCCCAACGACCGCTTTTGGGATTCGCGAAACCCCTTAACTGAATGATTTAGTCAAAACAAGGGGCACCGTGAACACAGCTACTAGTTAATATGACGTCACATCCCCTATTCTATTTAACAAAGAGCCAATAAGCCAGCACTTCCGGCGGGTGATCATCCATTACTCGCGCCTCCGGGGATACGTCAGACTACCTTCTACCTACCTAAAAGTTCTCAATTGCTTATGTATCTACCTATGTAAATGAGAATATTGAAACAGATTGGCTTAACTGTTGAAGATAGAATGGGATGTCCAAATCTCATATTGGTTAAATAATGTAGCAAGTAAAGGAGAGGCTTGTAGCTAAATAATACAGGCAGCCGCAGGTCGATCGATCAGTTAACCTGAGCCACCACGACCTGACCCATCCACGGACCGACCGCGGCAAGAGAAGCTTAAGCTATCACCATACCATCTTCATGTACCAAAACGAGGGGTCTTGGTACGTGAAGATGGTCATCGTGTCTCGGAAAGCACGTTAAGCCATTGGCCTTACCTTGTTTCATCAAAAAAAAAAAAAAAAAAATGACAAGTTATCACTTCCCACACAATTTAACCAAATTATTACTTAGCAAATAAACTCTTCACAAATAATTGTAACGCAAACCTAATGTTTGGCAAGTGAACGTTTAAACAATAGCTTACTTACCAACTAGTACTTTTACCAATTTTAATTTAGTCAAATATTTCAGTTGGAATAACATATTTTACACAAAATAAAATAAGCCAAATATTTAGTATCGTCAGTTTTCAATTTATCATTTCTATTCAGTCAATTGCTTAGTCAATGATAAAAGATTTGCATCTTTATGTCAGTTGCACAAAATATACAAATTAAATTACAATGTGTTTTGGTGGTTTGATTTTACATGATATAATATGTTTCTGGCACTCGCCGGCCGCTGCCGCGGAACCGCTCGGTTCGCTCGCTCGGCTCGTGCGTTGTGTGGTTACAGTTTTAACCTAACCTAACCTAGCTGTTTCGATTTAAAAAGATATATGCGTGTTCCGTTACTCTAAGAAAATTATAAACTATACATGTTAATATTATAATATTAAAATGGATTCTAACCTAACCTAAAGTTCTGGTAGTAGTTCGTTTTTCGTTCGTCGTTCGTAAACATAATATAGGCATAAATTTCATTTTGATTAAAGGCCAAATGCTTTAATGACATTATCGTTGGTAATATTCTGCGGAGTAAAAATTTGAAAATGTGCGTACTAAAATCATTCCAAATAATGCTTTGGTATGAAAAATTCACTATTTGTTTGGATAGTGAAATTTTTACAAAATAATTGTGGCATAACGACAGGTTCTCGGTATAATATACTACAAAGCCAATCGTTTTTGGATTGTGAAAGTGTACAGTTGTGCGATTAAAAAGTATTAGCAAGAGAAGAGGGTTTCTGTTAAGGCGGAGATTTCTTGAAAAAGGTCAATATGTTGGTTTTTAGGGTTCCGTAGCCAAATGGCAACGGAACCCTTATGGATTCGTCATGTCTGTCTGTCTGTCCGTCCGTATGTCACAGCCGCTTTTTTCCGAAACTATAAGAGCTATACTGTTGAAACTTGGTAAGTAGATGTATTCTGTGAACCGCATTAAGATTTTCACACAAAAATAGAAAAAAAACAATAAATTTTGGGGGTCCCCATACTTAGAATTGAAACTCAAAATTTTTTTTTTCATCAAACCCATACGTGTGGGGTATCTATGGATAGGTCTTCAAAAATGATATTGAGGTTTCTAATATCATTTTTTTCTAAACTGAATAGTTTGCGCGAGAGACACTTCCAAAGTGGTAAAATGTGTGTCCCCCCCCCTGTAACTTCTAAAATAAGAGAATGATAAAACTAAAAAAAATATATGATGTACATTACCATATAAACTTCCACCGAAAATTGGTTTGAACGAGATCTAGTGAGTAGTTTTTTTTTAATACGTCATAAATCGTAACGTAACGGAATCCTTCATGGGCGAGTCCGACTCGCACTTGGCCGGTTTTTAAAGCTGTGTATATCTTAAACTGTAAATAATTAGGACAAAAAAAAAGTATGATATTTTCAAGTTTAATTTTAATACAGTGATCCAACTCAAATCATAATTAAACATACATTAATGTACCAAAAAAATCTTCAAACAAACCTCTTATTTGTCTTTATAAGCAGTTTATCCTTTTATTAACAACAATAATTATAATTAAAAATATACCATAAAATTTCTAATGCCAAACTGCATTCAGTGATTGATTATTTATTAATAAATAGTTAATATTTAATTTTATATGATTTTATGTACATTTTTACGACATACGCTTGCTAATTTCCTTGCTGCCTGCACCGCGCCAGTGTTCCTCGGAACGTTGTTGAGAACGGACCTGTATCGCTTTTCTCCGCAGTGGAATTTTTACGTTTTGTACTGTGAAAATAAAAATGGGAAATACTTTTTTGGCTTCTAATGACGTACGCTTTTTTTTGATAAATTATAATCTTTTTAACTTTCTGATCTGTTTTCAAAGGTCGCAACTAAGCTAGGGCACCCCGATCTAATGGGTTAGGTTCGAACTGTGACCTACTTACATTGATACTACTTACATATAAGTTGGTCGCAGTTATTTGGCTATTTATGAAACCAAATTGATATATTTGAGGCTCACACGAAGCAAGCACGGCATATGTAGCATTAGCTTCTGCTCACGGCATCGCCCGCGTTTATTTCGGGAATTATTCAACAAAAATGTGCTACCGGGACAAAAAGTAGTCTCCTTGCCAAATTTTATCAAAATCCATTCAGTAGTTTAGGCGTGAAAAGGCAACATACAGACAGAGTTACTTTCGAATTTATAATATTACTAGCTTCCGCCCGCGGCTTCGCCCGCGTGGATATCGGGAATCATCCCACGGGAATGTGCTACCAGGATAAAAAGTATGTCCTTCCCGAGGATGCCATCTATCTCTTGGCCAAATCAGAAGTTCAGTGAAAATGTAACACACAGTTTCAAGTTCAAATCCTCCCTTTAAAACTAATCGAACTACTTTAATTGAACTACTCCTTTTTGCCCCGTCAGGGGTGAATTTTCGACTACTTTACATACTTATTATTCATTGTTTTCTGTCAAAAGTATTAATACTAATTTTCGAGTTTTATTTCCTCCCATGTAAAATTCATTATAATCCTCCCCTGTCAAATTACTCTTTGAGGGGTATTTTTGAAAAACTTATAATGATAAACTTTATTGCTTACATAGCAAAGTATTCTTGCCAATTTTCTAGTTTATTGGCCTATAGAATAAGATTTTTCATAATAACTGTATCCCCGCTTTTTACCCCCACAGGAGTGGAATTTTGAAAAATCGTTTGGGATGTGTTCATAACTTGACTCAAAGGATTATGTATACCTACCAATTTTCGAGTAAAAGCAAGCCACGCTGTAAAATCCTCCCCTGTAAAATTGACTACCCCTTTTCAGCACGTCAGGGGTAGATTTTCGAAAAACCCTGATACACATTATTCTTTACTTTCAATTTTAGGTATAAATACTGAGTTTCGAATAAATCGGAAAGCGCGATAGATATTAGATAAGTATTCTTGCCAAGTTTCAAGTTTATTAACTCAAGGAATAAGATTTTTCATACAAACGAAATCCCCCCATTTCACCCTCTTAGGGGTGGAATTTCGAAAAATCCTTTCTTAGTGAATGCCTACTCTTCACGAAGAACACACCCTCCAAATTTCATGTCTCTAGGACCAACGGTTTAGGCTGTGCGTTGATATATATCAGTCAGTCAGTCAGTCAGTCAGGACTTTGATTTTTTTTTTATAGATAGATTATGGACAGATTGTCTATTAATATTGAAGGAAATCAAAATGGAATTATTTGGGGTTCAATAAATACATAGCATGATAGGATAGAAAAGAATTTTATTTTTGCAAACATGTGTAAGTAGGTACACAATACTTTTATTTATGATATAATTATCAAGGCTCAGCCATATTTTACCATTCGGCATGCAAACATTTACATTATTTATGAAACATGTAGGTACTTACTTTTAAAACCTATTACAATTTTATTGTCTTTCAATAGATCAAATTATAAATTGATCAGCCTATAAGGGTCCCACTGCTGGGACACAGGCCTCCTTTCGGTGAGAGGGAGCGGGCCGTGCCGGGCCGGGCCCAGTGCGCATTGGTTATAAATACGTGCCATATTAAAATGCCCAAAAATATCTCTAGTCTCTTTAAGCCCAACACCAGCATAATTACATCGCTCCCTACAAACAGTCAAGCGGGCGCATGCACCAAGTTCGGGAGTACGCGTAACTTTGTTCTAAGTTGAGCGTGGCTTAGCTCCCACTCTGTGCTCGTGCTCACTTAGAAGCACGAACTCGGTGCATTATTGAAATGTTCCGGTTTCGGTTAGACGATGTTTATTTCTACTTTAACCTTTAACAATTTATGCTATACTAGCGACTCGCCCCTGCTTCGCACGGTTTTTACGACTTGACAGAACATTGAGATTTTTTTGTTATCTATAAATTCAAGTCAAATTATTTATTTGCTTGAATATGGGTACATGAACCGTAAATTCGAAGATGTGTGACATTTCCCAACCCGCACTGGGCCCACACCATCTCACAGAGAGGCGCCCTGTAGCCCAGCAGTGGGAACATTGTAGGCTGATGACGATGAGTACTCATGCACCCATCGGCATCAGCCTATAATGATACAAACAACAAAAGTTTTATAAACCATATCGTATTAAGTATAGTTCAATGTTAATGTATTGTAAATACAAACCCACCGGAATAAATTCTCTAAATGATGATGAAAACCGCATCAAAATCCGTTGTGCAGTTAAGAAGAGTTAACATGGTCACACAGACAGACACGAAAACTGACTTTAATTTATAATAGATAGATATGATCGATAGTTTTTCGTCCCAATAGTTATGTTTTAGAATCATGCGCTTCATGATTTTTAGTAAGGCACATGGGCATCGTAATTGCGCAACAATCTGAATAATTTTGAAGGATATTGCTAATTCATTGCTCATATGTTCGAAAAATGTGTCTGCTCAACAACGTAAATAACGCAATGAATGTTGTTGAACTGTCAAAATGAACGCGATTCCTACTGCTAGTGTGTTACACAATTACCACGCGGGTTGTAGAAAAAGTTCATCTTTGTAGAGCATCGTGCATCTCTGTCACTCATACATTTTTGTCAGTTTTTTTTAAACTCTTTGTCTCAGTAAGCCAAGGTGCCTACACTATCTACCCTTAATAATGTAACAAAGGCCACGTGCTAACTATAAACTTAAACACGTTTCCCTCCGAGTCCGGGAAACTTTTTCTTTGTTAGATATACCCATATATTCACAGTTTTATGCTAACTCCCTTGAGTGAGAGGAAATGGGGCAGTTACATTCTGACCTGGATTTAAGCCTTTGTCTTTAAAGTAAGGTGCAGCTTATACAAGGATAGCGTGTTGATCGCGGGATGACTCATCGATCGATTTAGACGACGGACCATTTGTTTTGAAAAAACGTGTTTCGTTGGAGGAACCCCGGCAGGAACAAAGTTGAAAATAAAAATCCAAAATGGCGGCTACGAAAATTTCAAAATGACGAAATTTGTACATTTTTGCAGCCAATCATCTTGGATTTTGATTTTGACTACAATATCGGCTCTAGCACCCTCGAAAACCATGAAAACGACTCCAATGATGAAAAATTTGAAATTTTTGGCAGCCGCCATCTTGGGTACCCTCGAAAACCATGTAAACTATCTCTCTCTTTGTTTCTTACTATTACATAAATGAAAAGTCGCATGGAGTCGCATAACGCTTTTTTTGTTAGGTACGTGAAGATTTCTCCCATTTTACTCCTACCGCAAGCTCCATAAGAGAACCGAATTATTCCGAAATTTTATTACATTTTCTGTTTGTTTGTAACAAGTTAAGCTACTAAAAGCGTGTCAGTAGGTACGGTTACCCGTCCGTTAGCACATGCCATCAGGGCATGATGTCATCAACTGCAAAAAGGTTGACTACCGAAAGGTTGCTCACTTGAAATATCAGGTTAGAAAATGTTTTTATTTTGTTTAAAATTCACAAACGTGATGGGTTCACAGCTCATATTACAAGTAAGAACAGCGGTCGTTGACCTCCCATTTTTTTTTATCAAATACCATATTTTTTATTTTATAGTGTTTTGACGGCACGGTAGGCGCAGTGGTTAAGCGATTGACTGCTGCGCTGCGTGTCGCGGGTTCGATTCCCGCACGGAACAAATATTTGTATGACCTACATGTATTTGTTCCGAGTCTGGGTGTTTTTCTATCTATAATATGTAGGTATGTATTTACAAAAAAAAAAAAATGTATATAAGTAGTTTATCAGCCATCTTGTTACCATAACACAAGCATTAGGTTGCTTGGCTTGGGACTAGATGGCGCCGTGTGAAATGTCCAGGGATATTATTATTATTATATACCCACCGCGTCTGCGAAGTTTAGCTGGCCAATTTAAAATAACCCCATATATTTCTTGAGACTTGTGTTACATGAGGTTGACCACAGATTGTATTAACTATCAGGAACGGGCTCTATCTATCCATACTTTCTGGTAAGGTAAGAAAACTTAATATAAACCGTTTAAAGCCGTTATCACGTAACAATTGGCGATACCCTGGTAATACCCTCCCGTACCCTGGGATACCCTGGCGACCCTACTCACTGTCGCTACGGATTTCAGCAACCTTATCAATTTTATTGAATGTGTCTAAAAAAACGTACCCTGGCAAGTTTTATGCTGATAGGGAACACGTCAGGAGGAAGGAGTTACAACTTTTAAGTTCAGATTTTATGTATGTTTAGTTTTTTTTACTTTGGTAAATGTGGGATCCATCTTGCTAGGTAGGTACTGATGTCTAATTATCAACCTCTTTTCTATATTGATCTAGTACATTGCATGCCTGAGACGGACTAGCCTTTCAATTGAATTGAATTCAATTTTTTGTAGTGTAATCACGATTCAAATTAAATTTAAAAAATAAGTTCTTGGTTCACTCTGTCGGGCACAACCATTCATCATCATCTGCCTAGCCTTTTCCCAAATATGTTGCAGTCTAACCGGATGCAGCTGAATACCAGTATTTTAAATGGAGCGACTGCCTATCTGACCTCCACAACCCAGTTACTGGGTAATAGGATACCCCTTGGTAAGACTGGTTGTCAGATTTTCGGGCTGACTACCCGTAACGACTGTCCAAAGATCCACGAATGACAACCGGCTTAACGTGCTGTTCCCTCGGACAGCACGTTAAGCCGGTTCTCGGTATGTCAAGATGGCCAGCCATCCACAGACTAACCGCGGCAAGCGTAGCTTAACCTGATCGATCGACCTGTGCCGCTGCTATTATTTAGCCACGGGCCGAGCCTCTGTCGGACACAACCATTTAGCAAAATATAAATAGTAACATAATTTGAAATAATATTTTATTTTATGTACTTAGGGCTGATTTTTCCAACGCCAGATAATTTTATCCGAGGAATAATTTTGAATTTTGGACAGTTTTTTCATTTAAAAAATATATGTGTCTGCCACTCCTCGGGGAACACAGGCGCGATGTTGTGGTTATGTTCATATAAAATATACTAAGCTATATCCTCCATCCTTTGTCCAGCTGCAGTGGACTGCAATACATTGAGTTAATTGATTAATTTACTTAAGGGCTACTGCACGCTCATGAGATATCCAAAGCCTGATCTTGGTGAGCTAGTGTCAATTATATGGGCGACAGCACTTATGTATAACAAAGAAATAAAATTGAAGTGTCTGTTTGTGTGTCATGCATATGAAAGTATATTTATGGTACTTATGATTTTCTTTTTTTTTGTCGTTCTTTTTGTTCCAGCTAATCCCCGAAACAGCTGGACCAATTTTGATGAAATTTGGTACCTATATACTTTGAACCCTGGGAAAGGTCATAGACTATCTATATAATTTTATCGACATACCATGCAGTCGGAAGCTAGTGATTAATGTAAATGACTTACTGTAATCTTCCATCCTGTATTATGTAAAGAAACTGCCCTATCACTGGCGGGTCGTTGACTTGATAAACAAAGATTAGTAGGATCGTCGAACCGAAGCCCTACATCCTCCTTAGCGAATATATCGTGTTTAAGTTAATAATAATATATCGTCCAAGTTAATTATCTATTGACTCGAATGAGAGGTCGTCGGCCTGTCAATACTGATGTTAACCAGGCGACTATCAATTTCGATGAAGACTAATAATAGAGGTATTTGATATGTATCGAATACAGGGTACGTACATAAATACAAACAAGTATATCACCCCTGTTACAAGGTATTCATCACGGCGCCTATTCCTGTGAGAGACCAAAGACCTCCCGCTACTCTCTTTCCACCTGAGAGTGCACAAGAACTGGACTCCTTTGGTAAACATTGTACCTTTAGTTATCCATCCTGGTTATACAAATCTACAAATGACAGCCGGGACCAACGGCTTAACGTGCTTTCCTTTTTTTTTCCCACGGCGGCGCTAGTTTTGTTACACGTCCCAAATATAATTGGAAGCGACCCTAATTCATTTTCGTCAGCAGCTAAACCCCAGTTTTTATCAAAACCGTTCACTTTGCTATTCTAAATAATAATTTATTTATTTAATTTGACAACATTGGTCCAATGGTTAGTACAACAATAACTTATCAACTAAGGCTTAGAAATATTAATTAAATTACATTAAACCAAATCAAAATAAAACAATGTCTATTCATCCTGCCGCACGAGCAACCGGACAGCCATGTCTAAGTATTGGTGCATCGTGTTTTTCAGCTAGGATTTTCAGTATGCTGTTGGTGCTAGCCCTCGTTCTGCTTATTAAGGATGCGGTCTTTTTCCTTCGAATGGCAAAGAAGTCGTCGATTCGCGCTACAGTAAACATGCCAGACGCGCTGCAGAATCGGGGCAACCTCAACAGCACCCTGAAACCATTGTTATATTGCACCCGCAGGGCATGTAGTGCCCTCCGCGTGTAGTTGACGCACAGACTACTCACGTAGAAGACTTGACAGTACGCGTTAAACAGAGTTGTTTTCACACAACGAGCAAAAACAAAACTTACCTAAAAACTTTCATCGCAACTTTTTACTGCGTGACCTACAGCCGTGTCATCACTCAACCACATTGCTCTGCTCGTGTAGTCTATACCCTATCGCCTATGTATACGTCCTCTTTTTGTTCCATACTATAGAGTAGTAGTTTGATAGAACAAAAAGTGGATACATGCATAGGCATGTATCCACTTTTTGTTCTATCAAACTAGCCGAAGCACTTCGCTTGATACGCTGACGCAATATACTATGCCATCGCTTTCAGCGCTTTATAGCACAGATTTTATGATCACTATAACTTTACACACAACTTATGAAACAAGTAAAAGACAGAAGGCTTGATTTAGTAATTTTTCTTGCTTCAAGATTTGGACATAAATAGGCCCGAAGGTCATCATCATCAGTCTACAACAGTCCACTGCTGGACATGGGCCTCATCCAACTGCTACTAACCACCCTGCGAAGATCGTCGCTCCGGCTCCACCGAGCCTGTGGGCGTCCTACCTTACGTTTGCCGAATCGCGTTCTCCACTCAAGAACACGTCTACCCCAACGGTCATCGGTTCTACAGCTAATGTGGCCGATCTATTGCCACTTCTGCTTGCTTATTTTATGAGCTTTGTCAACAACTTTGGTTCTCTGCCACATCACCTCATTTCGGATTCTATCCCTCAGAGAGACTCCAAGCCAGGCCAGTAGGTACCTACTTGAAATATTTCAGTATAATTTAGTTTTTAGGTTTTATGGCTTAGGAGTCTAATAAAGAAGTATTTTACAACAAAGACAATCTTTTACCATTTCCAATAAGTTAGACCTGTCGAATACAGTATTTTGGTATTAACTGTGACATCTTTGCGTTGATTTAAAAATAATTTCTAATTATTGTTCCAAAAAATCGTAACATTTAAATATGTCATCTATGTACATATATCCAATTAACCACAAGTTTCTTAAGACTTGTCAATAAAATCTGTTGCCTAGTCCGTGGTCGACCTTCACTTTATTTTAAACCCGACACAGCTTATTCAAACCAAGTTTTCATCTCAACTTTGTGTAAGCCTTCTGCACCAATATCTCCACAGCGCCACTGAACCGGCAAAGCGCCGCTCAAGCTATTTACAACAACCGCTCGCTTCACAACGCTCATGAGTGTGGCGTTTGACACCTTATTAAAGGGATATTTTTCTTCAAGCTGATCTTGTGAAAGAGGAAAATAACTACACCATGTATCAGCTGGTTATCGGACTGAAAGCATCATAAACGTTTACCGAGGTTATGGTTTATTGTTGTTGAAGCATACGCTGTAATTTTTTACTGGACTATATTTTTACAACACGATTGTATCTTGTGGAGAGAAAAAATGGCCGAACATCCGACATTCTTTACTATTGCCAAACATGGAAGCTGTTTTGTTGTACCTAAGCCAATCGTGAATGATGGGCAATATGTTTGGAACTGAATATTATTTGTCATTTGGTACAACATTAACACTGTTTCTTGTCCGCCTCTTTGGTATAGTGGTCACAAGCACTACTGGTAAGCGTATGTTTGGTTTGATTCTCAGGTCAGGCAAACTGTTTTTGGGAATAAGGTGCTTTATGATTTCGGAGTCTGGATTTGTGCCCGGTTAATGGCAATCAAAATCAGACACATACCTTTAATTTTTTGTCTTAAGTATTAGTACCTACCGAGTTTCGAGTTAATCCATCCGCGGTTTAAATTTTTTTCTTACCTATTAACTTTTTAGGGTTCCGTAGCCAATAGGCAAAAAAAAAAATCGATTCATTTATTCAAATTAGGCTGAGAATCAGCACTTTTCGAACGTCAAAATTACAAAAGACAGTCCCCCAAAAACGCCCGCCCTTCTTATGTTTGCTTCCTATTACAAAGGCCTTTAATATAACTATGACATGTGGGTGTGCTAAAAGACCTCTGCCTATCCTTTCGAAAATATCAGGCGTGATGTAATAAGCAACGACAAAAGACGTTCGCAAGGTCACCGATTCTGCGTACGAACATAAAAAAAAACGCGATCTCAGCACAAACCTAACAAAATGGACGCTTCGTTTGTGAGGAGTTTGTACATAACATCGGCAAAGTAAATACTAGGTATAGTGCGTAAAAATATGTACTTGATGTGATTACACTCGAAATATCTGAAGTGCACCCTTTTAGTGAGCGGGGTGGCACTGCAAGCGAGTTGCTATTAATCTATCTAGTCTAATAATAAAACTGAAGAGTTTGTTTGAACGCTAATTTCCGGAACTACCGGTAGGATTTAAAAAAATCTTTTTGCATTTGATCATTTAACATCACGCGTTGACCTTTAAGAATCGGCAAGAAGAAAAAAATCAGAAAGACCGTTAAGCCAAAACGAAGTGATATCGCGGGCAAGTGACGCGATGCGACAGGGTGGGGTGGAACAAGAAATGTCACGTGGCGAAGTCGCGAGCAGAAGCCAGTTGAAATATATTCAAGTTCATGGTCAAGGCCGCAGAGCAAGAAACACAAAACCGGTTGAAGTGGCGGTGCTTGGGGGCAGCCTATGACCAACAGTGGACGTTTTTCGGCAGAAATGATGGGTATGAGTGTCGGTACATTACAAACACGTGAGATGTTTAGGATGACAACGCATCGTCGAGGTCTTTGGTATTGCATTTGATGTCCATAGCACCAGGTGAGTCGTCTAATTGTAAGCCACACACTTGCTTTTAAATACTTAACTTATACGAGTATTTTTATCGCTGTCACTGGTGCCCCACGGCCACGTCAGCAGCAGCTCCGTCGCTTCGTAAAATATCGAGTGCGACATATGACAGCATTCGACCTGCGTTTGATGGACCCCTCCTCTTCCCCACCTGGCTGCCTCACACCCCCGGGTCCCTGAGGACGGCTAGGGATGGTGGTACTGTCGGGGACACTGATTGGGACTGGTGTCACGTGTGATAATGTTGTTATCATCATACATTTTCAGAACCTTCCTTCGAAATATAGCTTAAAGGTGTCAATTTGTTATGGTTTCCGTGTTTAATATATATTTTTCGTGACTGACTGACAATGCTAAGTCAATTATTTTTAAAAGAGTAACCGTGGAGTTTCTTGCTGGCTCTTCTGCATAGGAACCGACCAATAGGTACCGTGCACCTAGCTATTGACGTTTCATAAGTGCTCATGTAGGTTTATGTGAAATAAAATAATTTGAGAGGGTTAGATTTGAGACCCATTAAGCAAGATTATGTAGTTAGTGTAAGTTAGTTTTATGAAAACAATCTTAGCAACCGATAGTTGGGATTTGGGCCTAGTTTATAGAATTTATAATAATACTAGCTATTGCCCGCGACTTCGTCTGCGATCCAGGATGAAAAGTACCCTATGTTCTTCTCTAGATCATGGTCTACCCCTGTGTTAAATTGAATCTAAATCCCTACAGCAATTCTAGCGTAAAAGCGTGTAATTCTTACATTTTTTAAGTTTCTGCGCTACTTTCTTAATTTTTTTTCCGTAAGAACCTTCTACAAAGTACTTATTAGAAATCTTAAAAAAAAAGATGGATGAAATCTGTATAGTCGTTCTAAAGTTATGGCGTGACCAAGGGAAATAGGGATTCATTTTTATATATTATATAGATTAATATTATCTGCCCGCGGACAGATGGCTGATGGGGCTGAAAGGCTGAGTGGCAACCGTGTACCGGAAGACGTAGCGTTGAAAGGCCTCCCACAAGTTGGACCGATAACCTTGTGAAGGCCGCAGGAATCCGTTGGATGCGGGACCTCTTCATGTAAAAGTGAGGTTAGTGCCTACTTCAGATTTTATTCTTCCACGACCATTCGAAAAGTTCCCGAATTGAAAATTTCTCAGGAAATCGCTGTCGGGAGGCCGGCGGCGGTCTGCATGATTTAAACTGTCAAAGTTTTCGGGTTTTGGATTTGTGAACAGCATTTAGAGGACAGTTCTGATAACATTGATTGATGCTCAATTTGGCATGGAAGCGTATCGAATGTTTGTATATCTATGATGATCTATGCTTATCAGTATCTGTACCGTGTGTGAGTATTCTCAGTGTATTCGCAGATCGGTGGGATTCCCCGATGTTGCGGAGGATGCAGCTCCACGCTGTGTTTTAGTTTTAATGTATGTATATCTGTGTCTGTAACACTAGCAGTTAGGTAAAAATGTTACGAACCCTAATGTTATAGAAAGCTTTTAAAAGCTTTTAAGCTTTTAAATAAAAGTTTTCTATTCTATCCTATTACGACCTCAAGACCTACGCATCTATAAAGACTAGAGCCGTTACTGCCTGAACTATGGCCTAAACAGAATCTTTACAGATACAAGTAGATATTATTTAAGAATAATATTCCACAACCGTTCATACCTCAGATACAGCGCATCACGTCATTCAGTTATACGGTATGCTCACGTATTCGTTGCAGCAACATCGCAGGCGGCTCACGTTGCTACATTGCGAGGTGGTGGATCCCCGGAGGCTGCAACGTGTTCAGGTTACACCCAGTACTTCTTCGTAATGTTGGTTATTATTTGCTTGTTCGTGTTATTCATTAAAATATATTCTTATATCTATGGTGTTGCCTATAAGGCTGTAAGAATACAGGTAACTTCTGTTTTAAATGATTAAAAAATAATATTTTTCTTAAATAATTTAAGTTTTAGTAACGGTCTTGCCCATTATTCTACATACGAAACTATCATTTGGAAGGGGCGACTAGAAGCAATTCTGTTTTTACAAGCTTTTATTTAACTTGCGATGTATGTATGTATATATGTATGTTCGGGTGGACTCCTGCAACTCAATTTTGAAGCAGATATCTTCAACCGATTGAGCTGAAGTTTTGCATGAATGTGTAAATCGGATGACAATACAAAATTATTATGACATGGAGCAGCTGCAGCTCAATCAGCTGATCTGATGATCGAACCGGAAGGTGGCCATAGGAACTCGGTAGTTAAACGACACAACCCCATCAAGTTTGGACTCGTTTGATCCGTCTTGACGAGTACTTTGGTGCTAGATGGTAACCAGGGTCTGATGGTGGAGCTGGAAAATGGCCGTAGGAACTCGATAATTAAACGACACAACCCCATCGAGTTTGGGCTCGTACGATTCGTCTTGATGAGTACTTTGGTGCTAGATGGTAACCAGGGTCTGATGATGGAGCTAGAAGATGGCCATAGGAACTCGGTTATTAAACGACACAACCCCATCGAGTTTGGGCTCGTATGATTCGTCTTGACGAGTATTTTTGTGCTAGATGGTAACCAGGGACTAAAGATGAACAGGTAACTTAAGTGCAGTAAACGCATATAACGGAAAACACTGCTACGCGCTACGAACTACGCCGTAGTCAATCTCGCATCAAAAATACAAAAAAGTTAAAAATATATTTTTTTTAAGCAGGCTGTTTGCATTACTTATTAATAAAAAGGACTAAAAAGTTAAAAATAATTTAAACCTGATAAGAAATAAATAAAAGCATGTTACATTTTGATGGAACATTAAAAAACATTTAGAACACAATATAACACGCTTTTATTTATTTCTTATCAGGTTTAAATTATTTTTTAACTTTTTAGTCCTTTTTATGAATAAGTTGTCTTGTTTAGATACCGATACCCATCACGTCCACGGAGTTTGGCTAGCTAATTCAATTTGACTCTGTCTAAACCACATACCTAGTAATGAAGGAATATTAACTAGAGTAGATCCAAACTAATTTCTCAAACTTGTAATTGACAGAGTTCCATTCCAATAAGTTTTCCAACTTCCTCAAACCGCATCAATTGCAAGATAAAGATGAACTGCGAAGAAATCGATTCAAACTATCTTTTGCAATGAATCACTTCCGTTGGCAGTTTAATAAAATGTCGATTGGAATTATTCAGGAGTTGAATTTCGTGAGAAACATAACATAAAGAAAATCGTTTTTCATTATAACATCACGCCGGTAATCCCCTAGGGTTAGGCAGAGTTACCTATATGTAGATAGTACACCCAAATTTCGCCAGTTTTGTTTAAGTCCCGTGTAACAGTGGGCGAGCCCATGGCCATCGACCGGGCACCAATCCGCACTCCGGGCTGCTGCTGAGACATTTAAAAAACCCAATAACACTTTGCCTGACTTCGGAATCGAACCCAGGAGCACATGATCAGCAGTAGAGCTTGTGACCACTGCACCAACGAGGTACCTAGTCAAATATTGAACAGTTGACATCTTTGGAAAGTATTTAAATATCACAAAGTATCCATAATAAGCCTCTAATATTCCCACTGCTGGGACACAGACCTCCTCTCCGTGAGACACAAAGTATCCATTCATGTTAAAACGAAAACTTATTTTTCTAGAAAAATTTTCAGGCTGAAATGATATAATTTTTGGAGACTGAACGGCAATTAAGCTTTTAGCATTATAAGGCTGTTTTCTTTCAAGGTTTTATGGAAAAATACGATGAAAAACTGTTCTCGTCGGCAACCGGAATAGGGGAGCTGTGATTTGTGTTTTTTTTGGACTTTCCTAATTACGATATAAAAATGATAATTTATCTATTGCTCATCGTTTTTCCTCATTATAGTTTTATAGTTTTTCAATTGTAGTGTTAAATTATGCTTCTAGTTATCGAATTTAATTTATAGCATACCTTATTATTATTATTATTATTATTGATAATACGCTACCCCAATTCGCCCGCTTTATGTGCCTTGGTTCTGCTCTTATGACCGAATCCAGGTCGATGCAGATGATAGCCAAAGAGTCAACACCGCATGGCTGAAATGGCGACCCGAATGCCACTACGAACTAAGGGCAAAATATACAAGACCGCAATGTTGTATGGAGCGGAATGCTGGACAACAGCAAAAAAGCATGAACAGCAATTCACCTGGTGTACACGTCTGGACAGAATACGCAATGAGCACGTAAGAGGATCTCTCGTTGTGGCCCCAATAACGGACAAAAAGAAAGTAGGCTTAGATGGTACGGCCACGTGATGAGAACAGATGATAGTTTCTCAGTAAAAACAGTCCTGACCATCCTTACTAAACGCCTGTATCGAGAAGGAGATGAAAGCGCAATACCTAACTCCTATAACAACCCAGGACAGATCGTTCTAGCACGGCTGTACAGGAAGACCCGAACCCCAGACAGAACAGAGACTAAGGAATGGAAGAAGAAGAAGCAGTAACAAAAAAAAAATAGTATTTTAATAAAAAGCTGTTCCTATTAAACTATTATTGCCAAGTTACATAACTTGAATACCATCTCGAAGGTACTTACTCAGCAATAAACTAGATTGACACTATCACGGCGCCATTAAACCCGACTATAACAATATCTGCACAAGAACCACTCACGAACATAATCCGAAACCACCCGAACATTAATTAATTTCTTGCGCGACTCATCGTCACCCTCAGAAGGGTTGGCTTACAAAGCGAATGACACTACACTCTCTATCTCTTTTTTTCTACTGCCGTTTGACCTTTTCTCTCGCTCGCACGTAGGGTAAAATCACCAGTTTGTTTGATGAGCGTTAATTGCTTTATTAGTTTCTCTTGTTTTTGTAAAATATTCGCAAATCTGTTGGTGGAAGTCGTTTACTTTGTGCTGGTACTGTGTCGGTGTGGAAATTCATTTAAAATGTTTGTGTCGACTAATGAATGTGAGCTCGGTTGGCTAATTTATTGAATAGGGGTTTTTTGGAATTCATTTTTGGTTAAATTTAAATAGTATTCGTGGAATTGTGACAGTAGAGAACAGTAATAATACTGCAAATATATAAAATACGTTTATAATCCAAGCAGGGTGACTGCACAGGTCGGCTCACATAACATAACATAACATAACCTATCAGAACATAACATCGCGCCCTATCAGAATACCAGCGCTGCTGTATTTATTTTTTTAATTATTGCAGCATTATGCTGAATTAGAAGCCTCTTTGGCCTCGCAAAGGTCTTTTTTAGGATTCCGTACCCAAAGGGTAAAAGCGGGACCCTATTACTGAGACTTCGCTGTCTGTCCGTCCGTCTGTCTGTCACCAAGCTGCATCTCAAGAACCGCGATAGCTAGACAGTTGAAATTTTCACAAATTATGTATTTCTGTTGCCGCTATAACAACAAATACTAAAAACAAATATTTAAGGGCAAAAAAATCGCGTTTCTTGTATGGGAGCCCCATACAACAAACGCGATTTTTTTGTCCTTTTTTGCTCGATATCAATAATGGCAACAGGTAGGCACTTGAAATATTCACAAAATACTCAGTTATATTTTTACTGTAATAATCTATATCTATACTTATAATAAATCTGTAGAAGTGAAAATTCTGTACATTGAAAATATCAAAAAAATAAATGGCAGGGGGTGTTACTAGACCGACACCGAACCCAAAAATGTGATTAAAAAAAATTTTGTCTGTCTGTCTGTCTGTTTGTTCAGGCATCACGCAAAAACTACCGGTTCGATTACGATGAAACTTGGTATAATTATTCTTTAATATCCTGGGCACCACACTGGGTACTTTTTATCCCGGAAAAGTATATACAATAAAAAACAAACTCAATTTTGCGGTTCGATCCCTAGACCCGATTACTGTACCAACCGCAAATAATAAGTTTGGCGTAGGTTACGTCACCCGCAGTGGAGTTCACTAAGGTTATGCTCTAAATGTAGTGCTGAAGGTTGAATTTGGCTTGCACCGTTCGCAGCACACGCGTGGCGCGCGGCCGTCACGGATCGCTACCGTATATAAGGACATTTTTTGAACTTTGATTTGAACGGACGTGTTGAGTGGCAAGCGTTCGTTCTTATTTTAACTGCTACTAGCAATTCTAAACCGTGTGTTTCAGTGCGACCTTTTTATTCCTATTAGTTTTTAGAGTTATTTAGGTTTATTTTTATAAGTCGTAGGTACAGATTTTAATTTTAAAGTATAGGTAGTATATTTGATAGTGTACGTAGTGACCGTAGGTTATTTTATAATACTGTTAGGTAGGATGAGTCATTCGTATAGATATTAGTTTTTAGGGATTTTGCTTATTTATTGAGTTTAGTTATCATCAGAAATAGGTTTATTTAGGTAGGTAGGTATTTTATTTTCTGTTATTGAGTTTATTTTTTTTTATTAGGTAGGTACTTAGGTAAGGATATCATATAGGTACCCTCTTAATCACCACTAATGAGACACAATTGGTTTTCTATTGTAATTAGCCACAAAGGGCCCGCGAGATAGATGGAATCCTGGGGAAGCACATTTATTTATTTATTTATACACATACATTTTATCCTGTTAGCACGTTCCCGTGGGATAATTTCCGACATCCACGCGGGTGAAGCCGCGGGCAGAAGCTAGTAAATAATAAAATTAAAATAAAATAAATATTTAAAGGGGGCTCCCATACAACATTTTTATAAATAATGGTACGGAACCCTTCGAGCGCGAGTCCAACTCGCACTTGACCGGTTGTTTTTGTTTGTTTTAAATACTTCTTTTTTACTGTTTGTCTGCCTGGGCGTGTCCCAAATAAAATATTTTTCATTCTTTCTATTTCGCCAGTTATGTTTGAGTCCCATGTCATAGGGGCGAGCCTATTGCCATCAACAGACACAGATCCAAACTACTACTACTACTGGCTGCTCCTGAGATATCCTTCGACTGGTTATGTTTTACCTCCCAATAGGTTCGCACCTCTGACCATTAACCTGTAGGCACATATCTAGACCAGATGCTAATAAAAAACCAACGTAAAACTCAACTGAAAAACACAACAAAGCTCAACGGTCGCGCTCACGAACACTAGACAACGAGGCAGTAATAACGTTAATGTAGTGAATATAAAGTGGATCAGTCGCGATGTGACGAGGGTCTGTCGGTGAGTACAGATGAGGGTAGTTGAAGGAGTCATACAGGCTGGGTTGTGGTCAAAAGAATATTTTCTAGAGATGACATTTCTTTTCAAATATATTTTGCTAGCATAAAGGCTTTCCCCACAACTGCGTTATTATCGGTCGATAATATCGGATGCGTTATTGCAATATCTGTTTTCAATACATTTTGTATTAGGACCCGAGGAATATAACCTTAAGAGTATTGGAAAGAAGCGCACCCTAATTGCATAACACACTATTAATCATAATCTGAATTATTTTAAAGGATATTGCTAATACATTGCTTCATATGTTTGAAAAACTTGTCTGCTCAACAACGGAAATAAGGTAATGAATGTTCTTGAACTATCAAAAAGTAAGCCATTCCTACTGTTAATGTGTTACGCACATACCCCGCTCGCTGTAAGAAATTAGGAACGACTTTTGTATTCCACCGAGCTATAATCAGAATCCCTACGACACATACATAATTATTATACAAAAATATGCGTCGATTATGTGTCAGCTGTGTAAAAGAAAAAGAAAGAAAGAAAATAACACCATCTGCACCTGCCATCTAATGTCTTCACCACCTTTTTTTGAGGATGGGAAATCATCAAATGACTCCTCCCGCTCTGGGTGGAGCAGAAGGGAGTGTCAGACTCTTACTGACTAAAACCCACCCGTGTTCCTTCCTTAGCCCTTTATGTTCCAGGGCAGCGGTAACCCTTTCGGACGATCCCGCTACCCTGGCAGGCTTCGGCCCTATGGGGCCCCGTCGCTTTTGCTGACATCTCTGTCTTCACCACCCTTGGTTGACTGGTAGAGAATGCCTAGGTAAGGCATTAAGTCTGCCTTTTTACCTTTTTCTGCGAAAAGTTTAAATAAATAAATAATAAGTTTATTTGCGGCAAATATGACGCATAGAAAGAACACAAATACAAACACAAATAACAAGTTGGGGGAAAACATGCGTCACATCCACGCAAAACGGCCATCGCTCACCATAATGCTAAGACCCAATACGAGACAGTCATTTTAAAACAACAGATTTTTGGTGTTGACTTTTTCAAAAAGAAATTAAAGATACGGTGATAAAGATAAAGAAGAAATAACAAGTACTGCTTAAAAGATTAACAAAAGGCCGTCCAAGTTACAAAACGTAATTCCCCCCTAAACGCAAGCCATTTTATTGCAGCGCACAGAATGACTTCCTCTTCCGATTAATTCTACGGAACTCGCCTCGTTTCCATAACAAAAACCTCTCAGCTATAAATTCGTTTTAGAACCTTCAAGAAACATCCACAAAGAAAATCAATCGCCCCGCATACAATATAGTAAATCCTAAACCAAGATATTTTATCGCTGGCTCTTTCAAAATCAGAGACGTCTTATTTTCAGAACAAAACTTTGAAAATCGGAAAGTCACACAGCGAAGGAAATATAGATACCGACTCTTTATACACCGAAAACTAGTTTCTAGTACCGTTGCCAAGTTTCAGGAGTCTTGCGTGGTTGTGTTAAGGTTGAGTTTCGTGTGTGTAGTTTGGGAGCGTAGCGTACACACACGTAGAGCAAATAAAGTAAGTTCTTGCTAATAAAGTTCCCTTATCAAACAGAGGCACGTGCCTAGGCGAGCTTGACGATGTGGCACACGGGGGGCCAGGATGGCGAGCAAAAATGGAAGCAAGCTATATGGAAGAGCGTGTTGATAATTATTTTGTGCAAATAATAGAAATAATTGCTTCTGGGTCGACCGGCATCTAGATTTAACTGCTTTTGAAATGATGCTGTACAGACGCCAGCACATCAAGCTACTACAATCTGTCAAATTTCTTTAATAGATTTTCAACTTTATCGCTAAAGTAGTAGGTTCAAAGTTGATTGGGAAAATTGACCGTTTCGGGTAGCTTGATGTCCTGGCGTCTGTACTTTCTCTGTTTTTAAGATTTGCTTAAAAGATTTTTTTCCGGATTTTACTATGACACGTACAGGGATTATTCTATGTGGTTTTTCTTTACCAATCTGTTCGATAGTTGTTAATTGGTTTTACGAAAATTCTATCCCAGCAGACTTTTATAAAACGAGAAACATTAAAAACTTTAGAATTTTCTCAGTCTTGAACAGAATATTTCACCACATTAACACAAATATTGTCAATCATGACAAACAGAAAAATACAAACAAAAAATATCTTTTCTTGACTTAACAAACACTACTGAGTCTTTTATATTGCAATTTCTGAACAAAGATTCGAATCCAAAAACATATGAAGAAGGAAACCTAATCTTAGCAGATTAAGAACACCTTATTTTATTACACGAGCGACACGCGTCCATGATAGAGGCAACTGCAGCCGTCGACACGTGTCGGCGGCAGCCGTCGACAACAGACTGCTCGTGTATTTGAGCACCCGCACTCAAAACACATGAGCGGCACGGTGTCGAAGACTTGTGTTGATGTCAAGCGTCGACGGGTGTCGACGGCCGCCACCAACACTCATCGACGGTTGCAGTGGCTTCTGTCGTTGACGTGTATATGCACACTAAATAAAAAAAATATATATTAATTATCCTATAATTTTAAAAAAATCATAGTCACGCAACTTTCGAAAACGTTCAAAGAATTACTTGTCCGTGGGTGTCAGTGAGGTGACCCCTCGGTCTAGATTCCCTGACCGGCCTAGCTTGCACCAGGGCGATGCCCGGGGGGTTAGGCGTCTGCACCTACCACTCCCAGGGGGCTTGGAGGGGCTGGGGGGGCTGGGCAGTAAATCACAGGCCATTCTTCATCCTATCTCAGCTCAGTTTCAGATTTATAACCGTCTCCAGTCACTGATAATTCGAGAGTTTTAATGTTATTTCTTTTTTGATATTAGTTTTACATAGCTTCAATATATTTCGGTTTGGTTTTGATACGATCATGTAAGTGCGTAGGTATATTTTACTTTAAAACTTTTTTCGTAAGTGTTATTCGAGTAGGTTTTAAGGTAAGGTAGGGGGAATATATTGAATTTATTGGTTAGTAAGGCTTAGTCTGGTTGAGTGAAACTATTAAGGCTTTTAGTAAGATATTGTTTTTAATCCAATATAGCATAATCTATAATGTTCCCACAGGTAGAACACAGGTTTCCTCTCTGTGAGAGGGAGTGGCGTGTAATCCACCACGCGGGCCCAGTGCGGGTTCGATGTTTTCCTTCACCATTTTGAGAGCAGTGGTGATGAAATAATTTGTACAAAGTAAAGTGCCTGTCTAGGTTCAAACCTACAACCTACACAGCAGCCGTTTCTAATGAGCCACCACTGCTCTTTAAACCTAACGTAATAATATTATTAAGAGAAAAGATTTTATTTTCTGTATGCTAAACGGATTTAGATGAAATTTAGCACATGAGTAGACCATGACCTGGATTAGGACATAGGATACTTTTTATCCCGATTTTGCGACGGGATCGAGGCTAATGCGGGTGAAACCACGGGGCGCAGCTAGTTACTTAAACAATGGTAATTTATTCTTGTTTCCATTGTAGACTAATTGAATAGCTTCTGATTAATCACAATGTTCTATAGATATAACCCACTTATATAACTATTATATCGTATCTATAGTAATAATACAGCTAAAGAGTTTGTTTGTTTGAACGCGTTGATCTCTGGAACTAAGTACCGGATTCGTATAATTCTTTTTGCAAATAATAGCTATTTTTTCTAATTGAATCAGCTAATTATCTGTCGATTGAAAAATCAGTCATTAAAAAACTGTTTTACTAGGACTGATTTTTCCATCGCCAGAAAACTTTTATTTGAGGAATAAAATTGACGTTTGACAGTTTTTGTAAAAAGTAACTGTCAAAAATTAAAAATTATTCCTCGAATGAAATTATCAGATGATTGAAAAATCAGCCACCCGTTTAGCTAACTGTCGAATCTTGTGGTCGATTTTTCAATCACTTCTCCTAGACGTACCAACTGGGTTAATATCTTTCATACTGTGTAGTCCTGGAATGAGGTTCAGAAGGTGACCCGACAGGCTGTCCGAACGTGTGTCGCATCGATATAGGATGACTTCTGGTTTTCAGAACTAATGAGTGAAATATAATAGATATCTGAGTGATATATGAACGATTTTTATTTTATTAAGTACAACGATCACATATATACCTATAATACATTCATACATATTGCTGCCTTGTGAGATTGTAGTCTGTGCTTGTTATCCAGTCTGTATCCTTTTATTTGTTACTTGAATTAAACTATTTTTTTAAAATTAATTTTATGTTATTTATAATGCTAATGGTTAGACTTTTAAGCTTATCTGTGTAGCTTTCTAATTATAACTTCTAAAGGGTTTCTTTCAATGATCCTTTGGCATGTTGAAACCACTAATTTGCCAAGCGGTGGTGATCCGCGTCGTATGGGACAGCAAGTCAATCAGTGGTTTGTGGTGATTAATGACAGTATCTTCTACCGGCCACAAGCACAAGACACAGATATTAATTTGTTAGTGAAACAGCTGCTCTTCAACAGCGCGTCGTAAATTACACATCGGATACTAATTGTATCTTGATTGCGCTAATTAGGCGTATTGATGTGTTTAGCATAGCGTTATGTTCTGTTTGTGTGATTCTGATTGGCTTTATCGTGTACATAAATTACATAATTACTTAATAGATATGGCCTCTATTGCATTCACCAGTCACCTTTTTCCAACTCTGTTCAGTTCAGCATCCAGTCAAACTGGGTGCAGCTGAATGCAAGTATTTTACTGCTTATCTAATCTCCATAACTACACTACCATGGGTAACACGATACCCTTTGGTAAGCCAGGTTGTCAGACTTTCGGGCTTGTAAAGACTGTCAAAATGTACGATTGATAGCCGGGATCCCATGCATAAAGGTCTCGGTATGTAATGGATGGACACCCATCCACGAAACCATCTCGGCAAGCGTTGCTTATCCTTGAAGACCACCCTTGCAGCTGTTATTATTTAGCCACGAGCCCCTATGTCTAGCTCTGTCAAGCCTCGTATGTCTAGTAGTAACTCTTGTCAGTTGATATAATTATTCTGATCTGTTAATTATACATATAGTCATAATTGAATAGGTAATTGTATTCGTGGGTATTTCGCTCCAGTTTAGAGAGAGGTACAAAATTAAGAATTTCTCGTCACATTTATAAAATAAAAGTCACAAAATAAACACAACTAGTACCGCACACGTGCGAAGCCACCGAGTCATAGGAGCGTCACGCAGAGTCGTGAACTAACCGCAGGTACAGTGGGGTACAGTGGACAGCTCGGCGAGACGCAACTTTTTACAATACTCGTCGACAAATATAACTTCACCTGACTATCGTCGCCACACGGTATTGTGAACGAGGACATAGCTCAAATTAGTTTGGGCAGTTTTTGAGTTAGTATCAACTTAATTATGGGTGCCTATGTTAGCTGGGAGGGAAAATAAATACAAACTGAAATAAATAAATTTTATGAAACATTTTAGAAATATACAAGGTGGCATCGATTCAGTACATGATTCTGAACCCAAAATTTCAACCCCCCTGGGGTCGAAATTTTTCGTCGCGAAGGTGTTGCACTTTTCTATGGGGGGTCTAGAATCATGTGCTGAATTCATGTTTTCAGTTTGCACGTCGATGTCGCCATGTGTACTACCTATTATATTTTTGTAATTCGGTCAATAGAATTTTAATTTTTATACTCATTTATGTCCTTGAATATCAACACGTGCGGCTGATAACAGGAGCTGTTTACAAAGATAATACTTAGCCACAAGCCCCTATATCGACCTCCAAGTACAAGGATCCGGAGGTGCGTGGCCAAAATCGTTACTAACGCCGCCATCTTGGTTTTTTTACACAATTTTTGTGACCATTTCACTAATGTTTAGTAACAACGCCACGTTCACTTGCTAATGTCATACAGGCACCAAGAGATTCTTATAGCGAAAATAAAGATCATTGTGATTTTGACAGACTAGTCAATGGCAGCAACCCAACAGCAATCTAATTGCAACAACAATAAAGATCACAGTGATTTTGGCAGAGTTGAAAAATCAAAAGGTAAAATAACTTTGAAAGGACTCTAGATGGTACTGTCGAAACAGATAATGAACCACTTAGGAAGAAACAAGAAACATTACGGTTTTAACAAAAACAAATTAAAGTGAAATGAGCGCCTTAACAGTCCGAACTAAATATACAAAGTCAACTTCAAAATCTGTTAGCTTAATAAATTAGTCACGAGAAAAGCACTTTTAGGCCTATAAATTAATAAATCAGTACCTCAAACAGTTCGCAAAGCGAGGGAGAAACTTAGAAGGAATAGTAAAAGTTTATCTATAGACCCCTTACTATAGTTTTCCTTAGGCTTTTCGACTTAGCCCCTCGAACAATATGAGGAGTTTAATACCCCTTGTGCTACAGAATAATGAAGAAAGGATAATATTAGAAGTCTTTATTTAGGAATGGAATTATTATTGGGTTTTTTCTTCTAGAATTTGAACATAACCCCTGCCTTACCTTTCGGAGAATACAGGCAAAGGACATGGGACTTAAACATGTGATGTGTGTGACATGGGAACTGTGTATGTTGTGTAGGTACACCTCTGCTAAACCATCAATAACAACCCCCCCCCCCCCTCCCTTCATAAATGTATTTTCTTTCTGCAAAGTTTCACTAACCTAATTTTATCCGATAAATAATTAATTTACTTGTAGCAATGATCAAACCACTACACCTAATCAGACATTAACATTTTTATCGTTTTCTCTAAATCAGCTGTACAATCTACTACATCGCTCCGTATAACTTTAGTAGAACGTATCGTGCCGAACAGATTGTTACTGGCTAACTATAAATCTGTGCGGAAGACTGTTGCCAAAATATATTGCGCTATTATTTTGTCGCTTCGACATTTTGTTTAGCACTATATGTTACGAAAAACTAGTGATTTTGTGAGCTTAGTTCACTTATTTATTTACTTACTTACTAGAAACACACTATACTATACCCTATTTATGATAAAAGTTGTAATAATAAAAGTAATCGTTGCTTGTTTTTCTAAACTTACAAACTAACTTAGATATTTGCTTAATTTGATTGCTTATTTTGTAAAGTAAGAAGTTAAAAGTATTACTTTGGAAAAACCATAATAAGAACACTTGTAAAAAGCAAATAGGAAGACCCTTTTCAAAACGTCCCAGCAAATAAAAACCCATGGTCACCCTACTAACCCACAAATGGCGAGTCTCGTTGCATTTTTTCCTTAAAAACGCAACCGCGACCGTTTCATTGTCACCCTTCTTTTTAGTGATACTAACGTTACTTCACACTAGCGCTCCCTCCGTTTCTAATTTCTCTATCTTTGACTTCTAATCACTGAAATACCAACCCTATTCCGCAAACAACAAGGTATATATTTCTTCAAGAATATTTTTCTACTTACAACCTTTTTCAATAAATTCAAGCACCATTTTAGACCGGTGAGACGTTAAGCAAAACTATACCTTATACTAAACACGTTAAAGTAGAAATTCCTTGGTAAATAAGAAATGGTTACGTATTTGCTGTCGGACCGTGGTTCCGTAGAATGCGAACCCTTTAATAAAGGATAATGACATAATGTGGAAAGTTTAGACTCGTTACAACGAAGTAAACTTGGAGAGGACTGGGCATGAACAATATCTTAGGAATTATTCCGCTTTGTAATAGTCATGAGAATATCAAAAATATTTGCTAAGGAAGGAAACTCTGGGATGGGGCAGGAAAATTATGATCTGAGTCACAGTCTGATCTCAGTCTCAATCTGTCAAAAATATCTCTGATTTCCCTACATTTCTGACAAGTTTTTGACATTGATTGTCGCCGAGATGAGATTGCGACTAGATTTTGAATGTTTTTAATTACGGGAATTAGCCTTCAGATTAGACTGGGAGCGAATCACTTCATCTATAGATGCTAATAATAAAGCTGAAGAGTTGGTTTGTCTGAACGCGCTAATTTCTGGAACTACTAGTCGGATTTGGAAAATTCTTTTTGCATTTGATAGTCCTATTTTTGAGGATGTTACATCACGCTAAGACCCTTAGGAGCCGAGAAAAGAGAAGAAAGACCGCTAAGTGTAAACGAAGTAATACCGCGGGCAGACGATGCGTTGCGATGAGTTGAATCGAGGAGACAACAAGCTTCACGCGGATGAAGTCGCGGGCAGAAGCTATAGTTAATGCGACTGTTCCAAAAGTATCTGGCAAACATGTCAACAAACATCAGACAGTGTATCCGTGGCTGAGTGCTTCAATTTGATTAAGCATTTGAATAGTCTTGAATCAATTGTATTCGGTTGATGTTCAAAAGCGCCTTTTAGATGCCTATTGTATTTTTTTGTAAATGATGTTCAAAAGTGTATTTTAGGTGCCCATTTGAAATAAATGATTTGACTTTGACTTTACTTAATTAATGTGTTTAATTTAACAATTTGACGTTAATTTTTTAACCTTAACTTTTGGTTGATGATTTTTCAATTACAATTTCATAATATTATTCAAGCTATAGTTCTTTTAAAAAGTGGTCAGATTGAAAGTTGAAATCTTCGAAATACAGAGGAATGAAAATGTTACTAATTCCCTTTCGTGAGCGATTGTGTAAGAATTTAACTTGAACAGGGTTTGTTTACAGTACCATCAGATAGTTTTGAACCAGACATTACCTACGTGAGCATTGTAAACCTTTCCACAAAATGTAATTCATCCTCGTTTCAGACATGATCTTGATAAGTCAGGCAACATCGTGCCTGTCCTAGGCCGAGACTTGACGCCGGACGTTTGAGCCTGAGTTATGTCAGGGTCGGTCCTGACCCGGCTGTCATACTTGTGGCAAAGTTTACATCATGACGCTCGTTTAGGTACATCATGATGTTTATTTTGGTTATTTGGGCAAATTCCCTACCGCGTCAAAAGATGATCACGATTTTGTTTCATTTTGACACTACTCTAAGATCTATTCAAATTTATGTTTCCAGTTGATGTTATTTTAAGTTAAATAATAGTTTTTAAAAGAAAATCATTTTGTTAACGTAACCAGGTCCTAAGCTAAGTGTAATCTGCTACTCATATCCGTCTCTGTCTCTCTAAAGACTGTAATTTCCTGTATGAAGTTTCCATTTCTTGTCTCAACGCTTTGCTGATTAATAATAATAACTATGTAATTACAAATACGAAGGCCGAACCTAAGTTAATGGGGCACACTGTGTGTGTGTCTAGGAGGGAGGACAATGTAATTATAATCTGTGTGTAAGTACGACATAAGCTTATTATGTTAGAGAACAATTACTTAAGGTTTAACATTTAACTGTAGTTTCGTGGAAAATCCTTTTATTTCGTTATATTTTTTTATTGTAGGTTCATTTTAGTATTATTTTACTCACAATTTCATGTCTTGTAAAGACCTGTAGAAACCCTGTAGATTACAAATAATACAACAATTTACCTAACATAACATAACATCACGCCTGCATTCCCCGAAGGGTTGAATAGAGGTGCACCCACATTTCAAAGTCAAAGTCAAAGTCAAATCATTTAATTCAAATAGGCACATAAAAGGCACTTTTGAACGTCGTTTGTTTCGTCAATATTATGTTCAATTCCCATCAGAGGTCGACCCTATTGCCATCAACCGGGCACAAGTCAACACTCCAGGATACTACTGTGTAAATTCCAGATGGAAAAACCCGATAACACTCACTGACAGACCCGAGAATCGAATCCAGGACCTCATGTTAAGCAGTAGCGCTTGCGACCACTAGACCAATGAAGTAATATAAAATTGTAAGTCCATACAAGTGTACAATGTACGAAGCTAGTTAGTTGGCAAACTATTATTTCGGTTGTTATTTTTTGCAAGTTTTATGAGATGTCCCGACAGTGGTAAAGTTTGTCTGCGTATAGTCACGGAAACTATCGGTGACAATGTAAGTTTGATGAAAAAGTAATTTATAGCTCGCGGGGGATAAACAAGTTTGCCGAGTTTTTATTGGTTGGATGAAAGAGATTTGGTATTCTTTTGATGAAAACGAAGGATCCTAGTTTGTAGCTTACAGGATAGTAATTGGCATTCATTCCATTTTAAGAAAGAAAGAAAAAGGATTTATTTGGACTCGCATTGGAGGAACACGAACTAAATAGAATGAGACAATCGTAGAAAAATAAAAAGAAATAAGGCAAAAGTATACACCGGCTGACTTTTTTTACTGTTACTGTCTGGACAAAAATAGAGTTCAAAAGGTAAGCGGGGTAGAAGCCCAAAAAGAATAACGAATAAGTCAACAAATCATATAAAAATTCAACTCTCCACATTCAATCCTTTGATTGAAGCCATCGGCCGACTTCAATCAAAGGATTGAATGTCAAAAATCGAAAAACTCGAAAATAAAATAAAAAATCTCTTTTTTTACATTCAATATGTAAAAAGACAGATTTTTTATTTCATTTATGTGGCTTCTACTCCGTACACCATTATTACCTACCCTGTTTTTGTTCAGATGGTAAAAAAAGTCAACGGTATAATTTTTTAATAAAAACTCGAAGTCTATATAAATGAATATAATTTTATTTGTTTATTATGAATTGTAATTGCAGAATCATAGACAAAAAATGTTGTAACAAACCTCAATAATAATTAATAGGTATATGAAAATTAGAATATCGGGTTTATATTGCGTGTGTTTATCGGGTAAATATTCAAATAATCACTTCAAAGCACTCAATTTGTAACTAGCACCATAAATTGGCAACCACAGGAACATTTTCGAATTCATTTGTTTACATTTGCATCAGATACGAAACATACACTATAAGTACATGAGAGAGAGATTTATAATCATTATATAACGTTCCCACTGCTGGGACACAGGCCTAATGAAATACACAAAGTAAAACGCCTGTCTGTGTTCGAACCTACGACCTACAACTCGCAAGTCACCGCCATTACCACTGGGCCAGCACAGACTAGAGAGAATACTTACGTAAGTTCATATGAGGCTCGTCTGTAGGTGACGGCAGCAATACAATCCCACGTGCGCACGCGCTCGGGGGACGTGACGAGCGAGGTATTGCATTTGTAATAGGGAAGAGCTATTGCCATGTAAGCTGCGTGCACACTATGACATGTAAGCTGACATTTCAAAGAATAAGTAATTTCTCGGGCTAGTCTTAATAGGCTAAATACCTTTGTTGATATTTGGCGAATGCTATAAAACACTGACCTATAATAAACAAGTACGCTGGACTTCATACTATCGAGGACAAAATGAAGACGTTTGATTTTCGCCATTGATAAATTTTTTGATAAAATGTTGTCCCGTCGGGGGACCGCTACTATTTTAAACTTTAACAGAACGTTAGGCTAATAATTATAGCAGCCCCCGACGGGACAACATTTTATCAAAAAATTTCATACGTACTTACGTAGGGTCATAATTTCAAGGTTATTTTTTTCTTTTTATAGGTTTTCACGTTTATACCTTTTTGTTCTATTCTATTTTGTGCCGGTAGCTGTGGAGACCCTGGGTAGTTGGAGTAGGGCAGTGAAGGTTTTTGTGGCGGAATTGGGCCGTAAGCTCAGAGAGGCAACCGGTGACTCCCGCTCTGGGTCGTTCTTGGTGCAAAGGTTGGCCATCGCTATTCAGCGAGGCAATGCGGCGAGTGTTATGGGCACCTTTGCGCCGGGAACGATTAGGGGCGGGTTGTTTTGTGACCTTTGACTGTGTATTTATTTAATTTATACTTATAATAAAATTATAATGTTGTATGTAAATCCTTGTTAAAAAAGACTATGACAGAATTTGATTAATAAAAACTGTAATTTAATTGCATACATTAATTATATAATTATATGTGAAGACGATGCACCTAAAAATAAAATTACTATACCACAATAGGTAAAATAATTAAAATGGATTAATGAAACCATGACATATAAATTAACTATATGATAGATACATGGTGCTCAAATATTTACAAACATTCCAAACAGACGACATAAACAAATAAGGAGTAAAAAGTCCGGGTGTGACTTTAGGTAATTACGGAATGTAAATAAATGTTAAAGAGAGAAAAAAAAAATACAATTACATAAGCAACCAGTTTGATTTTGTCTAGACTCTAGAGATTGTCCTATGATAGCGATTACATAGCGAGATATGATAGCGAGTTTTAAAAAATGAAAAAAAATGATAAAAAATGATAAAAATTTCTAAATATCGTAGTAAACACAAAATACACAAAAAAGTCTTATTCAACGATTTAGACCTAAATCGTCAGAGACGTACCAAAACAAAATGATGGCCATTTGCGGCAATGTGTCAAATTTAGTTCCTGAGACGCTCGAGCGGCATAACAACAACGTCATTTTGTATAGTATATTCAGTCCAGCGTACTTGTATAATATAGGTCAGTGTATAGAAAAAAGATATAGGTACCCTTTACTTGGTCGGTCGGTCGTCGATCCTGCCACCCTGTATAATGATTTAACTCTTACAAAGACTAGACTCTGACAATAATTTGACTGACTGCTATAGAAAGAAGTATAGAATAGAATAGAATAATGTTTGTTATGTGTACCATATACTTAAATGACGTACGGTATAGTTAGTTCACATTTATTATGCACACAGCCAAAGTGTGGAAGTGGAACCCTGCCAGCGGCTGTGTTCCCTCCACATGTAACCCGTGTGTCTTCAAAGCAAGAGTGCTTCTTCTGGGCACGCTCGTTCCATCATAGACTTCATCCATCGCTTTCCATCAGGCGTGATCGAGTTCAAGAGCCACCATTATCCAGCAATAAAAATAAATAAAAAATAGTAGTAAATTTTACGTTACTTTATGCGGACGAATGTCTTGAAATAGTCTGTGTCCCATGAAGTATAAGCCTGGCTGGTCACTGAGTGACATTAGATTAAAACATTTATTGCCAGTACCTATCCAACCATGCTCATCCAATAAGTCTCAATTTGATTACTAAACCCTTGCACCCTCACTGATGTGATAAGCACATGAAACTCATTCGAGTGCAATCAGGAGGGAGAGATAATGATTTAATTATGAAATATGTGATGTACTGTTTGCTGACCTTAACGAGATTATTATAAATTATGATGTGTGTTCTTTAGCAAAGCGGTTTAGTTTTAAATATAAATGATGAGTTTATATATAAACATTGAATGATCTGATGCTTAATGAAAATGGTAAAAGGTGTAACTAAGTATTTCGAACAATTATTTATTTATTATAATATTATAAACGTAATTCACAATAAAATAAACAAATGTAACATCTACATTTATCTTAATTATAACACAACACTCTAGAGGTCGCCAGAGTAAAGTCATTCAACATATTATAACATTCTGAGTAAAGTAAATAAACGCTTTAATTAGGGCCTACGCACAAGGCATTTTTTTGCGCTTATGACGCGCGTAGACGCGCTTCAAACGCAACTTGCGCTGTATGTCAAGACAGAAAACGCGCCGACGCGCCAACGCACAGGTTACGCGCGTATTAAAAACGTCAACGCACAGGTTACGCGCGTATTAAAAACGTCAACGCACAGGTTACGCGCGTATTAAAAACGTCAACGCACAGGTTATGCGCATATTAAAAACGTCAACGCACAGGTTACGCGCGTATTAAAAATGCCGTGTGGTGCCCTTTTCAAGAAAGGAAACAAACTGGAAACTAATTGTATCCTGTGGAGCACACCTTGAAAGTTTTGAAGAGTAGTAGCTCAAGGGCTTGAAATATATTCAGTCTAGGAAATCAATCATTTTCAGACGAACTCCAACTAGAAAAAGTCACTATTGTAACTTTTTTCGTTAAAATTAACGAGCTCACTCCAACCAAGTGATGGCCACCGTTATTTTTATTTTACATTTAAGACGAAAACTTTTCACTGTTTAAATATTTTGTTCAAAAATTCAAAGCACTGTATTCCGTCTATTTATCAGCGGACAGACCATTAATCAGGATTGATTAATTTCTCCAACACTGATCGTTTGTTTTATGTACTGCTGAATAATTCACGAATATTTGCGATGACGTCAGAGACTGAATATTTTAAAGTGCGACGTTGAACGGGATTCCAACGGTTTTCCATAATTTTGGGGAGTTTGAGTCTCCCTTCACCCCTTGGAATAACAGTTAGTCATCGAATTGAAGTGAAAATCTTGCTGTAACTAATGGATTGTTTATTTTGACTTTTTGGTAGGATTCCGTGTACTTAGTTTTGCAAAAAACGCTGGAGACATTCAATAGACTTTTAAGTAGCTTTTTTCCTGTATGGAATATAAGAAATATTTCTTATACCGAGGCTCAACAATGATCCGTAATGTCTACATATCGCAATAAAAAAATAAAAATATAACTAACGGCTTACGATAGATTTATCAGAAGTGGTCATCGAATTAGCGCTTCAATATCATCAGCATTTTGCCGGAATACAACAGGTCCTCGTGGGCTTGGTACGACAGCGGCTGCCCAGACATCATCTTAGTTTTCAGAAGACAGCCGCCACGCAACCATCGATGCGACGCTTTGCTAAAGTGAAAGTAATCAGCCATTATGATAGTGTATTATCTTCTTTATGGACTCTATTGCTTCATCTGCTGGTTACCTCAGCTCCTCTGATCAGTAGTGGAACTGGTGGTGGAACTTGTGATTATAAAAAAAATTGTATAAACTTTTGCGGTCAAATACAAAATAGATAAGAAAAAAGAAAGAAAGAAAAGTGGTTTATCCTGCATAAAGAAGATTCACATTACAAAAAAAAAAACATAAAATACACACAGTAATACAGAGTAGCCAAAAGCCTGGTATTCAACATGTTTGACAATTTACCCAATTGATGAAAGTGTCAAACGTGTAACAATGTAATGGCCACACCAAGCCCAAAGACAATACACATTGCGTAATTACTCTGTGTTGCGATACTAGCAAAAACAAACAAAAAAAAAAAAAATGCCGACTAATATATTCCAGCTAAGTACTTACTTTTAAGACTCAGCTCTAGCATTCAACTGTATCTAGAACCTTCAAAGCTTTTGAATCCCTAGTTCTAGTTTCTAACAAAGTTTTCTTCAGATAGAAGAGTTTATATACTTTGAAGCAAAACCTAGAAGTCGCAGTAAAAGTACGATACAACTTAAATGTTCCGTCGTGCTCCGACAAGCACGATCATTTCCGAACTGGTAGACTTGAGTTTAAAGAGCTGGTTGATTTAAGCTCCCTAACTTCTGAGTTGAGCTGCATGATTACTGACAACTGCGTACACTGACTGGATTGGTCCACTCAATCTGTGTGGTTCTTTCCTCAAAAGATCATTTCTGAGACCAATCTACACGGTTCTCACATGATTTGACCATGATTATGTCTGGACTTTAAAAGAGACTTTGGAGCCAAGTTGGTTTAGGCATTTTTTCTCGGGGTTAGCAAGATAGGAAGTGTCGTCGGTGTAGCTTATTTTTTTTTTTAATATTTTTATATATAATGTTTAAAATTAATATAATTCCGATATTCTATTCAGGGCTGATTTTTCCAACGCCAGATAATTTTATCGGAGGAATCATTTTAAATTTTTGACAATTCATCCATACAAAAACTGTCAGACGTCAATTTTATTCCACGAATAAAAATTATCTGTTGATTGAAAAATCGGCCCTTACAGAATGAACAATTTCATTCTAATCTCAGTCACGATCTGTCAAAAGACTTCTAATTTACCTTAATTTTTAACAAGTTTTTGATATTGACGGTCGTTAAGATGACGCTGCAACTTGAATTTAAACGGTTTTATGTACTAGAATTGGCCTTCAGTGTCCCGGACTGTACATCGATGGAACCTTTAATTAGTTTCGTTCCATGCTCTGTTTGAAGATATCAACCGCTCGCCGTCGTTTACTTCGCCCGGGTAGCCGAGTTCAGCCCGAGTCGTACCGAGCACGTACAGAATTAGAGTTCCGTGGTGAAAGGTGCTGCTGACGCAATTACTGCCTTTTGAGAGAGCGGCTTATGGTGAGCTCTGAAAGGAACGTTTATGAAGTAGTGTGAGAGGGTATTTACAATGATTAATGGGTTTTTGTATAGAAAGTTCGTGTATTAGTGACCAATACTGACTGTGGTAAGGTGAGCTACGATTGAAATACTAGTTCCGTAAAATGGGGTGAATAGGGATGCAGGCGTGAATCGGGACGAAACTTCAAAATGAGTTTTAACGTTGAAATAATATAGTTCGTTGCCAGAAAATACTCTAATGGGTCAGCTTTTTAATTAAAGATTAAGTGTCCTTGTTAGCAACAAACTATATTATTTTAAAATACAAATCCGTTTTAAAGTTTCGTTCCGATTCACCCCTGCATCCCTATTCACCCCGTTTTTCAATATGTTTTGTCTAGCTACATAATACACATTCAATCAATCAATCAAATCAGCCTAACGCAGTCCACTGCTGGACATAGGCCTCTCCCAGGCTGTGCCACAACACCCTGTCCTCCGCCTTCCGAATCTAGTCCGTCCCAGCAACCTTCTTTAGGTCGTCCGTCCATCTAGCTAGGGGGGGGGCCCATACTACGCTTGCTGATACGCGGTCACATATACAGTACAGTGTATTAATTTGTTATTTTTTGTTAATTATCAACCGTTCAAGTTTCAAAATGTTGTTTACAATAACTTTATATTCTCGTGTTTTTCTTTCTTTGACCCTTAAACCTTCACTATTGACATTTCTCGGGATCCCGGGGTACCGGATCTTTGGGATGTACGAGTATACGAGGGGCCGAAACCAACTCACAGAAGCCCAATAGACTTTTTAATTAAATGAGTGCCTACTTAATTAAAAAGTCTATTGGGCTTCTGCGGCTTCTAAATTTGGCACCAACCGAAAACTTCACTTATTATTAAGCCATGTCGCACATGCACATACGGAACACTACCCATCTGAAGTCCAACTCAAACTTAACGACTTTTTTATTTGTGTTTTGTGTAGTACGAGCTCGGCTGGCGTTCTGCCAACTCCCTTAAATTAATCAACAATTAGCGCGAAGAGATTTGTTCAGCGCTATGTCAGACATTCAGAAACCTCCTCTTTTACTGTTGGCACAGATTTGCATTTCTGATTAATTACACTGGATGGTGAACTACTGCAGTCCAGCCGGGGGGTATTGTGTTACCCAGTAACTGGGCCTACTCTATGTTACCGTCAATGAAGATACGGGCCCGTTCGAAAGTTGTTATATACATCGGAATAAACCCTACTCCCGATTAATTAACTTTATCGGACCGGCAAAAACACATCGGGAGTAAGGACAACTGTCAAACCCTGTTGTCTATAAATCTTAGTTCGGGCCCCAAAGTAATCTATGTCCGTAGTGTACGCGATGTAGGATACGCTCGTATCTACGGTCGAAACTACGCGTTTGGTGCTGAGAGATTAGAACTCCAGGATTGTGGTGGACAGATTGGAAGTCGCTCCATGTAAAATACTGGTCCAGGTGCATTGGTTAAACTGGAAGCCAACACTAACATAGTCGGGATTTCGGGAAAGACTCGAAATTATGTACTGAAATTCAACACTACAATACATAAGGTGCCACGCCATACCACACCCACGGATGAGTTCTGCCGCACCTCACATACGTGTGTGTTGCCACACTGCCAGTCATAACAAGTTTCCTCGTAATTCCGTGCAACTGTGAGCCGGGGTCGGGTTTTATTATTAGGTGTGGGTCTGACTGAGAGCGAGGCGGGCAGCAGGGTGGCAGTTTATGCAGATTTATTTATTCTTGTTATCAGGTAAATAGACTAGCTTAGTGTCGGTGAGGAGCTTGTGGCTAAGTAATACCAGCCGCATGGGTCAATCGATCAGTTTAAGCTACGTTTGCCGCGGTTGGTCCGTGGGGGTGACCATATATACTTGTTATGAGTACCTACATAACAAGACCCCTCCGTGCCTCGGAAAGTACGTAAAGCCGTTGGTCCTGGCTGTCATTCGTGTATCTTTGACAGTCGTTACGGGTCGTCAGAAGCCCGAAAGTCTGACAACCAGTAGTACCAAGGGGTATCGTATTATCCAATAACTCTGTTGTGGAGGTCAGATAGGCAGTCGCTCCATGTAAGATACTGGTATTCAAGTGCATTCGGTTAGACTGGAAGCCGACCCCAACATAGTTGGGAAAAGGCAAGCAGATGATGAAACTAGTTTAGTTCTGATGATGATTATGATGATGCTTGCTTGGTAAACACAATGACATTAACTTGTGTGCTCGAGAAATTGGGTGTTTCGCTAAGCATCACTGACTCTGGCTAACTGGATGTCAAAGACCAGCAGACAATTGACGCAACAAACACATAGCACAATCAGCCTACAAAGCACCCAGCACCACGCACCCAGTGCAGCTGGTAGACGTCACATGTCTTCGAATTTCAGGTTCTAGGACAAGACGGTTGCCTCACCGTGTTTTCCTTTACACTTTGAGAGCAGCGGTGATGAAATTATTTACACAAAGTAAAACGTCTGCCTGGGTTCAAACCCATGACCTACTACTTCTAAGTCGTGGCTATACCACTAAGCCATCACTGCTCAAACAAACACACATCTGTAAGTGTAATTTTACTGATCTCTGAAAAAATAATCTCTGGACGAGACAACTTATATCTCAGAATCATTTCCGCCCCACTAGAACCGCGACGTGGCTCGAAGCAAGTTATACAACATCTTCACTTGTCTAAAATTCAAAGAAAAAGAAAGATCTTAACTAGTTTAGTTTACGTGTATTACTTAAAAATAAAGGAACGTCTCTCAGCTCCCGACACAAGGAACGGAGAAGTTCTAAACTCGTGAATGAATCTGGGACTGATAACTAAAGTAACTTTTTCTGCTGACTAAACTAACAAAATTTAGGGTAATTAACTGCACTGTAGGCACACTTCATGAATATATTTATAGTTTTTTTTTTTTACGCTTCCGCAACAAAACTTACTAAGTATTTGTAACCGACTTCAAAAAGAATTTTATTGCGCATTTTTGTTATTGACCCTCATACACTTTTGCGTTCCAATGACGCTGTCAGGTGGGTGTTGTTGGTAAACATTTATGTGAAATACGAGTAAATCTATTGAAAAAACAAGATGGCGGCAATAGTTACAATTCTGACCACATCATCATCAGCCTATAGCTGCAGCCCGCTGCTGGACATAGGCCTCTCCTATTGCACGCCATTCAACTCGATTTTCGGCAACTCTCACGCAGCTGCTACCTGCCATCCTGCGAAGATCGTCGCTCCACCAATTTTGGCCACACGCCATAAGATCCTTGTACTTGTACTATAACTATTAACTAAGTCTTAACTAGCATTATGAACCTTATCGTTATTAATGTTTGAATTTCGAATTAATATTTAACACACACAGATTAATTACTATTTTTATAGGCTAGCACTATAACATGTATATACTATATACAATTATATAAAAGTATAAAAAATACAGAAAAAGGCAGGAGCTCATTAGGCATCAAAAAATTCGTCCGCATCACTGTCAATGGGATAAGAATTAATATTGAAATGATTACCAGTCATCTATGAATACGACAGTAGGTAGGTATTAATAATTCTGGCACGGTTTCAAATAATTTATTAACACAGTTGACAGTACACACGGCGACACATCAAGCTATACATTTCCATTTTTAGCTGACCTCGCATTGCATAGCCTCGTCCAATGAGAAGTCAGCTTATACTGGAACTGTATCGCTTGATATGTCGCCGTGCGTACTTTTCGTCATATTTGAGAAGGATGAGACTTCTGAGGGACAATTCCCGTATTATCAAGAACGTTCAATAGATTTTTGACAAGATTTTGAAATTGTTTGTCGCTGAGATGATTGTGCGACTAGATTTTGAACGTTTTAATTCGGGAAAGACCTTCTGATCTTTCTTACTGTGTGCCATTACTGTAAAAACTTCAGATGAGTTTCTTTATATTTCTTCAAAGTTCAAAGCAGCGCGTAGCGGCACCGTAGCATGTCTCGTAGCCGCGTAGCCGCGTAGTCTCGTAGCTGTGTGCCCTCGTAGCACCAACAAGAGGTGGGTATCGGTTTTTACGATATTTTCCAAGCTTTGTCGATATTTATGAATATTGATGAGCGTTATCGATGATGTTGACTTGTTCGCGTCGCTTTTTTGTCGGAGCTTTGACATTTTTTTGGTAAAACGACACCCATACTTTAATACTGGTTTTTGTGCAAATAAATCCTGTTTTCGACAGCAGCTCGGTCGCAGTGATAAAAAATAAGCCTGTTCTTGTCACATTAAATGTGACAAGAACAGGCTTATTTTTTATCACTTTTATCACACATTTTTAGTATTCAACAAATTTTGTTGAATACTAACAGTTAATACTAAAAATTTAAACATTTATCAGTCTTACTACAAACTATAGCGAAGGGACAGTCTGAAATTAAAAAGAGTTGTATGAGAATTCTTGTCTCAAAAATAAAAGTTTATTGGAACAACATTATATCTCTTTTTCTGGCGGTGGAGTTTCTTGCCCATACTTATCCATATGAAAGCTACCCTTTGGAAGGGGCGATTAGAAAAAATCTATTTGATTGTACATTTTGACGTTCAAAAGTACCCTTAATGTGCCTATTTGAAATGAATGCTTTGACTTTGTAAGATCGTGTGTCCGACCCCAGGGTTTCCCGATCAGCCTTACTTGCTATACGTGTATCCTACTAATATTATAAATGTTAAAGTTTGGTGTTTGTTATGTTTGGATCTTTGTTACTCAATCACGTAAAAACGGCTGAACAGATAACATTCGGCACAGGTAGTTTAGAAACTGGATTAACAAAACATTGGATATTTGCCGGTACTCGTATATATTCCGGTAATACATTCCCGTGGGATTATTTCTAACTTCCACGTGGGCGACGCCGCAGGCAAAAGCTACTGACTTATAAATGTGACGTCAAAAAGTCAATGAAGTACAATCATAACGTAATGTACACTTTGATAGCCTTCTTTCAAAAAAGGATTCAATTTGCTACAATATTACGAAATAAAATGATGTTTGTTATCAAACAAGTTTTTAATAATTTCGCTCTCGCAATGTAAGTAATGTTATTTGTACCAACTTGTTTATTGGCTCAATGTTACCTGTATGTGAATATTTGATGTGAAAGTTATTAAGGGGAATGCGCTAAGTTAGAGAAATTAAAATATTCTTTGGTTTTTTGCAATTTTCGTGTCAGTGTCAGGTTGTATGTTGATTAAAATATAACTCTCAACCGTAACAAATACGGATTTAGAGAATTATAATCATTAGAATCACCTGAATTGACCTCAAATGTCATGATTACATAAAATATGTTATGCGATCAACAGTCGATTTTAAAAAGCCTTCTTCTTATATGTGCTTGTATAAGTCCGCTCTCAACTGGAGTATGCCGTGTCCGTCCGGAGTCGATACTATAAATTGAGTGAGTACTAGAGATTGAGTGTGTTCAATATAAATTTCTGCGTACCATGCATTATAGATGTTATTGATATTATTTGCCATACCAACATTTGCTTGCAAGGTATAAGCTCGCAACACTTGAAAATAAACGTAAGTACTTAGAAGCTATGAATTGGTATAGTATTGTTAGAAATACATTTGACAGCATTGAACTCTCCAATCTGATATGTTATGCAGTTCCTAGGAACGTCCACAAGCGTAAGGTACTTGCAAGACCAACTCTGGCTTGCGCTCGCCTGTTCGCAGAATGGTCGATTCCTACAATAGGACTTTTGAACATATATACACTTTTGCATGTGCATAGGTTCAAAAGTCTTATACTTCAGGAGCTTTCATGAATTTTATTCTTTATTTTTCTTTTATTGTGACATTTTTTGAGTATTTTGAAACTTATATTTTATGTACATTACATATTCATATTATCATTTATTATTATATACACCTTAAACACGAGAGTTAATTTAATAGCTTAAAAAATGTATTTGTAACCTTAGCGATTGTTTTCACTGTATTGTATGTATTGATGATAATAATTCTATAAATAAAATATTTGTTACGGCCCCGGATCATATTTAGTTGAACATACAGCCTGATACTGACCTGAAAATTGCAAAAACTTAAAGAAAATTTTAGTTTCGCGGCTGCTCCGACCCTTTCACTTTAAAGTAGTCCTTACATACGCAGTCACAGTTTACATAACGGCCTTATTTACTACTTGAATATACTGTGAACGTAATATTCAAGCAATTCTATTTCTTTTTTGCTTTATTTAGTTTTGGCTTTTTATTTGCTGTTTTAATAACTGTTTTCATACATACATAATAATCAGCCAATAATGTTCCCACTGCTGGGACACAGGCCTACTTTCTTCGAGAGGGAGTGCTGTAGTTGTTGGGCTATAATCCACCAAGTAGCCCCAGTGCGTGGTGGTAGTTGTCACATGTCGTCGAATTTTCGGTTCTTGCCGGTTTCTCCACGATGTTTTCTTTTACCGTTTTGAGGGCAGTGGTGATGAAATAATTTACACAAAGTAAAGCGCCTGTCTGGGTTCGAACATACGACCTACAACTCATAAGTCACAGCCATCACAACTGCGCCACCACTGCGCCACCACTGCGCTCACTGTGTTCATCGTGGCTCTCCTACGTAATGCTTGCCAAATTCGACGAGGTAGGTACTCAGAACACCTAAAGGGTTCATCGCCTGCCTGCCTTTTCCCAACGATTTTGGGTAGGCTTCCAGTCAAACCGGATGCAGCAGAATACCAGTTTTTTACATAGGGCGACTGCCTACCCGACCTTAACAACCCAGTTACTGGGTTATACTATACCAATTAGTAAGACTGGTTGTTGGACTTTCAGGCTTCTGACGACCCGCAACGTCTGTAAAAGATCCACGAATGACAGCCGGGACGTATGGCTTCACGGTACAGATTCAGGATCGACCACGCGGCTGTCATTACTTAGCCACAAGTCCCACACCTAAAAGGATAAACATGAAAATAAGCAATGCATAATTATCTCTCGTAAACATTTCTTTAACCCAACTATCTTTTTATACTACAGATGACTACACCACTTAATCAGACCTAAATACGCCTGTTGAAATATTTTGTAATCTATGTCTAAGTTTCTTCTTTATAAACATTATTATTATCCACTTTATTTAAATGTAAACACATAAATATTAAATTATATTTTTAAATATTAGAATATAAAAAGTTTAAAAAACATTTAAAAGTATAAAAAATAGTCGCCCACCGGTATCGGGAACTGGGTCCAAGCTGCCGGCGGTCAGGGCTCCAGAGAGAGGAGCTTCCTGACAATACGAGCCGTGTTCAGAAGTACCGCTTTCTGAATCAAGCCCTTGATCCAGCTGCCCAACGAGAGCCTCCTCAGGTGTTGGTCGAGGCTCTTGGCTATTAAGCCATTGGCTGTTACGACTATCGGCACAATGATCGCTAAGTCAAGAAGTCAAGATACTTGATTTGTTTATCTTTCTTGGCTTTCACGAGGTTCTCATCTTTCAGCATCTTACTGAAATATTTCCTTCCTCCGAGCACGTTTGCTCTTGCAAATCTCCACTCAAGCCAGCCAATAAAGGTGGGAGCTCTGTTCCTCGTCTGTGTTCACTCCAGCCGGCCAATAAAGGCAAGCCAGAGGTGAGGAACAAGACTTCTCCCGGGGGATAGGGTCCGTGAGGTCACTACTGCCCACCAGCTCGCCATATGCTGCCCTGCGGGTTCCTGTAACTCTCTTGGTCTGACTCCTCACCCTAGACCTGATTTGGCAAAGTAAACTCTTCCATCACAGACCTAGAGTTTAGAGCGCGCAAGCCCCACCACGACGTCAACGTACAGATACGGCGACTATTATTATCAACATACATTAAGTACAAATAATATATATTAATATGTCGCGACGGCATCTTAATCTATGATTTATTCCGGTCCGTCGGATCATTATTATTATTTATGTAGCACCGCGAGGCTGTGACGTGACTGTGATGCGAATCACACAGCTAGGACACACAGATGCAGTACTTTTCTGCCTACATTAGAACTAACATCACGCTCACAAATGGAATAAAATTATTTGATAGAGCTATAATGAGCTTTCTTAGTATTAGGTAGTAGGAATATATAATAGTTTGGAAGAAAGAGTGATAATATAGCTGGGGTAATGTAAGACGTTCGATTGGAATCAAGTCAGACAATATAACGCTTGAGATTTGAACACAGTATAACACGAAGCGATCGAAACACACACACCTGCTGCAGTACTGTTAGGTAAACAGTGTCTCTACTGCGAAATAAACGCCATGTCATTATCAAATTGTTACCAAGGACGAACAGTTGACTGTACTATACAGTAAAAAGAACATTTGAAAAACACATGATGGTCAACTCAATTTCCCCACTTTTATAGTGGGGAAATTGAGTTGAGTTGAGTTTTATTGGGGGTAGTGAGTTGAGTTGTTTGACTACTATCATTTCAGTTTTAATTTTTATTTTTGTGTATTTCTCCGATAAAATATCTTTATCCTAAAAATATCCTCAAGAAAAACACAAGTTTTACTAAAAACAAAGAGCGACTTCTTGTTGAAACCACGACTTCCTAATAAAGTCTGCCACGTGTTGTGTCAACCCCGTCTCCGCGATATTTCCTGGCGCCGCCCGTCGGGACACAGATAGATAGTCTACAGAAGGCCGCCTCCATACAATAATTTAAAACGCACGCACACATAAACAAGTTTTGCATACAGCGAGTGCGAGTGCACTCACGATCGGCATTTCTTTGACATGAAGTTGAAGATGGCCACGCCACCGCTGCACCGAGTAGAATGAACAGCGATGGAATGCTCCTTCCCTTTACACAAAGTGAATTTGACAGATTGACCGACCTTAGCAAAGAGATTTAAAATACAATGGAGACACTATAGAAAAAATATTTTGGAAAAACTGTGAAATCTCTAAGTCTCAGTGACATCAACAAGCATAATATATCAAAATTACAATTGATCGGTATCGATTCAATACATTTTTAACTTTTCCATCATCGTAATCGCAGATACAGGCTGGCAGGAACGTCGAAGCGCAAACTGTCACTATGAATTCAGCACATCATTGTATATTCATATTTATTTATTTGCGTAAAACATGGTATACAAAGGTAGTGTAGGTGGTGTAGACTACTTGTACTGTGGAAAGCTGCCACCCTGTAGAATTTCACTTTGTCTAGGCCCTCTGGTCTTCTGCAGCTATCTGTGTAGTGGCTGGTTCACAAACAATGCAACCAAGAGTATTGGTGAGCGGGTCGCCGACCTACTTACCTACTGCCATTGTCTATGTTCCCATTTGTGGTTGGCTTGGCTTCATTATGTAATGGGCTTGTTATGTTCGATGAGATATAGTGACGAACTTATTGTTTTTACCATCGTATACATATTGCTATAAATCAGCATCACCTGCTCTGCTTTTTCCAACTATGTTGGGATCGGTTTCCAGTCTAACCGAATGCAGCTGAAAACCATTTTATATGAAGCGACTGCCTATCTACCAGTCATCCGGCTGTTATGGATTGCGGACCATAATATTATCTTTTTACATTATTGAAAGGTAAACTGATATACAGGGTAACTTGTAATTTGACGTATTTCTTTCTTGATAGTGTGACCCATTTGGTACCCATAAAACCTAGGCGAAAATTCAAGGAATACGAGAAAAAACAATTTTCATGTATTTTTGAAAATTTCCCAGAATTCGTCACTAAATATCACTTTTTTCTAAACTAGGGTGGTAGGGTACCTAAATACCCTACCACCCTTTCGATATAACCAAATTGTTTAAAATAACAAACAGGTAAAAGTTAAACGAAAAAGTTTATTAACCATTTGCAAAAATCGTGTTTTTTTATGATCTTCGACACTAGTTAGGTATAGTTAGTTACAGTACGCTCTGCATAATCTTAGTAAAAGCGTACTAACTGCATATCATGCGTACGTGTTTTCTACAATATTACGCTATGGCATAATGTTCTGGGGAAATTCATCAGACAGGGAGCTAGTGTTTAAGGCACAAAAAAACTGTTTAAGGGCAGTGTGCCAAATAAAAGCTACTGATAGTTGTATGCCACACATTAATGAGCTAAGAATTATGATTTTTCCATCTCTATGCATTTGAAGTAGCAATGTTCGTTAAAAAACACTTACAGTTATTTGAAACCCCGACTAGTAAACGTCACCGGGGCAAAATTGACGCTATGCCTCATAAAACAGCATTATACGCAAATAAGCTATCCGGGAATGGCTCCAAAAATTTATAATATGATATCCGCGACTATAAGAATTGAGAATGATGTAATAGATATACATCATGGAATAGACTCCCGGAAAATGTAGTGACAACTCCTACACTGAACTGCTTCAAGAATCGACTGGACAGATTAAATATCTTCAAACTATACGAAACACACGCATCAGCTAATTAGCTGCTAGTGTGTCTAACCAAATAATAATAGAAATGTAAACCAATTCAAAAGAATGCTAACAGACTTTATGGCTAAAAAAGCGTACTATTCCATTGGTGAATTCTTGACAGACAAGTTAAACAAATGTTAATTAGGTTTGTCGTTGTGTGAGTCCGATTTGTTTAAGCTAAATTCTATCTAACGGTAATTTTATAATTTAATTTGAATGTTTAATAGAATATATTTGAATGGTTAATAGTTTATAATTTAATTTGAATGTTTAATAGAATATATTTTGAATGGTTAATAGTATAATATAATTTGAATAATAAAATGCGTGAAAAAATTGAACTTAGTGTATAAGTATCCAAAATTTGTATGCCTATTAGGCTAAACATAGCGATCCTTACTTTCGAATTAGATCTTATTATATTGTACCTATGTTTCACAAATAAATAATTTGAATGGTTTAATTGAAATAAATGCTTGAGTAGAGTTGAGTGTTTCCAAAGGCGAGCTCCTTCACAGAGACCTCTAAAACTATTTCTACAATATTTTCCTTTTCGCAAACCACATTAACGCAAAGCAGCTCGAATCCTTTTTTTCCTCTAAAGCAGATCAGCGTGGAATAAAAACAAGCCACTTGCTCCAACAAAAACAAGCAAGCTGTAGTATTAAGAGGCAACAGAACGCGAGCTGCATGCTAGAGCAATGGCTTCAGTTACAACAAACTAAAAACTGTATTATTTAGTAGGTATGTCAGACAACGTCTGGTATCTTTGTGTATTTTGGGATTTGCAACAGAGAATGGAGGGAGATGTGGAAACGGAGTAGTTTTAAAACTGTACAGTGGAGGAATGAAACCTCTATGAAGCTTATTAAACTCTTTTAGGAACATTTCTCAACATTGTACATACATTGTATATGCTGGACAGTTCGTTGCGCCACTACTTCTTCCCAGCTAAAGCGATGGGCGGTGATGGGCGGGCGTTTTAGGGGCTTGTCTTAAGCAACGAATGCTTGAGTAGTAGTTTACAATGTTTTTGTTGGTATATTGGCGTGTGCAATATGGCAAATAATTAAATTCTGTTTCATAATATCAATTACTTACTATTGTATAGAATCACGTTCTTCTAACTGAACAGACAGCGGCGCTGCTGGGGAGCTTGTTGCGCCACTTCTTGTTTTCAGCGAAAGCACTAGGAAGTGGTGAAGGGCGGGCGTTTTGGGGGACTGTCCTATATAATTTTGACGTTCGAAAAGTGCTGAAACTCAGCCTAATTTGAATCAATGACTTTTGATTTGGAACGCAAAATCAAACTGGTGACCTCATCACCACACGTTCTGCTGCGTACAGAAATTAAATTGAAGTCTCAGATTCGATAAATGTGTTGCATGCCTACATGTGTTGAAATTACAAATATTAAATAAAAAACGTATTTTTATATGCACCAATTTGTAGTGTCGCATCTGTTTAATTCCCAACTCTGTGGCGACACATTTGCATTTTCCATTGTGTTTCTGTTCCTAGGAAGTGGTCCGCTCTTACTGATAACGATGTTACTATATTACTAACTTTTTGTACTATTGTATTCCAAGAAAATACACTGGAATGTATTCAAGTGGTTTACCCTATTGTTTTTATCCTTATCGAAACAAGAAACGATGCTGGGATGGAAGCATAAAAATGTATTCCATCCCAGGAATACATCTTTATGCTTGTTTTTCCCGAAGGGTTCAGCAGAGGTGTACCTTAATACACCGTAATTTTATGTTTATGTTTTTTAAGTCCCATGTAATAGGCGGTCAGCCTAATCCCATCAACCAGCTCAAGTCCAGACTCCGGGTGGCTACGGAGACATTCCTGACAGAACAATCAAATAATACTTTGCTCGAACTCGGAATCGAACCCAAGACTTCGTGTCCAGCAGTAGCGATTGCGACCACTGGGCCAGTTAGTAAAAAAATAGCACGAAGTTGAAAAATAATTAGCTTAATTAAAAAAAACTGAGTTATAATACTACTACTCTTATTTACGTCAATCACAAATACACAATATTCGTCCACATTCATCATTTGAAATTCTAATTAAGATAAGAGTCGATAAGATAAGGTCCATGTGTATATGTATCAGGGTTTTATCAGTCATGAAGATGTTTTTAAAATAGTAAGGCGCTAATGATGTCAAAAGGTGAACACAGGTATTACAACTATATGTAGTATGAAGGGCAGATTTTTCAGTCGACCTATATTTTTTATTCGTGGAATAAAATTGGCTTCTGACAGTTTTTGTATGGAAGAACTGTCAAAAATTCAAAATTATCCTCCGATAAAGTTATATGTTGTTGAAAAAACCAGCCCTTACTCATCAAATTCATAATTTCTCAATATAATAAATCTCGTCTCTCGCCATACCTCTCAAAAACATCCTAACAACGAGCACAATAAAAGTAAAATACATGTTAAAATTGTCTATGATAATACTTTGAAAGTTGTTTCATCGTCCGGATGCAGCTCCCGAGAATTACGCAACTTGGTGGCGAGATAAAAGCCTTATTACGAGACGAAAAAGTGAAAATTTGCGTAAATTTCGCACCCGTAGCTATGAGGAGTGGTGCAAGTGAAGAGCGGGGCGGGACACACAAGGGTTTTTAGTAATGAGATTAGTTCAAATACGTTGCAATGCTAGTTTGGAGGAGTGAGGAACTGATTATATATTCACTAATAGTCCATAGAGTAGGGAGGATCCACAGATCAGACGGGTGTCGTGTCTGGTGGGCAACTGCCCGACGATTGATGTCGGGACGTTGTATGCTAGTCGCGCGGTAAACTCTGATTGCGCGATGCAGGATTTTGCGTGACGTCAGTATGATCCGTAGTTGTCATGTGGCGGTATAGATGACGCCACACTTGAACTTGGAACTTTTTCCATAAAAATGGAATAGAACGGAATGAAATGGGCGTGGCTTGCTAACATATGGCAAATAACTTAATTTAATGTTATGTGTCTCATAATGTTAATTACTTTGCATACCTACTATTGTAAAGAAGCAAGTTTTTCTAACTAAACAGACAGCTTGGCTGTTGGGGAGTTTATTGCGGCACTTCTTCCCAGCGAAAGCATTAGGAAGTGGTGAAGGGCGGGCGTTTTGGGAGACTGTCTTATGTAATATGGACGTTCGAAAGGTGTTGATGCTCAGCCTAATTTGAATAAATGACTTTTGGTTTGAACATTAGGGAAGCCATAAAATATGACAAACTAAATGTAACATTAGTAGCGCGTCACTTGCCCCACCGCATCATTCCACTCTCCCGCTTTGATCTACCACCTGGGTCGTCTTTTGATCAGCGCCAAATAAAAACACCGCTAATTATATTCCCAGGGTCCGTCTGAAGTAAATGCCCCGAAAAGTTGGATTTAAAAACAAATCCGAGGATGTTTCCTGTAAGTGTTATCAGTTGCGAGGATGTTTCCAGTAAGTGTTATCAATTGTATTATTGATCGAAGGTTATACATATTATTTTATTTACCGGGCACACATCCCGGGCATAGGATAATTTACACCCAGCTCTCAATTGCGTAACACACTTTCTATCACAATCCGAAGTATTTTAAGGAAAATCCGTGGCTTTTTTTTTGTGGTATTATCGACCGCAGTTATGGTAATCATCACTTGAAATATCACTTGAAAAAAATCTGCTTTTTTGTGTGCATTTCACAGAAACACGATAAAGCATCGCATCAACAGCATCGTTGATCTCCCAAAACAAGACATCAAATCTTTTTAGTTTTTACTATCGTTTTGTATTTCGATACTCATCGTGTTTACGGAGCTTCGCTAAAATAACTCGTATTATTATAGGCATTTCAGCTTTGTGTCTAGAATGAAAATGTACCTGCATTGCCTCTAATATTACAGATGTCCATTGATGACGAGTGAAACCGCAGGCTGTATCGGTAGTTGTATCTAGTAAAAGTCACATTGGCACAAGGCTTTGACACTTTTGCCTCTATCTGAATCTGACAAACAGCCATAATGTTCTTTTTATATCTTTTAGTACCCTTATCTTATCCCGTACAAATCGTAAGACGTCGTAAAACAGATCTGTTGTAAGTTGGTAATGCGTGTGTAGCAGGTATCCATAAAATATGGATATAACTGCGCATTATGTGAACGAGATTATGTTTCGTGGGAGGTGCGAGGGTAAGGCTTTAGGTACTACTTATGCTACTTCTAAACAACGTTGTGAGTGTGCCGACAAGTCAATTATTTTACATCGCACTCTTTAGTATGCCAGGAGCTGAAAGTTATTACGCACACAATAAAAAGGATCTGGGATACTTGCGCGAAAGACATTCCCGCGAAAGACACTTGCGCGAACCCGGAAATATCTTTTGTGAAGTGACATTTCCGCAAGTAGACTTTTGCGCGAAGGGCTTATGCGCGAGTGGATTTTTGCGCAAAAGTGCGTGTACTTGCGCGATAGACATTAAAAAATAATATTGACAGTGTGGTTGAATATTTTTTCCCTGTGTATCAAATGGCACAGTCAAAGTATGAAAATAAAACCAAATGCATTAGATTTAAATTACCTAATGTTAGAAGTAGCGAATGTGACATCATATTGAATGGCCAAAAACTAGAATTTGTGAATCAAACAGTTTTCCTGGGAATCACGCTAGACGAGAAATTACAATGGGGACCTCATATAACATCTATTGCGGGGCGGTTAAGCTCGGCGGCTTATGCTGTTAGAAAGATAAGACAGCTAACAGATGAAGAAACCGCGCGTTTGGTCTATTTTAGTTACTTCCACAGTATTATGTCATATGGCATTTTACTGTGGGGTCGGGCTGCTGACATTGAATCCATTTTTATTTTGCAAAAAAGAGCTGTCAGAGCCATTTACAATCTACGTCGCCGCGAATCTCTTAGGGAACTATTTAAAAGGGTTAATATTATGACGGTACCTTGCCAATTCATTTATGAAAATATTATGTATGTAAGAAAAAATCAACATCTTTTTAATAAAATAAGTGATAGACATAATTTTAATACTAGAAATAAAGATAAATTAGATCAACCTTTTTTCAGATTATCTAAAGTACATACATCTTTTATGGGGTACTGTGTTAAATGTTACAACAAAATACCTTGTGAAATATTGCAATTAAATGAAAGAAAATTTAAAACTTACATTAAAATTACACTTTGTAAGCAAGGATATTACAAATTAGAGGATTATATCCAAGATAAGAATGCTTGGAAACATGCTGGTCCTGCTCCATAGGACAATCTCTAGAGTCTAGACAAAATCAAACTGGTTGCTAATGTAATTGTATAATTTATTCTTTTTTTTTTATTCTCTTTGACATTGATTTACATTCTGTAATTACTTAAAGTCACCCGGACTTATTACTCCTTACTATTTATTTATGAAAATAGTCTACTTTTGGAATGTTTGTAAATATGTGAGCACCATGTACCTATCACATAGTCAATTTATATGTCATGGTTTCATTAATTCATTTTTTTTTTTTTTTTTTACCTATTGTGGTATAGTAATTTTATGTTTAGGTGCATCGTCTTCACATATAATTATATAATTAATGTACCCTATGCAAAATATTGTAAAACATTTTAAAAGAGTAACGGTGGAGTTTCTTGCCCATTCTTCTCCATACGAAAACTACCTTTTGGAAGGGGCGACTAGAATCAATTTAATTTTAATTTTGACGTTCAAAAGTGCCTTTTATGTGCCTATTTGAATTAAATGATTTGACTTTGACTTTGACTTTGACTTTATGAAAGTAAGAATCGGTCAATACCCGAAATCGTTCGGCAAGCGGCGAACGGCCTGGCGTGCACGGTTTGATCAGAGAGGGAATTCTCGTAATTTTCCCTTAAAAACGTCACAGTCTGATCTCAGTCTCAATCTGTCAAAAATGTCGCTGATTTCCCTAAATTTTTGACATGTTTTTGACATTGATTGTCGCTGAGATGAGATTGCAACTAGATTTTGAACATTTTTAAAATTAGTTGTAGTTAGAGTTGTAATTATCAAAAGCAGGTATAAAATTCATAAAATAAATACTCCATTTTCGCCAATATTAAAACTATATTACCGATACCATTCGATAGCGTGCACCTTTACGTTTATTATGTTTATTACGTTACTTGGTACTCTTATTTTGTGAAAAGCGACTATAGAGTTTGAAAATAATAAAAATTACTTATTCGTTTATTTCAGTCTATCTTCACATTCGACATTCGCTAGCGCGCATAATACGCAAGTCCTTGCAACTTTGAAACAAGTAGCCAATATAAGACAACCTATTCCATTTTATTGTAAACTTGCAGTTGTAACAAAGAGCTATAAAACTTGAACAACAAGCGTCTTGGACAATAGCCTCATTTATATAACACACGTTTACCGGCACTACGACAATACGATAGAATACGACAATATCGCGGGTAACGTCTCGCGCGAATACTAACAAATCCGAACGATTGGAGTTTTATGGCAACACTCAGGGGTGGCACGCAGATTGCAGCTTACAAAAACACAAAAAGCCCCCTTATTTCCCTAGGCGCTTACGAACCAATGATAAATGACAAATTAAATTAAATGCAAAGTATCTAGCGACTTTGAAGCATGTAGGAACGACCACATACCAAGCTATTTTCCAGTATAAACTGACTTTCATTGTAGGAAAAGCCTATACAATGCGAGGTCAGCTAAAACTGGGAATGTATAGCTTGATATGTTTAAAATGTGGACGCACACATTTTTAACGACAGTAAAAACAGTGTTATGTTGTTAGAGGTTATGTTTTTCTTCCATGCGTATCTATGTATGCCTCTATATACTCTAGAAGAATCCTAGCGGCTGGATAGATGTCAAAGGGATTTTATATCAAAATGGCAGGTCTTAGAAATCAACAAGTAACGCCTTAAAAAAAATTGTGCCATGAACAGTGGGGTATCAAAGTAATGAACTTCAGAAGACGATTGCTAAAATATATCAAACAAAGAAGGAATAAAAAAAAACATGAAAAAAGTCAGGTACCCGACTGCAACACAAAAGTTTAAAACAAGCTCACTTTTAAAACAAGCTCACTTTTCAAGAAGCCTGATACAGCGATCAAATCAGAAATTAAGAGATCCGTAGTAGAATTAAGGTAACTGATATAGCCCGATAATATTCCAAACTTAAGTGGCAGTGGGCACGGAATATTGCTCATGGAGCTGAAAGGTTCTGGAGTGGCGACTGCGCACTGGAGGGCGTAGCGTTCGAAGGCCTCCCACAAGGTGAACTGATCACCTGGTGAAGGCTGCAGGAATCCGCTGGATGCGAGAAACACAAAACCAGTCGAAGTGGCGGTGCTTGGAAGAGGCGTAAGTCCAGTAGTGGACGTCTATCGGATGAAATGATGATGATGTAGTTGGTGGCAGTTGTTTTAGTTCGATCTCAGATTTGATGGTGACTTGGAGTTGGATCGCCAGTAGAAGAGAATGCGCAAGTAGACAGTGCTCGCAGCAACTCGCCACTCAATCACACAAGACAGCTGCTTTCAGGGGAAGTTTTAGGTATGCTGCATCTGAATTCTGGAACAATATTCCTCCGCCGATAAGGAATCTTAAATTACTTGGTACCTTCAGAGTTCGACTACGGCAGTTTCTTATCACCTCGCAGAAGAATCTTGGGATGACTGCTTCGAACACGTCCATTATATAAATGGCTGTCGTGACTTTCCCGAATCAATCTGTCTATTTAGCGTATCACGTGATTACAACCTGTGAGCAAAGATATAGTAATTGAGTAGTCTGTGGATCTTGTGTTGGATAACAGTTTTAATACTTACACATGTTATTTACCTATATTTATTTATTGTGAACGCATTTAATTTAAATTTTATTCTAGCCAAATTGTTTTAATTTATTCGCACCAACATCACTATAATTGTAATATTATTCATTTACACATTATATACTGCATGTAACTTTGAAAATAATAAATATGAATCAAGTAATCAAAGCACAATACTAAGACACCTACTAACAAGAAAGTTACCCAATGCAAAACTTACTGTAGAACACATAATTATAGTGTCGGGTATACTTACAAAGCCTCACTCTGCACTTAACACCTGTCACAACACTAATTTATCTCGTCTTCTCAACGTCCGTGTGTCACAGCAGGGATCCAGCAGAATATCAGCGTCAGGTACATTTGCCTGACACATGCTGAGCTGGACTCCCATTTGGTGCAACCTTGAGACGCACACCGCACTGTGTATGTTTCGTTATTAATTTAATTCGTCATAGTGTCACTTTGATTTCGATATTTGTGTGTTTTTCATTTTGTCTTCTTTATCGGCACCTTGTTTTATATTATAATCATGTGGGTTGTTTGGTTATCATCTAATAGTGTACTTTTGTGTGTTGTGCTGTCTTTTTGTGTGCGCCAAATAAATGGTTTATCTATATATCTATCTACGAGGTGACTGTTAACAAACAGTCACCTTGACCTACCTGCTACCCTGCGTATCACCTACGCTGCTGATCATTATGGGGCTCTAGTCCAGTCAAATCAAAGTTATTCCAGAATTCAATCTACAACAGAAAGAGCACATCATCATCATCTCAGCCGAAAGACGTCCACTGCTGGACATGCCTCCCCCACACACAAAGAGCACATTAAGAGATTTAATTTTAAAATGTACGTATTATTATGTGAATGTCGTGTACACCTATAATAATAATAATAATATCCCTGGAAATTTTACACAGCGCCATCTAGTCCCAAGCTAAGCAACCTAATGCTTACATACATATTATAGATAGAAAAACACCCAGACTCACTATACAAGTAAATAAAATTGAAGTGTCTGTTTGAAGTATTTGTTTGTAATGTCAAAATAACAGCTTTTTACAAAATGAATGAAAGTACGGTACAGTATGTATACGGTACTTGTAAGACAAAAACAATTTAATTTGACACAATTTTTTTTTTCTTATATTATGTACCGTCTGTCTGATGTTGACGGGTCTCACTGGCAGATAGCTGATGTTATAAGAAATATCTTAAGCTACTCTTATTTTAGAAAACGAAATGGTAAAGAGACACATTATTATTTTCCGACATCCACGCAAAAGAAGTTGTGGGTACAGCTAGTGTTAAATAAATTGCTCGTATCTAGCTTATTATCAGATTTTGTCCATTCAAACAGTTTGTGGTACACATTTTCCAACCGATTACTACCGCAAAGATTTGGGATGAAGCCAAACTGCAACCAGATTACAACTATTATCATACCGAAGTACCAAACAATGATAGTATTATGAAACTTTATGTAAGACTATTATTATGTAATGTCATTTGATTTTACAGCAACGGGGACTAGTCCTTTTGAGGGTTCCGTAGTCAACAAGGAACGCCTATAGTTTCGCCATGTCGTCTGTCTGTCTGTCTATCTGTCCGCGGCTTAGTTCAAAAACTATTGGTACTAGAAAATTGTAACTTGGCATGAGTATATACGTGGTAAGTGGTAAAATAAAATTTTGAAAAAAATAATTATTTAGGGTACCACCCCTATATCTAAAGTGGGGATGATAATTTTTTTTTCGTCCTTTCCATGGTGTGGAATATCTTTGGATAGGTCTTTTAAAAATATTAGGGGTTTGGGTAGACTGTTTTTTGATTAATCAAAAAAAAAATCGTTCGTGACTTATCAAGCTTTAAAGTACCAATTTTCGTTAGAGTCAAGTGTCCCCCCTTTCTACCAACTAAACGGTTGTAGTTAGAAATTCAAATGTCACGGCAGTAGTACCTATATATAACGAAGTTTAAAGGAAAATACGAGTAATAGTCGACCAATTGTATTAGACTCGAAAATTCCGAACAACTCCATAGAAATGTCGATAGATGGCGCTAAGCGTCAGTTGTATTGCGCTATTGTTTCATTCCTAAATAAGTTTTATAAAAAAAAAAACAGTTGTTACACCGGCTATGACAAGTCTTATCCAAATCTCAAAAAAAAAAATTAAAACTTTCAGTGCAAAATTGTCGGATCAGGTGAGGATTTATATAGGAAGTCAAATTAGGTAGGTAGTCATGTTTGGCTTTTAGTTAGAGCATGGTACGAAACTATCAGTCAGCGAATACGACCCGCACTTGGCTGTTATAAAAACTACGGAGCCCTACACTGCGCGTGGCCCGACACGCACTTGACCGGTTTTTTTATGTTATAATGTAGATTAGAGTAGGCTATAGTTTGTGGTTTTATTTTATTTTATTTTTATATAGGGAACTTAGTAAAGTAGTTATTATTTTTAGATGTATTAGAATTACTACTAGTTTTTTACGTTTTTCATAGTTTTAAATTGTAAGTACATATATTAATTTTAAGGCCACGTTATCACATTTGGTTATAACCTGTAATGATAGTAATAGAAGATTTTGATAAATAAATAAATAAACTATTGTCTTATTAAAATTGTATAAAACTGATGTGTCAGTCATGGCCGGTGAGCGCTGCTTCCAAGCAGGTCGCAGTTCCTTGGCTATTTAGTATTTTTAGGACCCCAAAATAGAAATTATTTGAGGTACACGCTATGGGAAGGACCCTAAATATATTTTTTTCAAAATTTTATTTTACCACTTTTTCGGTGTCATTAACGTGTATACTCATGCCAAATTACAACTTTCTAGTACCAATATTTTTTGAGCTAAACCGCGGACAGACAGACAGACAGACGACATGGCGAAACTATAAGGCTTCCTTGTTGACTACGGAACCATAAAAAAGAACATCAGTAATTCTGCGAATTCACTCAAATGGCATGTACATACATCGATCTTCAGGTGAAGATCGTTAATAATCCGAATTGCGCGGGTCAATGGTGTTTTGGCGAGAAGGTTGGTCCTGGCAACAGGCACGGCCAGCAGCGGCGGGCGGCACCGCCTCCACACTTAGCGCTCTGGTACACATACACTCAGGCGCTGCAGCACTCCTGGGTTATGTTCAATGCCACGAAGTAACCTTACCAGATACGCGACAAGCGTGAATTCCCGTCGTACCCTCAGTTGGTTCTATCTATGTACCCGACTATACCGAGCACAAACAGAGGGGGGTACATCAACGGGTAAAACGGATATACCCCATATAGTTTCTTGTACAAGTTCAGTTGGGGAAATAGTCTAAAGTTGCGGATAATTGCACCCTTTTTAAATCAAAATATTGTTCATTAATGATGTTGAAAATATACATGTGAGAAAGATGAAATTATCACTATAAAATTGTCCAGGACCAAAGAGAACAACAATTAAAAACCAAATAAGTAATGAAAATAATCCATGGCAGCTAAGAGATGATCAGTCCCAACTGACGGCGTCTGTTCACGAAGACGACGCATGTATCAGCAACATACAGCTCAACCATTTCGAAGGACTATTTGGCTTGCTTTAACAGTATACTTACATGGTAATCTTCCAGCAAGTCGAAATACGACATTATAATTATAAAACCTATGACGCGACACCCCTGCCTCGTGCTCGGTGTCGATAGTCGTCGGCACGTCCGATAGTTGCCACAAACTTACCCCCGCTGTTATAAACTCGCGCGAAGAACTATTGTTTGACCACACCGCCTGAATAGTGGCGAACATTATTGTGTTGTATGTTACAGCTGCTGGTTTCGTGGGACACTTATGTTCGTAAAGTGATGGTTCTTTATCAAGAGCAATGGGACAGACTTCCTCGTTGGTCTAGTGGTCGTTAGCGTTGCTGTTGACCATGAGGTCCTGGGTTCGATTCCCAGGTCGGGCAAAGTGTTATTGGGTTTTTCCATTAGACATTTCTCAGTAGCAGCCCGGTGTCTAGATTCGTGTCCGGTTGATGGGAATAGGCTCCGGAAATCATAGGAGTGATGTTATGCGTTATGGCACAGAGTCCTGCATAAATAAGATATGGTGCTGACCGCTGAAATTGCAGACACATGAGTTGAATTTGAAATCGCATGGACTAGCCATTACAATTTGCTGGGCTGTTGCATTTTCCATTACGTGTTCGTGGTGACAGCAGGACCAGTCTTGCGTGGCCGAGACATGTCGATATCTACCTACCGACTTGACTGCAACCAATCATTCATACAGCCAACAAGAGATTGACTACCTACTTATTATTATATTACCAAAAAAATAAGCTCGTTAAAAATGTATTTAATTAAAATATTAGTAGTCAATGGCTTGTTATTAATGAGTGATTATGTATTTATCTGTGTCTCTCAAAACGGTGAAGTAAAACATCGTGAGGAAGCATGTCCTAGAACCAAAAATTCGAAGACATGTGACATCTACCAACCCGCACTGGGCCCGCGTGGTACAGCCCACTCCCTCTCGAAGAGAAGACGTCTGTGTCCCAGCAGTGGGAACATTATAGGCTGATTATACATGTATTTATCTGTCGTACAGACAGTGAGTGTCGAAAAATTATTGCTATACCGTCGACCTCATAAGCATAATCAGCCTATTATGTTCCCACACTGCTGGGACAGTGGCTTCCTCTCCTCGAGGGGAGACCGTCGACCTGAATCATGATAATTTACACACGGGGTCACTAAAAAGTGGCACTCCCTAATGTAACCACAATCTTGGTTTCATCAAATTCGTGTATTGTTTGTTGCAGTTTTCTTCTGATGTATCCTGTCGTCACAAATACAAAAACCAATCCAAACAGTTTTTTCTATCGACAAAGGTCTCACAACGACTAAAATCTCCTGAATATCTCCAAATATTTGTGAACATAGCGAACTAGTTCACGTTTAATACACTCAGCAACAGACCAGCATGCAACGTATTTAGTTTAAATGCTCCAAATATTAATTCACAATGACAGAAGCAAAGGTTGCATGCATGAATGTGACAGCGTGTGGACGTGCGATGGATAGAGAGGGACAGAAGGTTTACTCCACACAATGTACATTTCAAAGTCAAAGTCAAATCTTTTTTCAAGTAGGCTATTAAAAGTTAATTTTGTTCGTCAAAATTTACAAGAAAATAGAATTGTTTGTAGGTCCGAAATGTAGTTTTGTATGGAGAAGAATGGACAAGAAACTTCGTACTTTTAAAATGTTCTACAATATTTTGAATACATTAATTTGTAAAATTGTATTTGAAAACTATGAACCTGGAATAAAAAGGTACAAATGATTTAAAATTAAGCAATGACAGATGAATTAATTATGTTGATAGTCACGACATGTTGCTCACCAAAATTGCAACCGTTAACGATTTTTCGTAACGTTTGAACAAATAATGAATCAGCGTTATATTATTATTTACCTCTGAAACTTCCGAGAAACGCCCTTATTTTATGTTTATTATGTCCCTTAACCTTAACCTTTCAATTATTTTCCTTGATTGTACTGTTACAGGGTTCACGATGCTCCACTTAGAGCAAGCCGAGTGGTCGTCTACAGTTTTCGATTTTCATTAGAACTTCTGCACATTATGATTGCATGTTGTTGGTCGAATTATCTCAGTGGATAGCAGTGTGCTGTCGGATAGAATATCTTGTGCATAGGTTAACGTAATTCAGTGCGACAGACAATGGTTTACGCGGTGCGCTTGGAAATACATGGCGCCAGCAGCGGCAGTCGGACGGGGTACTCATTGTGGCTGTGAGTGTCTTTATAGTTTACTTACGGTGTACAGTTGCTGGAGAAGTAAATAATAATCAAAACATAATGTCAAGATGATGTTTTTGTGTATCACACAATAATTTTGAAAACAATATAATTACGTTGTTACCAAACAGAGAGAAACAGAGAGAAGTGAAAAGAGAGTGGGTAGGCCCTTACCCTGCCGGGGGACATCAAGATGTTTTTGGAACAATGGAATAATTATGTTACTTTACAAATTAATTGTGCTACTATGAAAACGAATATACGTTTCATAACGGCATTCTTGATTATAATGTCTCGTCGAAACTCCTTGCATTTTGCATTTCAATGATCCCCTTGAATAAATTCGGATAAGGGCGACGGAATGATGTTGCTGATGATGATTCTGATTTTGTTGATTGCTCACTAGCATAATCATAATCACCCTATAATGTCCCCACTGCTGACTGCTGAGGCCAGCCTGTGTCCACGCGAACCCAGCGCGGGCTGGTGGATGCTACATGTCTTCGAATGTTTGGTTTTAGGACATGCTTCCTCACGATGTTTGTTTTTCATCACCGGTTTGAGAGCAGTGGTAATAAAATAATTTATAAAAAGTAAAGTTCATGCCTGGGTTCGAACCTACGACCGCTGTTTCCGCTGGAAGACCACTGCTCCCTGATGAACCCTAATAACACTATATTAGCCGCGAAAGTACATAATAATTTCATAAATCCTCTCTTAAACGTTTACACACATAACTAGATGTAGTTGTGTGTATAAATGTGTGAGAGAAGATAAATCGGAAATGTTGTAATTCAGTACAGGGTATGATGATACCCTGTACCGAATTACCACATTTCCGATTTATTTTGTAAATGTAGTGGCACTTGTTTCGGCCGCCAGTGTACGTATCGAGAGGTCCTCACTAGTCAGCTCTAAGCCGCGGAGTGTACTTCTGAACCAAGTGTGTTTGATTAGAAATACTTGTTTTTTAGGGTTGTGCTAGAGGCTGTGCTGTTTTAGACAGAGGGATATACCTTAATACGATTGATCTTTATGAATGTAGAAAGTAAGAAAATTTAGAAGCTCATGTGAAAATTTTACTTCTGTGATTTTCCACCACCGCACTGTACAGGGCACTAGTGACATCGACGCGCAACCTGTTACCATGGATTCAGTATAATAATTCTGAAAAAATATTCGTTGGGTTTTTTTTTTTGTTACCCTATTTTGTGTCCCACTGACCCACAAAGGCCTGCTCTTTCCCCTCCCTGTCTTGTGCGATCTCTGTACAGTCACGAGCAAAAGTATGTATACACTTGGCTTTATTTAAAAGCGATTTACTCCTTTATTTTTGAATGAAATTTTATGTTTTTACGAGCATAGCATTTTCGAACCCATAGGTTTATGTAATGTGTCGTATTTCAACGTTGCATTCGTTATTTCACGAAAAAATCGCAATTGAAAGTTGCCAAGTGTTGACATATTGGTGCTTGTGACTGTACATGTTTTATTTTATTTTATTTTATTAAATAGGAACAACAAACAGCTACATTATGCAATATTATAAACAGTAAAATATAGTATGTAGTGTGTGTATGCGTGTGTGTGTGTGTGTATGTAGTATGTGTGTGTGTAGTATGTTGGCTCTGCAAACCATATCAGATCGTCACACCACCTTCGCCGTGGTCTACCTCGACGGCGACGTCCTCCCTCAGGCGTCCAGTAAATGAACAATGAATTCAGCACATGATTCTACACCTCCCAGTGTAGAAATTTTTCGTGGGCTATTAAAAATAAAAATACTGTCCAGTAGATTTTGACCGCGTAGGTATTGCACACATTACCCCACACTAGGAATTTCTCCTGTATCGTGGGTGCGTTTACAAACATTTAAACTCACATACACAAACAGACCCAGCCAGACCCGAAACAACTACCTGTGTAGGCAATACAAATATTTGTTCGGTGCGGGAATCGAACCCGCGACACGCAGCGCAGCAGTTGATTGATCAGCCACTACGCCAACCGTGTCGCGGGTTCGATTCCCGAACGGAACAAATATTTTGTTGCATTGGTGTCGGGGCCCGTACCTTAATAATAAAAGCCGCACAGGTCGATCGGTCAGGTTAAACTACGCTTGCCGCGGTTGGTCTGTGGATGGGTGACCATCTTTACATACCGAGACCCCTCCGTGCCTCGGAAAGCACGTTAAGCCGTTGGTCCCGGCTGTCATTCGTGGATCTTTGACAGTCGTTACGGGTAGTCAGAAGCCCGAAAGTCTGACAACCAGTCTTACCAAGGGGTATCGTATTACCCAGTAACTGGGTTGTGGAGGTCAGATAGGCAGTCGCTCCATGTAAAATACTGGTATTCAGCTGCATCCGGTTAGACTGGAAGCCGACCCCAACATAGTTGAGAAAAGGCTAGGCAGATGATGATGTTGTCTCTGCCACTCTGTATACTTATATTTTCTGTTATGACGCCAATAATTATGCTGCATTCTGATTAGAAGGGTAATCGAGGGTCCAGCCCTTAAGTGCCAACGACTTTTCAAACTCATCGGAGTTCAACTTTTTTCACTAAACTTCAGGGTAGACAGCAACCAGAAGTAAAATTTTAATGTAGTATAATCTTGAAATTGTTTCCCAGTAAGAAGAGTCAGTGAAGCACATAAGTAATGGCTCTCGACAATAAACTGCTTAACTATTGTATCTGCTGGGAAAGTACCTATTATATAAATCATCGACTACCTTTTGAAACTTGATAGTCCTCCAGCAGTTTACGAGTTTCCGTTAAAATTGAACATTTTTGAGTATTACCTACTCCAGCAGAATGTTACATTTAGGTCGAACTTCGATCGCTGACGAAGCGAACTATTAATGGAGTCAAAAGGATCAGATTCTGATCTCCGCCTCGCCTAGATGGAAGCCTTTGACCTGAGGGTGATCGAATATAAGATTACTAGTCAGCGGGGATTTATAGCCTTTTAAAGATTTAATTTTCTGGCTAAAGAACAAAGTTTTTAGATGTATGAATTCTAAAGATGAGCGATGCATAAAATAAACTGCCCTTTTATTAATACAAATATCAAACTTACACTTGAAAAAAGTATGATTAAAATGAAGTTTGAATCTGAAATTAGATGTAACTTTACTCTTGTTGATAAGGGGAAAAGGATTTGTTTATTTATTTATTGGAACCAACTGAAATTTTCAGTTTGCACTACACATACAAGTTAAGTGGACGCTCTACAGGTCGCAGGTCCTCATGAATCAAAAATATTTACTTTGCTCTAGAAATAGGCGTAAGTAGTAGGCGAGGGTTACATTCCGTAAAAAAAAAAACTCTTTTAAAATAATTTTAAATAGGTAAGTTTGTGTAATTTAGATGGAGCAACGATCTTCGCAGGATGGTTAGATGAGATTTGCCGAAAATCGAGTTGAATAGCGTGCAATAGGACAGGCCTATATCCAGCAGTGGACTGCTATTAAGGCTGATGATAATGATGAATTTAGAGGTTTGTTCGTAATGTGAAGTTAATCTTTCTAAATGCGCTGAACAGTACATAATATATTCTAAGTGAGCTTCACATAGAATGTGCCAGCTGAATGGCATTTCGTTTCTAACCTTCAAACAAATGAACACAAAAACCTTATCTCGCTTCACAAACTGAACCGACTCAGTACCAACACATTTCATTGCCTCTAATTCTATCGACACAACACACTCGCGCTTGTCGATTAATTATTCACACAAATCCGCACAGTCGCACATAATCGCACGAGCTCGTACATGATCGGCCGTGATCGGATGCGTTCGGCTGCGATCGGCTGCGAATAATTTACGCGTCATTATAAACTTATTAACGCGAGAACACGAATCCGCGATTTAATTATAAACGGACTATGCAAAGGGAATTAATGACCAAATTAATGACATTCGATGTTAAATGATGATTGTATAGCATCGAAAAATGTTTAATGAATTACGCGCTCTCATTATTAGCAGAAGCATAATCAGCATATAATGTTCCCACTGCTGGGACACAGGCTGCCTGCCGGTGAGAGGGAGTGGCCGTAATATACCACGCGGGTCCTGTGTGGGTTGGTAGAGGTCACATGTTTCAAATTTTTTGGCTCTAGGACACGCCGGTTGCCTCACGATATTTTCCTTCGCCGTTTTGAGAGCAGTGGTGATGAAAAAATTAACACAAAGTTAAGCGGCTGTCTGTGTTCAAACCTACGGCCTGCGAATTGTAAGGGCGCGGTCGTTACCACTAGGCCACCACTGCTCTCCTCATTACCAGCCACGTACTTTATTGTGTTCTCTGAGCTCTATTTTTGCACAAATGCAGACTCCGGGTTGCTACTGAGAAATACCAGATGGGAAAACCCAATACCACTTTGGCCGACCCAGGAGTCGAACCCAGGATCTCATGCTCAGTAGTAGCGCTTGCGACTACTAGACTTACTCTCTCTCTCTCTGACTCTGTCTCTCTTAATTTCTTTGAAAAATTGCTACAATCTGTCAAAAACAAGTGTTTCTTGTTTCTTTAGTATGACCTTGGCTAGATTTTTTCTTCTTCTTAGCGTGTCAATGACAATCTAAATGGACTCGGCCCAGAATTTTGCTTCATGTTTGGCGCCATTACCAGCGTCCATCAGTTCCTGTAACGTGCAGCTGACAGGACACGCAGGACATGATATTAAGTGTCCCACCGTTTGTGGAACAGCACCACATTTGTACTCCAAGGTGGAGTCGTCTATGAATCTCCACCTCATATAGCTAGACTAACAAAATCAACATTCCAGGCATTAATTCTATGATACTGTTATCGATAGTAATAACATCTCTACAGACCCTTTTTAGAATCACAGATGTCTATGTTCCGTAACAAAACACCTAAATATAGCCTTATTTACACAAAGGTAACCTCAATTCTGCTTCAACATAACGGATGGCAAACACGTACCGGGGCAAAGGTTACACAAGCTATTGTGTGTAAGGGTTAACTTCCTGTTCGGGTTACATTTTATAGCTGGTCGAACCCTCTTTGAAGGGAACGTCATAATTTAGAACATAAGGAGCGAAAGAATCAACCGATGAATTTCTTGACGGTATCGTTAAAATGTCACTTAAGGCTGATTTATATTTGCATTGATTGGTTTAGTAGAGGGGCTCGTGGCTAAAAAATAACAACCGCAGGGACAATTGAACGTTAACCCATCCACTACATATCTACGCTATCTACTCCGCCGTGCCTCGGAAAGCACGTTAACCTGTTGGTCCTGGCTGTCATTCGCATATCTTTGACAGTTGTTATGGATAGTCAGAAGCCGCTGACAACCAGTCTTATCAAGAGGTGTGTTACCCACATAGTTGTGAACAGGCTGTTCAGATTGATTTTGGTTTAGTAGCGAGTTTAGTGACCGTTGAGAATGAAAAACTGTCACTTTAGCACTGACGTATGGACACTTGACTTGCTACTTGTACCATAGTACTTAACTCGCTACTTTACTAACTAATGCTAATTTTTTTGAGGATGGGAAATCATCAAATGACCCCTCCCGCTCTGGGTGGAGCGGAAGGGAGTGTCAGACTCTTACTGACTAAAACCCACCCGTGTTCCTTCCTTAGCCCTTTATGTTCCAGGGCAGCGGTAACCCTTTCGGACGATCCCGCTACCCTGGCAGGCTTCGGCCCTGTCGGGCCCCGTCATTCCATATCGGGCCCCGTCATTCTGTATAGAAGAGCTTAGTTAAGTACTTCTTATTAGTGGTTAATCATGTCGGTCTGTAATATTATAACAGATGTCATTCAGCATATTTACTTGCAAGACAATTGTGTGAGCGTGACAAGTACCATGCAAAGCTACTAAGCCCATGTAAACCATGCATTGACAACGGCAACAAACAACCTACTGGGGTTCCGAATCATGTACTGAATCCATGGTAACAGGTTGCGCGACGATGTCCCTGCCACCTTGTATTATAATAGGCCTACGTCCAGCATTTGACACCTTTCAGCTGAAATAATAATGAAGATGAGATCAAATCATGGAAAATCCTCTCCCCAGGCCAAGGGAAGTGAGAAATAACCGTTATAAAACCGGAATAAACCAAAGGATAGTCTGATCCTGATCTGAGTCTGATCTGTAATCAAATGACTCCAATAATTACAAAATGAGACACTCATAAAAACCGTTAAATTACCAACTAGGAACCAAAATTATAAAGTGCTAATTTACGGCACCAGAGTAGTAAACCAGTTAGCATCTTCCCCCATAAAATATAATAGTCACTAACCCCAGTTAACAGCCTGATTTGATTACAAACCAATCTTTCTACTACTATCAGTAATTTGGCGGCGCGCGGTCTACATTGCAGCGTCGGGGGTGGAAGTAGTGGGAGGAGGAACGTGCCGCGCATATCAAGTGACCAGTTAAATATATTCGTTATGATGCATTCGCAGTACGGAGTTGTGAACTAATATGTGTGAGAGGTGGGTATTCAAATTGCTGGTTATGATTTTTACTAAGAATAGTAAAAGGGGTGAATCTGAATAATTGAATGAATAATGAACTTGTAGTTTTGAAAGGATTATCTTTTTCTGTGTCGTAAAGAACTACGAGTAGATACTTACAGCATGATTTTGTGAGAATGCTCTTGTCGCATGATGGATTGAGTGAAAGTTGATAATGGTTAGTAATATTCTTCTTCTTCGTCGGTCCCTCAATGCTAAGGATCGCGACCACACACGACGCGTCTCCAAGTTATGTAATCTTCTGCAGACGTGTGAATCGCTCATTAAATGCTGCCTCCAACAGCCTTAAGAAGGCTGTTGTGCCTTAAGCGCTTTTTCTTTCCACCCGGCCCAGTATCATAAACCTGTCCAGAAAAACCCAATAACACTTTGCCCGACCCGGGAATTGAACCCAGGAAACTACGGTGCATATTAAGTTTTTTTTTTTTAGGTGGGATCCCGTTGTAGTAAAAGCACAAATAATAATAAGTTTACGTTGTCTTTTTATTGTTACTATGTAGGTAGGTATAAAATATTTTTTTGTGTAAAAATAGGATATCTTTGCTGTTTCCTCAGACGGCTCAGTAAGGGTCCAATCACATTAGATCGTATTCGTTTCATTCCATTACGCAGGGAATAGAGTCCCTGCTCCCTCCCCGGCGGAGCTACTCGTAGGTACATTCGAGGGCGAAAATATGTATTATGCTTACTGAAATTTAATAAAGAATGTTTCCTCAAGTTTTGATGGGATTTATGGGGCGTTATGAATGTCAGAGTTTAGGGCATTGTGTCATATTTCAATAATTGAAACGATACTTTAGAACGACACAAAATTGTTTTTTTTTTTTAATAATTCAACAACATTCTTTGCGTTATTTACGTTGCTAAATGAAGCATACTATATGAAGCAATGGATTAGCAAATTCCTTCAAAGCCTTCTGATTGTTATTATAAGTGTTTTACGCAATTGGGGTGCTGGCTTGGTGGAAAGCCATGGATGAGTTCAACGATGGAACGAGGGTACCTAGAAGACACCTGTTTTGTATATTTGTCTTATGTAAAGTTTTTGCCCTGAACTGTACTCGGCAAAATTTCATTGAAGCTTACCCAAGGTCGGACTGCTGAAACATCCAGATAGATTGCATGATGTCTGAGTTCGTTTGAGAGAGGGGGAAACTCGATTTAGTGTTGATGTAAGAGTGGGCAGGGAGTAGGTCAGATGGGGGTTGAATGGAACAGTAATAGTTATACGACTGCCTCATTGGTTGCAAGCGCTACTGCTGAGCATGAGGTCCTGGTTTCAATTCCCGGTTCGGGCAAAGTATATATTATTGAATTTCTCAGTACCAGCCTGGAGTTTGGAAGTTGGTGGTGTGATACCCCCTGCCTCGGAAAGCACTTTAAGCTGTTGGTCCTGCGCCTGATCTCGCTCCGGTCATGTCGGATTACCGTCCCATCGGACTATGAGAGTGAGCGAATAGTAAGTGCTCCCGGTGTTTATGCACCTTCGTGCACTATAATATCCCGCATAGATGGCTATACCTCCGTTCACATTGGGCGCTCTGGCCGAAATTCTGTCTGGAGGCCTATTATTGACATTCTTTCAGACATTTACATACACAGGCGTCCTCTCTGTGAGAGGGAGTGGGAAGTAATCCACCACGCGGGCCCAGTGCGGGTTGGTAGGTGTCACATGTCTTCGAAATTTTTGATTCTAGGAATGCCGGTTTCCTCACGATGTTTTCCTGACATTTTTTACTGGTACTATATTGTTCATCTTTTTGTCATTTCTTCTACAAGTTTTATTTACAATGAAACGAAACTAGCAGACACAACATGTGGAATATAAGTTTTATATATCATACTATATTGTGTAAACGTGGGGTTATAAACTTGATGATCCTGCTAATAGTATCTCTGGTATTTTAGCCCGTAATATATCTGTTAAATGCCCTCATCGGCGCCGCGGTGTCTCCACGTATCGGCGTAATGTGTTCCGCGCCAGGAGTGTTCAGCCAAGCGTACCTATTATTTTATCTAAGCTTTAAGTTCATAATTCTACTAACGACTTGCAAAATGCCGGTGTAGGTACACTTCTGCCTAACCCTTCGGAAATATATGCAAGATTTCATGTTGTTGTTGTTGTTAAATACTACAGGTAATGTAGTCAACGGCAGGTCAGTGGTACCACTTGCACTACGACAATGGCCCCTACTGCTAAACATAAAGGCAATGTCAATGTCCAATTTTTATCACTATTGTGCGGTTGAGAAACGTCATGATCATCATGGGAAATATTGATTATCATGGCTCAAATCGTTAGGATTTATTACATTGATGTGACTCCAGTAGGTAAAACTATCAAAATATTGGTGTACCTACATACACCCCATGCCTTGAGCACAGTGCTGGGCCAGTGATAATGGCCGCGACTTACAGAATTGTAGGTTGTGGGTCCGCACCCAGGCAGGCTTCCATTTATGGAATTAGCTTACTGACAAGTTATAATATGAGTTCATACAATTCTTTATTTTTATTTGACAGTATAAATCAATTCAATTTTATTTTATTTCAATGTATTATTGACATAATCTACTCATTTAAATGTTTTTTAATGAGTTGATTGCAATAAATCAAAAGTCATTTATTCAAATTAGGCTGAGAATCAGCACTTTTCGAACGTCAAAATTACAAAAGACAGTCCCCCATAAACGCCCGCCCTTCACCACTTCCTAGTGCTATCGCTGGGAAGAGGAAGTGGCGCAACAAACTCTCAATTCTCAATTCTTTAGTGCATAGTTAGTAGGAATTAATTAAATTAGTCACAATTATGGCCCCTGTTGGGCACAGCATAAATCAAGTAGGAGAGAGGAGGAAGAACGCTGGGTTTTTTTATTTTATTCTGGAATTTGTAGTTAGCAAGTTATACTGTTTTATTAATACAGAATTAAATTTAATTACATACATTATTTATTTAGAAATATTGTAAAAAAATATATTATTATTTTTATTTATTACGTAATTAAGGTAAGTTATTTATTGGACGCTTCATATTTATTTAAACATTTAATTTCCGTATTATGAGTTGGTAGGCGTATCTATAATAGAGTATTTGTGATAATTATGAAGTTGTTCATAATTTATCATTTAAGAATTCGCTTATACTGTAGTAGCATTTGCTTACAAGGAAAAGCTTAAATTTATTGATGACTAGCTTCTGCCCGCGGCTTCGCCCGCGTGGATGTCGGAAATTATCCCACGGGAACGTGCTAACAGGATAAAATGTATGTGCTTCCCCAGGATGCCATCTATCTCGCGGGCCCTTTGTGGCTCATTACAATAGAAAACCAATTTTGTCTCATTAGTGGTGATTAAGAGGGTACCTATATGATATCCTTACCTAAGTACCTACATAATAAAAAAAAAAAACTCAATAACAGAAAATAAAATACCTACCTACCTAAATAAACCTATTTCTGATGATAACTAAACTCAATAAATAAGCAAAATCCCTAAAAACTAATATCTATACGAATGACTAATCTTACCTAACAGTATTATAAAATAACCTACGGTCACTACGTACACTATCAAATATACTACCTATACTTTAAAATTAAAATCTATACCTACGACTTATAAAAATAAACCTAAATAACTCTAAAAACTAAAAGGAATAAAAAGGTCGCACTGAAAAGCACGGTTTAGAATTGCAAGTAGCAGTTAAAATAAGAACGAACGCTCGCCACTCAACACGTCCGTTCAAATCAAAGTTCAAAAAATATCCTTATATACGGTAGCGATCCGTGGCGGCCGCGCGCCACGCGTGTGCTGCGAACGGTGCAAGCCAAATTCAACCTTCAGCACTACATTTAGAGCATAACTTTAGTGAACTCCACTGCGGGTAACGTAACCTACGACAAACTTATTATTTGCGGTTGGTACAGTAATCGGGTCTAGGGATCGAACCGCAAAATTAAGTTTGTTTTTTATTGTATATACTTTTCCGGGATAAAAAGTACCCAGTGTGGTGCCCAGGATATTAAAGAATAATTATACCAAGTTTCATCGTAATCGAACCGGTAGTTTTTGCGTGATGCCTGAACAAACAGACAGACAGACAGACAAAATTTTTTTTAATCACAGTTTTGGGTTCGGTGTCGGTCTAGTAACACCCCCTGCCATTTATTTTTTTGATATTTTCAATGTACAGAATTTTCACTTCTACAGATTTATTATAAGTATAGAATAGAAGATGTTAATATTTATTTGAATTTTTTATTATTTCGGGTAACTTAATTATAGATTTTTATGGACAGGACAAAGGTACTACTGGAGTGCATTTTTAGTCGCGGTTTATATAAGTTTAGTCTACTTTTATGTCTTAAAATAATGTTTGTTTGTATGTCCGCTCTTTTTGTAAAGAACTCTGGGTACTTGCGTACGAACTTACAAACTTCAAATGTGCAGAGACAGGGTAGGGATAAAATCTTTAGTTCCTGAAAGTGTGGTTTACAGCTATCGGTGACTTCAATATTTACTAGGATTCTGATTAGCTTTTTTTGTAGGGTAAATAGCGTGGGCGCGTTGGTGCTGTTGCCCCATAAGATGACACCGTATTTGAGCCATGCGTAGTACGTTACTAGAGCTGTTTTAAGGTCTGTAGTTTTTTTAATCTCGCGGAGGGAGAATGAAAATTTCGATATTTTCTTATTTTCTGTATGTGTGACTTCCAATCAATGTGTGTATCAATATTTAGGCCTAGTAGGGTGAATTTGTCAATTAATTCAATTTTTTTATTTTTGAAGCTAAAGTTTATATTTATTGGTATTTTTTGGCGAGGGTGGCATGAAATTATTTTAGTTTCACTGAAGTTAATGTCTAGGTTGTGTTCAGTCATCCAAGTTATTGTAGAATCTAGTATGGAGTTTAATTTATCATTTAAATTGATGCTATTTACGCATGACGTAAGTATAGATGTTACCGGCCAAACCCGATTTTAGGATGAACTAGTTTCGCCTAGGCCAAACCAGTTCTCCCTACACGCGATAGGACAAACCAGTATAGCCTAGGCCAAACTCGTTCATCCTGTTACTGTGTTCACTTCGTAGGGATCAATTGGACTGAGGAAGATGGTATTCTCTGTAGGGCATACAACTGGAGAACTCCCCAGCAGCACGTTCGAAAAGTCCTGATTCTTAGCCTAATTTGAATAAATGACTTGATTTTGTAAATTATTTCATCATCACTACTCTGAAAACGGTGAAGGAAAACATCGTGACGAAATCAGTATGCCCTAGAACCAAAAATTCGAAGACATGTGACATCTACCAACTCGCTCTGGGCTTGCGTGGTGGATTAAAGCCCGCTCCCTCTCGAAGAGGGGAGGCCTGTGTCCCAGCAGTGGGAACATTAAAGGCTAATTATGTACATACATCCCTACCTTCCCTTTCAGGGAGTACAGGCGTGATGTTATCCTCAAGGTCAGACGAAGTGACATTCAGAATGTTCAGTGAAAACAGTCGAAGTTTTTCAGCGAATATTGTAAGCACTTGTAACTTTTGAAGCGTAAAACTGATGTTTTCATCTCAGCCTTGCGCTGCCAGTTGTTGCTGAACTCACTGGAACTTCACAAACATGGCCATTCATCTTCGTTTCAAAGTTTACATTCGTTAAACACAGACTGTTATTGAAAGCTGACTGTTTAATTTTATTCTACAAATGTCTTAAATTAACTAATAAGTAACGAAACATTACCATAACATCACGCCTGTCATCCGCGAAGGGTTTAGCAAAGGTTTATTCATAGAACAACCACATCTCGCTAGTTATGTCTAAGTCCCATGCAATAGGGGCGAGCCTATTGCCATCAGCCGGCACAACTCCACGCTCCGGGCTGAGCACTGACAACTTCCTGATTCTGATTCTGATCATACCAACGAGGCAGTTTTATACGTAGTACTAGATACGTAGACTAATAAGTGTAGTCGCATAATCAGCCTGTAATGTTCCCACTGCTGGGACACAAGCCTCCTCTCGATAAGAGGGAGTGGGCCGTAATCCACCACGCGGGCCCAGTGCGGGTTGGTGAATGAAGAAGTGTAGTAGTAGGTACAATATTTGTTTTTTTGTAAGAGCTAATAGAAGATAGAGAAGCAGAGTTAGTATGTATATCAATCTGTTTGAATTTGTGTCTAATAGAGACTCGCGACGACCTATTTTTACAGACGCGAGGATTGCCCTCTTTTGTACAATGAAAATTGAACCTACGTCAGCTGCCGAACCGCACAGCAGAACACCATAACACAATACTGTAGAAAAAAGTATTCATAATTCATAATTCTTTATTGACATAATAGGTTACAAAAACTTGTTTGAAGCCTCTGACTCCTGAACTAGGTGTACCTGTATGTCAGAAGTGAGGAGTATTATCAGTCAGTATTGTTTTGGTTTCAGAAATCTTTTCAGTCATACGAAGCCCCATATTGCCGAGTGCCATAGGATATAATAGGGGTTAAAGTATGAAATTGCCGTTTTATTGTAATAGGTACAGTCAACAGCAAAAGTAGATGATCAAAATCAGAAATGCAATACTAATGAACGGAGTTCGTGTCAGAACTGTGTGTCGAACTAGTAGTAAATGTTTGGTATAATTTACAATCACATACTTTTGAATCACTTCGACGCCACACAGTTCTGACGCGAACTCCGTTCATTAGTATTGAATTTCTGATTTTGATCATCTACTTTTGCTGTTGACTGTACTTCGAATTAACATAGGACCTTCAGGGTTTGAAATTTTTGAGTGAAACTTTTTTCACATGGTACCTATGAAGTTCTTCTTTTAAAAAATGTGCAACATTCGATTATCGACTTTCAGTTGTTTTTTTTATTCAGCTTAGACTTGAAAGATTAATACTTCGAAAATTCAAGTTATTTTTTAATGCGAGTTCCGACGCGGAATTAACGCGGCAGAAACAGCTCGCAATATCAATGTTGCGTTTGGAGAGGGGACCGCTAATGAAGGCACCGTGCGCTTTCGTGATGGAAACTTTGATTTGAAGAACGAACCACGTGGAAGACCGCTCACACAGGTGAATAACAATGAATTGAAAGAGATGGTGGAAGCCGCTCCGAGTCAAACTGCCCAGGAATTACCGGCATGGTTAAACGTTACCTTACCAACAATATTGAGTCATTTGCGTCAAATCAATAAAATTAAAAAAAAAATGAGAAATGGGTGCCTCATGAAGTGACTGATCTGCAGAAAGAAACGCGTGTTGAAACTTGTGTTGCCTTGTTGAATCGATACAGAAATGAAGTAATATTGGATCGAATTGTGACGTGATGAAAAGTGGATTCTTTACGATAACCGTAAGCGAAAAATGCAATGGCTGACCCCAGGTTAAACGCCGCAACAATGTCCTAAAGCAAAGCTTACCAATAAAAAGGTAATGGTAACTGTTTGGTGGTCTCAGCTATTTATAGTTATTCACTATAGTTTTTTCCGACCTGGTCAAGCGATAACGGCAGATGTCTACGGTGCCGAACTCCGAACAATGGTAGCAAAACTAGCAGTGAAACAGCCCCGACTCATGAATCGATCTTCACCATTATTGCTCCATGATAACGCGAGACCTCATACAGCACGAGAAACCGTTTTAACTCTACAGAAACGGCAATTAGAAACCATTCGTCACCCTCCGTATTCGCCAGACCTTGCTCCAACAGACTACCATTTTTTTCGTGATTTGGACAATTTTCTACGTGATAAAAAGTTTTCTTCTCAGGAGGCAGTACAAAATTCTTTCACACAGTTTGTCGAATCTAGATCACGAGAGTTCTATCGCAAAGGCATAAATGACCTTCCTATTAGATGGCAGCAATGTATAATGGTAATTATTTTGATTAAATAAATATGTTAAATTAAAAAAAAAAAACGAATTTCAATTTTTCAGTATAAATCGGCAATTTCATACTTTAACCCCTAATATTTAGATTATGGTATAGTTGAGTGAAGTAAGTTGAAGCTAGTGATTTATCATTGTCAACCTGAAAATAGTCCCGCTGTTATCAAAAAAAAAATGTAAATCAGGTAATCTCTTATCATAAGGTAGTTGAATCCTACTATCTTACTAATATTTAAGTGTAAACGCGAAAATTTGTGAGTATGGATGGATGTTTGTTACACTTTCACGCAAAAACGACTAAACGAATTATGATGTAACTTTACAGTAATATAGCCGATACATTAGAATAACCAATGTAATACTTTTATCCCGATATTCTCACGGGATCAAGACTTATGCAGGTGAAACCGCGGGACACTGCTAGCTAGTCACTAAAAACGTTATAGTGAACAGTTAAAACTTTTGAAACTAGAATTTTAAATCCTAATGTGGCATTACAGTTGAAGTGGAAATTTGTCAACTACAACAACTAACTAATGTAACTTTTGTAGGGCACGGTATGTAGTGTAACTAAATCTTTTGCACTATTTACGGTAAATATTATTTTTTCTTCCTTCGAAGAGAGGAGACTTGTGTCCAAGCAATGGGAACATTATGGGCTGATTATGTATGTTATTTTATTTTGTACATATATTTTTCCGACAAATAGGCTTAGATATTATTTTCGGCATTTTATTGAATATAACTTTATTCACTCCAATAAGGAAGTGGGTCGGTGTAATGTGACATTTCTTAAAGGAATCCAATAATAATAATAATAGGACGTTCATAGGATCCTCCTTGCTCCTCCTTGCTCCGCCCGAATAAATGCTGTGTATGGGAAAGTCGATTTTCTTGACATTTGCCCTCGTAGAAGTTTTGTGAATGTTTTAGGGGTACTCAACCTACGGCCCGTAGCTTTTGTGCTGTATTTTTATACAACAGTGGAAATTAGTCGTAGCAAGATTATCTTGTATGGTCGCATGTATGTAGTTGTGGCTTAAAAATATTAAAGAATATCGGCCGGCATAAGACAAACAACAATTTATTTTAAATGTAGGTATTTAAAATAAATTGTTGTTTGTAATATATATATATATTATATATTACAAACAACAATAATATAATAGTGAATATTATCTACATGAATGTTCGTATTGTCATAAATTAATCGATATTATACGGAAAAAAAATTATAAAAAATATCATCCCCATAAGGCTTTATATTTATTTTGGTAGGTAACTAAATAAAAAGTAAAAACAATCTCACACTTAAATGTATTTATTATGTACAAGTATATAAAGGAAAAAGGCATTGCAAAATTTGTCCACATCGCTGTCAGTGGGAAAAGTGCTGGCAGCGTTGCCACGCTGGATGGCAATGCTGATTATTTCATCTAAAAATAGGCCAGTCGTCTGCTCACGTGAAGAGTTGAAACCGCTTGAAGATGTCCCGATATACTCGATGAAGATAATACACGGCTTGCGTAACTTAGAAATAGTAAGATGCGGTCCCGAGTTGAGCCTTCCTGCTCCAGATCTCCGATTTGTAAAGACGTGATTACGGAGCGCCCTTGACACTCACAATCCGAGATTCCAATTTAAATGTAAATTCACAAAAAAACTGCCTTTTGTAGCATTTAATTTTATTTGTCGCTTTTGGATCCCTGGCGACGAGTACTACGACAAACGTGGTGGTTCTGATTTTTCGATATTTCATAATTTGGTTGGTAGGTACGGTACCCACACGATTGTGGTCCTTTGTACACGCACGTTTTTCTTGTCGTGAAAAACTATTGTTTATTCGCCGGGTGTACTGTGTAGAGCTAGGCACGGTCGTCAGCGTTGTGTGGAAGCCTATTGACGCCACGGCGGCACTACGGCACGGCGCCGTCGCCGTATACCATAGAACCGTTTCACACGGATATCTTGTCACACGATTTTCCTACGGCGCAGTTAACACGCCGTACCGTAAAGAAACCGTGCTTGTACAAAGGTCCTACGGTTTAATAGAAAGTCAATTCCTATTTCTTACCGATCTTTCAAAGCCGAGGCTTTCAAAGGACTAGAATACGAAATGGCGAAAAATAGAAATCTAGATAGTAGATATATGTATAGTTGTTTATAGTTAATTGTCTAAAATGGCAAGTAGTCAAAAACTGAGGCCATCTTTTGAAGATTTGATATTCAAACTAGCTTTTTCTCGCGGCTTCGCCCGCGTGGGTGTCGCAAGGAAGCGGGAAGGTACAACCGGGAACAAACTGCCTTACTTACTAGGGTACCCTAACCCAGGTCTACCGGAGTAGCAAACATTGACATCTGTTCAAAAGGTAAAAGACAGACAGACAGAGCTGTTTTCGCATTTATAATAATTAGTATCCAGATACTGTAGGTATTTAAATTATAATTTTTGTAGTAATAATAATTTATAGTCCTTCACACCGAATTTCGACCGGCGGCGACCAAACTCAGCGGAGAATAACCCTCACGGGAGATATAATAATGCACGCGTGTGTGAGCAGACACAACTTCCTTTTCTCTTTCTGTTTTTGGCGTATACAGTCAAGTAGTACAAGAATACACAAGTAAAGTAAGTAGCCCAAGTACCTACTATAGTATTCCAAGCAGTTTTAAACGCCTTCGCCAGATTTAAAAGAGCTGATTTTTTATTCGTAAACGATTTAGTCCCGACCTAAGCTATGGAGCTCTCCTGAATACCAAGTTGTTTCGAATCCAGTCCAGACGGTTGGCATTCTGGAACAGTTTACGTATATTTTTGCTAACCTAGATCTAGATTTAGATAAAAAATAAAGTGTTTGCGCCTCGAGCCTAGTGCTAACTTGGAATGATAAAGTACGATTTGTTGAAAACCTTTTTTGGGTTTATAATAATTCTTCTAACGTTTATTTAAAGTTAGGTATTACCAATAATAATAAAATTGTATTTATCTGCTAAGTCTAGGTATGTTGTGGTCAGCTTTCACGCTTACCTGCTGCACCTAACTTTAATGTACTTTCTTTAGAAAAGTTTTAAGTCTGTAAGGCCGCGTCCTAACCAAAAGCGGTCGTCGCGCGAGTACGCGATCGTCGCGCTCTTAGTGCGCGTGACATATCTTGCTCTCCGAGCCAGCCCGTCGCATCGCATCGTTTGCCCGCGCTATTACTCGTACTTCGTTTTCGCTGAGCGTTTTCTTTCTTTTCGCTCGCCCCCTAAGACTTATACCGTGATGTTAAATAACCTTTAAGCCTTCCTCAAAAATTGGGCTATCATATGCAAAAAAGAATTGATCAAATCTGGCTCGTAGTTCCAGAGATTAGCGCGTTCAAACAAACAAATATAAACATAAACAAACTCGTATTCGCGCGGCGATCGCTTTTTGTTAGGAAACAGTGGTAAGACATTTTATCTGCACCAGCAGCAGTGAAAATTTAATTAATCAAAAATTTCCTTGTGTTGGCACATTTTGGCTTAAATGCGTGCTGATAGCGGTTTTTTATCTCTTTGAACTTATTTTGTCTATCGTCTCTCTCCTTGACTTACCCCCAGCAGACCTCAATTTTTTTGTATCTAACCTTTCTAACCCTTTTTAACCCCCAAAACTGATCGTAAAAACTAGAAGGTCCTCCACCACAATACTCTAACAATAATAGTGTGGCGCAAAAACGGGCGTGTTCCGGATACCAGGCTATTGTGGCCGTCATACGGAAAATTGTGGCCAAACCGAACGCGGAGGGTCCGCCGAGGAGCCGAGCAGTTCCGAATGTTCACGACAAGTTGAGGGTTAGTTGCGGTATTATTGGTTACTGTCGCCAGTAAATATGTCAGTTTTGAGGTGTTAAGAATTATGTAAGGTGTTGATAAAACAATTAAATCATTATTATTATTAAGCCTAACCTTTTCCCAACTGTGTACAAATGTATGTTGGGGTCGGCTTCCAGTCTAACCGGGTCCAGTTGAACACCAGTTTTTTTACATGGAGCGACTGCCTATCTGATCTACAGAACCCAGTTACTAGGTAATACAATACCCCTTGGTGACTGGTTATCAGTGTTCCGGGCTTCTGACGACCCGTAACGACTGTCAAAGATCAGCACATGACAACCGGAAACAACGGCTCAACGTGCTTAACGAGGCATGGAGGGCTATCGGTACGTTAAGATGGTCCATGGTTTAAAAAAAAACTTGATTTATTTGACACCAAAAAATATCATCTAACTAATCGAAGCAACTCAATACGGTGAAAGAAACCAAATGTGCGAAAACCTGAAAGCTTCCTTTGCCAGCGGAACGGTTACAGACTAATACAATTTATCTTATTCCCAAATAAATCTAGATACAAATATCCACTTTCGGACATAAAAAGGTCTCAGTATTCCACCGGCGCGGCGGCGGCCACCGCCCACAGTCGCAAATCGTTTAGCAATAAAATAGCCGTTACAGCTTTACAGTAAACGTTTAGATGCTATTCTATTTACGATCCAAAATATACTGAACCAAATCGAAGAGTTTTAGATATGTTTAGTTACGAAAATATACATTGTAGCTTATTTTCTGTATTTGAAGTATTTTTACTGAATATTATCCGTTTATTGTACGAGTTTAGAGGTAATTTTGTGAAGTATACGGTTGTTGTACCAATAGCTAAAAATAAGACCGAAGATACTTCCGATTTATTGAACTACATGCCGATTTCGTTAGCCACTGTTATAGCGAAAGTACTAGACAGTCTGCTTGACCAACAGTTGGCCAAGCATGTCAAGCTCCATGATGCGCAATTAGGTTTTAGATCCGGTTTGTCCACGGAGAGTGCTATCATGTGTCTCAAGCAGACTGTTCAATACTACGGTGATCGGAAAACTCTTGTCTTTGCTTGCTTTCTGGATCTGTCGAATGCTTTCGAACTAGTTTCATATGATAAGCTATAGGAGAAGCTGCAAACTGAAACAGAATGTATTCCGGGAGTTATTTCTGTTTTTAGATATTGGTACAACAACCAGAAAAATGGTGTACGATGGGCAAACTGTTTCTCGGACGTGTGTAGGTTGCAGTGCGGGGTGAGACAGGGTGGACTGACCTCGTCTAAGCTCTTCAACCTGTACATTAACCGGCTGGTCGGTGAACTCAATAGTACCAATGTCGGTTGTAGTATTGATGGAGTCTGTGTAAACAACATAAGCTACGCAGACGATATGGTGTTACCGAATCCATCGATTGGAGGTTTACGGAAGTTGGTACGGGTGATACGCGTCGCTGCTGACTTGTGTTAGGTCCAGCAGAAACAGTTTACTAAGCGTGTTCGCGGACAGGTGGGACTCTCCACTGCTGCGCCACTGGATGCGCTTAAACACTGCCTTGTGAGCAGTGGACATTTCCTCCTCGTCAAATTTAATTATTTATTATTTTACCATTTATGTACACACATATATAAACAGACATTGAAAAACAGAACATAAAAAATGGGTACAGAGGTGATGCTTTTTTTTATTTTAATGTGTTGCTTCTTCTGTGTTGTCACTGCTATCTTATTATTTGTATCTTTTTTATGTGTTGTGTATGAGATTTTGTTAGTATGTGTATTTTATTGTACTTTCTTGGACAGAAAGTCTGAAATAAGTGTTTATTATTATTATATCTTGCCTTGGCTCGTGACGTTGTCAACATGTGGCATGTGGACTCAGCAATCATTGTGCCGATAGTCGTGACAGCCAATGGGTTAATAGCCAAGAGCCTCGACCAACACCTGAGGAGGCTCTCGTTGCGCAGCTGGATCAAGGGCTTGATTCAGAAAGCGATACTTCTGGACACGGCTCGCATTGTCAGGAAGTTCCTCTCTGGAGCCCTGACCGCCGGTAGCTTGGACCCTGTTCCCGATACCGGTGGGCTTCTATTTGGTATTATTATTATTTCTATCGAAAAACATTTATTGCATAACATTTTCTCGATAGAAATAAATCAATTGCGTGAATTTGTGACAGACAGTACTTAGTGGTAGTCCTTATTTTTCATCATCAGCCTACGGCAGGCCAGTGCTGGACATAGACCTCTACAATAGCATGCCATTCAAACTCGGTTCTCATCGGCATGGCAGCTCTCATCCAGCGGCTACCAGCCACCTTACTGAAATCATTGCTCCACCTAGCCCGAGGACGTGTCCTCGTCTTTACTGTATATTCTTACTTTACATTCTTTACGTTTACATTCGTTTACTTACGTTTATATTCTTTCGTCTCAGACTAGACAGACAGGAAACGCCGACCTCATCTAGTTTTTTAAATATGTACTTGGTGACTTGTAAAAGTGTTGTACAAATCTACTTACAAAATAAAATTATTTATCATTTATTCATTGCAATATCAAAGCCGCAGTACTGACTCTTGATACAGCATGCATTCATGCTGCGACAACTTTCACAATATGAGGTAGCACAAGCTCTTAACTGCTGTTGGCCCCCTTTCACCGGCTTCATAAGGTTCATAACTCATTTGTTGGGCTTGGTATAACCTTTTATAACAAGTTACCCTCTTCTTTGCTAGACTTGTATTTTAGTGCGTTTATAGCTCAAGTAAAATCCAACCTTTGTTCAAAGGCTTACTATTCCATCAACGGCTATTTACACGATAAGAATAGTTGGTCGCCCTAATTAACTCAAGACAATGTTCATGTTCTTTCTCCAGAATTAGCTTACTGACATATTATTGTTATTAGTATTAACTTGTTTTATTTATTTTACTCTCTGTGACTTCAAGTGACAGCTATGTGACCAGAACCCAGCAAGGCATAAATATGTAAGCTGTCACGCCCTTTATGCTTGAAGGCTTTTATTTAGGTAGTAAGTTTTTATTTACATTTAAATTTTAATTAATTATTTTTTAGCTTGAGTACGTATAGTTTTTATTATATTTGTTGGTATATTGGCGTGGCTAGCTGACATTTGTAAAATAATTTAATTTTATGTTCTGTACCTTGTAATGTTAACTACTTAACACCTAGTATTGTATACAATCAAGTATCAAGTATTTTCTAACTGAAAAGACAACTGTGCTGCTGGGGAGGTTGTTGCGCCACTTCTTCTTCCCAGCGATAGCACTAGGAAGTGGTGAAGGGCGGGCGTTTTTGAGGGACTGTCTTTTGTAATTTTGACGTTCGAAAAGTGCTGATTCTCAGACTATTGACTGCCTCGTTGCTCTAATGCTCAAAGTGCGACAGCTGAAAGTAACGTTGCTGGGTTAAATTTTGCTGGCCGGGAAAGTATTCATGGATTTTTCTATTAGGATTATTTTAGTAGCATAAGCTAACTCCCAATTACATGGGATGTAAACATAACCGGCGAAAGTGACTAAATACTGCCCTGTCTAATCCTTCGAAGAATATAGCGTGATGTTGTGTTACATAATATTTACTGTTATTATGAAGAAACACCATTTTACTCTGAAGGTGAAAATGGAAAAGAGGGAAGCCATTATGTGAGTGTGAGTTTATCTGGCACAATAAAATTGCTGCATGCTTCATACTTGCAACAATTTCACCGACACCATCTACCCTATCCTCCACCGCAACACAACGATACTACCTACTTTACCGAGAAATTATTGTTTGGCAGAATAGTACCACATACCTATGATGACTGGCTCGTTGGTCCGGTGGTCGCAAGCGCTACTGCTGAGCAGGAGGTCCTAGGTTCGATTCCCGGTTCGGGCAGTGTTATTGGGTTCTTTTTCCTATAGGAATTTCTTAGTAGCAGCCAGGAGTCTGGATTTGTGCCTGGTTGATGGCAGCAGGCTCGCCCGTTGTTACGTGCACTTAAACATAATTGGTGAAATATGGGTCCACCTATATATATTATATAGATCACGCGGACGCTCAACCATGAGATGGACTGACCAAATTAAATCACTGGTCGATCCCTTGTATGAGTGCACAACAAATACCAGAAATCGGAGTAGGTGATGTGAAATCGTGAGGCGAATCACATCAGCCCCTAGACAAGATACTACACGAGGACCACGACCGCCCTGACAAGAGTGCTACGAAGAAAAACAACAGGTAGGTGCACCTCTGCCTGCTCTCTGCTCTTCGGGGCGTACAGGCGTGGTGCTATGCTACTTACCTATCTATATCTATACTTATAATAAATCTGTAGAGAGGTCAATTCTGTACATGAAATATATTTCCAAAATAACTATCAGGGGGTGATCAGGGATCAATACTGATGCCAAAAATGCAATTAGTAAAATTTTTGTCTGTCTGTCTGTCTGTCTGTATAACCGTTATAGAAACAAAAACTACTCGACGGATTTTAACGAAACTTGGTACAATTATTTTTCATTCTCCTGAGCTGGTTATAGTATACTTTTCATCACGCTACAATCAATAGGAGCAGAGCAGTGAAGGGAAATGTTAGGAAAACGGGAGATGTTACTCCATTTTTAGGGTTCCGTAGCGAAATGGCAACGGAACCCTTATGGATTCGTCATGTCTGTCTGTCTGTCTATCTGTCTGTCTGTCCGTCCGTATGTCACAGCCGCTTTTTTCCGAAACTATAAGAGCTATACTGTTGAAACTTGGTAAGTAGATGTATTCTGTGAACCGCATTAAGATTTTCACACAAAAATAGAAAAAAAACAATAAATTTTGGGGGTCCCCATACTTAGAACTGAAACTCAAAATTTTTTTTTTCATCAAACCCATACGTGTGGGGTATCTATGGATAGGTCTTCAAAAATGATATTGAGGTTTCTAATATCATTTTTTTCTAAACTGAATAGTTTGCGCGAGAGACACTTCCAAAGTGGTAAAATGTGTGTGTCCCCCCTGTAACTTCTAAAATAAGAGAATGATAAAACTAAAAAAAATATATGATGTACATTACCATATAAACTTCCACCGAAAATTGGTTTGAACGAGATCTAGTGAGTAGTTTTTTTTTAATACGTCATAAATCGTAACGTAACAGAACCCTTCATGGGCGAGTCCGACTCGCACTTGGCCGGTTTTTAAGCTTGCGTCGCGTGTGCAACCTTAATGGTTAAAGCTAAACAGAAATCATGTACGACGGAAATGTTCTCCTTAAAATTATATAAAAAATATCCCGCGACAGCATATGTCTATCTTTTATGGTTGACTCAAAATAACACGTGTAACTCCCGATAGCTTAGCAGTTCGAAGCATTCTGATTATATTTGTCTACTCTTACGTTTATAACACTCTCAGTCATCCCTAATTAAAAAAGTTAACATTATTAACTATTCCATAAAAAGGAATCATAGAAATCGGTATAGAAACACCAAAGTTGTACATGAAATACGCTAATAATAAGGTAATTCAGTTCTTAAGGGGAGGATTTAAACTTGAAACTGTATGTTACATTTTCACACGTAAACCACTGAACTTATGATTTGGCAAAGAGATAGATGGCATCCTAGGGAAGGACATACTTTTTATTAGGATAGCACGTTCCCGTGGGATAATTTCCGACATCCACGCGGGCGAAGCCGCGGGCAGAAGCTAGTCTATAATATATCATGGGGCGAGTTTTTACAACAACGAGGGTCACTCGTTATTTTTTCACACCTACATTGGGAATTCAAGCTTATGTAAAGAATTCGTTCCCAAATAGCCACAGTTAAATAGGGCGAGCTCTCTCGCAGTTGTTCTATCGTGCGGAAAGATAAAGGATGCTACCTGTGGAAACTTTGTTCTAACGCAGAAGTACAGAACTTACTAAGCACATTCGTTTTTTTATCGCCGATCTACAAACGGCGGTTATTTCAGTTTTAATCGAGTTCAAAAAAAGGTTCTGAACTCGAGTGAACTTGAGTTTTTTTATGTGATATCAAAGAATTTTCGGGCATTCTCAAAAGGTTTGAACCATTTTATTTCGTCTAACATTGAACTTGTATAGTGTACCCCTGCAAAAATAAGAGATCTAACAATAGAAAGAGAATGCCACACAAAAGGAAGTGATAGAGACGACGCACTACAAAGCCAAACTTCAAAACCCGGTTCTTCTTCTTCTGTATGTACTGTATTTCAGATCTTGTTTGTCCAAAACTTCGCCACTTCCATGTCGTCGGCGGTGGCAGCACAGAGGTCACTTTAACTACATATTTTGTGACAAGTGGACCACGAAACCTGGTGTGCCATATTTAAGGGCGGGTACAGCTAGTATTCCGCCTTATCATCATCATCGGCATACTTGTTCCTTGTGCAGTGAGTACCGCTGAGTATAGGCCTCCACCCCTTTGTGACATGCTGCCCTGGTCTGTGCTAGTCTCCCCGCGATCTTCTGTAGGTGGTCCACACAACTGGCTATTGGTCTGCCTACGCTCCAGTATTCCGCCTATTTGATAAAAAATTAAAATGTCAAAACAGAAATATAAATAATAGGCACCAGTTTCTGAAAAAATATTTTCAAATAGTTTTTCACTGCAGCTATAATATTATAAACACAAGTAACAAAGTCCCCTACAAACACACGCGACACAATTTCCATAGGATCTAATAACGTGCAGGTAGACAATGATATGCGGGCGTTGTGAATAATTCCCGTCCATTGTCCCCGGATTATTCCCGGACAGCCGGACGGTCGCCATGTCCGAGCCGCCAGCCGGACACCCGACTAAAATACTGGCGACGTAAGTAAGCGAAATTGAAAATGGACTTTCTGGTTTTAGGAGTGATCATTTTAAGGAAAATGGAGAAGAGAAAAATGTTAAGTGGTCGTAATAGATGGGATAATGGATCACCATCACCGAGGCAGGTCTAAGAAACGCTGGCGTGACAATTTGAACTCGTTCCTGACCGATTGGCCGGCTAAAGCATGAGGAAGACCATAAACTCACCTAACGCTTATGCTGAGTGGAAGCCCTCTTGTCACAGTCACGACGCGCAATTGTCGACTATTTCTATTCTGCGCTCACGATTACAGATTTGTTCTTATTCGACTTCAACTTAACCTTTTTTGTATGCTCGTGTTTCTGTAACAAATAAACCTATTTTTCTTTCTTTCTTTCTATCCATGTCGCCTGGTAGCCAGTAGAGTTCTATTTATGTAGGAGCTCATCAGGGGAACTACTACCTACCATACCTATTTCTGTAACATGTAAATACATATATTAAACTTTAATTCCGCTATACTAAATATTTTGACATAACATTTTACTGTCATGGATTTCAGCAAATTAACGCCTGATACCAAAACATAAGTATAACTATTTCCATTGCCATCAAGCAGCGTTGCTGTATTTACATTTAAGGTGGGCGAGTATCTTCAGGCACAATAACACTTCAGCTTTGTTTTCGGGATGGCGACTCTGTCAAAACATCTACAATTTATTCATCTGGTTGCAATACCAGATGAATAAACTGATCTATTCTGTAAAAATCTCACCGTGAAAACTTAGATGAAGTGAACTTAAATTGAGCTGTCAATAGTGTCAATCCCTAGAATCATTGACAGCACTTCACCTAAGTATTACAGAATAGATGAACAGGTGTCCAAAGGTGGTGGTGACGACTGACCTTCAGGAGAGCCACCTTCTTTTTTGCCACACCAAAAATAATACATCATCATTTACCCTGTCTATGTTGGGGTCGGCTTCCCGTCAAACTGGATGTAGCTGAATACCAGAATTTTACATGGAGCGACTGCCTATCTGACCTCCAAAACCTACTTACTGGGTATACGATACCCCTTGGCTTACCAACAGAAGGTCGTCAGAAGATAATCCGTAACGACTGTCAAAGATCCATGAATGTCAGCCGGGACCAACAGCTTACGTTCTTTCCGACGCACGGAGGCGTCTCGGTATGAACCCAAAAACCAAAAAGCCTATTAAAGTGCTTCCTTAAAACCTACTAGTTCAGTAACAAAACCCCGCGGCGCAAATTTCCTTCGTACACGTTATAAAGAGCGTTTCTCCGTAAACTTAGCGCTCCCGACATGTCTCCTGGAGTTATTCGCTGACAGAGCTGCAAACTTCGCTAGATTGACTATTACGAGTTGCCAACTTGCATACTTGCAGCTTCTGCTAAATTGTAAGATTTCCTGCTTGTCATGGAGTCGTGTAGCTGTTTCATCTTTGATGTTCAATAAATACCCTGTAATTTAGAGTTTAAGAACTTTACAAGCATGGGGTCCTTGGTGCGATCCCCTACTTAGGCAAATTATTATTGTGTTTGGCTATTAGGTATTTCTTAATAGCAGCTCAGAGTCTGGATTTTCGCCTGATTCATGGTAATAAGCGATGAAATGTGGGTGTAATTTACATCTCTGCCTAACTCTTCTAGTAATATAAGCGTGATGTTATGTTATTTTATGTGTTTCCCTTAATTGGTATCATCACATTCATTACCTTCAGATTTAATCGGACTAAGTTTTTAAATTAGATTTTCTAAAAAAATAGAGACACTCCAGCACACTATCAATTTAACGATTTTAAAATAAATTCCAATTTCAACACAATTAATCACGATGGACTTTCATCTGTCTTCCCAAATCCAAGATGGCCACCCTACTGCCCCCCCGCGCCTGACATTATTGAATTGCCCCCTGTTATACGAAACTACCCCATACTATGAGTTTTTACTCAATTATGGCGAAATTCAGGGGGTGGTTAGTTCCAAACCGCATTATATCGTTATTTCGACCGTCCAGTGGGCGCAATTTGGACACAATGGAACTCGTTGGTTACTGAATGGACGGTATTTCGGGTTTTTGCTGAAGTGGCCACAATTTAATGACTGCGACATTGGTTTGCTGGTCACGAGTGTGGCTGCTGAGCGCGCGGGTTTCAGTTAGATTCCCAGGTCAATGTGTATATTAAGACTAACTTTTGCCCGCAGATTCACCTGCGTGGAGGTCGGAAATCATCCTACAGAATGTCCTCCTACTAAAAATTATCCTAAGTCCTAAGGTCTACCGTGTATATTCCAGGTCTTTAAGTCCGGGGTCTTCAAGTCCGTTAAGCTGTTTAAGCGTGAAAAGGTAACTAACAGGTAGAGTTACTTAGATATTTATAACATTAGTATAGACTTTTCCGGTAGCACGTCATGCTCTGCCACAGATTAGGATACTTCATACTCAGTACTTACATACAAATAGAAAAGTTAAGTATGAATGTTCGCCGTCGAAGTAGATCACGGTGAAGGTGATGTGACAATCAGAGAAGGCTTGCAGAGCCAACGTGGCCAGAAATATGACAATCAGAGGAGGCTTGCAGAGCCAACGTAGCCAGAAATGTGACAATCAGATAAGGCTTGCAGAGCCAACGTGGCCAGAAGTGTGACAATCAGATAAGGCTTGCAGAGCCAACGTGGCCAGAAATGTGACAATCAGATAAGGCTTGCAGAGAGAGTCAACGTGGCGAGAAATGTGACAATCAGAGAAGGCTTGCAGAGCCAACGTGGCTAGAAATGTGACAATCAGATAAGGCTTGCAGAGAGAGCTAACGTGGCCAGAAATGTGACAATCAGATAAGGCTTGCAGAGCCAACGTGGCCAGAAATGTGACAATCAGATAAGGCTTGCAGAGCCAACGTGGCCAGAAATGTGACAATCAGATAAGGCTTGCAGAGCCAACGTGGCCAGAAATGTGACAATCAGATAAGGCTTGCAGAGAGAGTCAACGTGGCGAGAAATGTGACAATCAGAGAAGGCTTGCAGAGCCAACGTGGCTAGAAATGTGACAATCAGATAAGGCTTGCAGAGAGAGCTAACGTGGCCAGAAATGTGACAATCAGATAAGGCTTGCAGAGCCAACGTGGCCAGAAATGTGGCAATCAGTTAAGGCTTGCAGAGAGAGCCAACGTGGCCAGAAATGTGACAGTCAGATAAGGCTTGCAGAGCCAACGTGGCCGGAAATGTGACAAACAGATAAGGCTTGCAGAGCCAACGTGGCCAGAAATGTGACAATCAGAGAAGGCTTGCAGAGCCAAAGTGGCCAGAAATATGACAATCAGATAAGGCTTGCAGAGCCAACGTGGCCAGAAATGTGACAGTCAGATAAGGCTTGCAGAGCCAAAGTGGCCAGAAATATGACAATCAGATAAGGCTTGCAGAGCCAACGTGGCCAGAAATGTGACAGTCAGATAAGGCTTGCAGAGCCAACGTGGCCAGAGATCGCAAAAGACAAAAGGCTTGGAAGGAAAAGCAGCTTTGCACACACTATAGGTTCACAAAAAAACAAGTATGAATGCGGATTGTTGTAAGAAAAGAGAAAACTTCGTAATCCGAGTTTTTGTTATAATTGTGAGGAAATAACCTCATTTCACGATAATTTGACGTAGAGTGGTCGCAATCTACTACCAAATGAGACTTCTCGAGCGAATGGGTACTGTTGAGTGGCTCGGGTCCACCGTTGGGTAATTATTGGCATTGCGAAGGGCTCGTGTGTGACAGAAGCCATTAAGTGGCCTATTTCTTAAATCTGGACTTTACTTTTAAAATAGGTAATTTATGACGGTCTGTTATAAACTACCTGAAATAAATAAAGAAAGAAAGATTAACGTTTATTTGGACAAAGTTCGTGAAAAACCAATAACACAATACACAAGTGAAAATAAAAATAGAAAAAAATTATGTAATGTAATGTGTATGTCTATTTTAAATGTATAGATATCAAGATGAATAGATTCAAGGTGTGTCAAGTTGAATGGTACAATTGAAAAAACCTATGATTAAACGACGGCTATATTGATTGAAAATCAATACCTTAAGTAGTCACAAACCCTTCGTGAAGTCAAACACGAAGGAAGCATTCTAAAACATTTCCCAAATCCCCTTCATACTCGTACACAAACTTAAACAGAAAATAGACGGTTTCCGCCAAAAAAGACGCCATTTTACATCGAATGACGTAACAAAAAAGTTTCTATTACAATTTCCTGTTACGGAACTCTAAAAATACTTTGTGGAACTCGATCACATCAGCTCTCGTCGAATCGACGGAACCCTTAAGCTTACGTCAATCCTAACAAACGTCATTTTGAGGGCTTTATGAAGAGACAAAGAAAATTGAACCTTATGTTTGCATCAAAAGTTTCGTTTTAGCTTATTTTTCCTAGTTTACCAGCAAATATTTTCATGGGGAAAAGTGGACTTTAATCTGTTTACCAAAAGGTTGAATTCAAGTTGTTCGAACAGTTGTGGAATACTTTATCGGTAAGGCAGCGTTACAGTGACGTATCGATGTGGTTTCAATTTACATTTATGATATGATGTAGTTTTTATGGAAGAAAAATGTATGATTTTTGTATTGGGTTACGAAAAAATAGAGCGATTCCAGAATTTATTTGTTTTTTTTATCAACAAATGGTCGCCGAGTTATGTATCGATAGCGATTTAGAAATTCGAGAGAGAGATAAGTCTCTCTTGTTACCCGAGATAAGTATTAACAAGTGCTCATACTGAGGGGAACCGTTCATAAACTTAAACTATTTATGTACACATCTGTGGAGAATCCTGGCGGAATTAATGTTAATACTGATTAAGTAAAATAATTGAGATAGACCGCTAAACTAATTGTTGACGAGATTAAGCTGATTTTGTTAGCAATGGATAGGCTTATCTGAATAGTAATGTTTGTGAGTTTGAAAGTAATCAACCTCAATCGGGGAGAGGGTAGCAGGTCTGACCGGCCTATGGTCCACCTGGAGTAGTTCCCGCTCGGCAATGTGGCTATTTTCATTAATTTGTTTATTCCCACTGCTAGGCAAGGCTTCTCTACTCTCTCTCTATCTCTCTCTGTCCAGAGCTGCCAAGGTTCCAAGGACCAATCTTTATTAAAGGAATCCAGTCAATGTGTGTTATTATTATAATTTTTAATTTATTTTTCCTCGAAGAGCTCGTTGCTATCGAAGGTTAATCACGGCTTACCGCGGTCGGTTTGTGGGTGGGTGAACATCTATTACATATCGAGTCCCGTGCCTGCCGTTGGTCCCGGCTGACATTTGTAGATCTTTGATAGTCATTAAGAATCGTCAGAAGCCCAAAAACCTGACAACCAGTCTTACCAAGAGATATCGTGTTTCCCATGAACGGGGTTGTAGAGCTCAGATAGAAGTCGCTCCATGTAAAATATTGGTATTCAGCTGCATCCGATTAGACTGGAAGCTGACCCCAACATAGTTGATGAAAAAAGGCCAGACAGACACAATTAAGTTTTTTTTTTGTGTAGGAATTGTTCAGTGGTAGGCTCCCCCAGACCACGGGGGATTACGCGGCATGCTATGACCTTTGCCATCCCACAAAATAATATCTGATCAAAATAATGTCAGCCTCATTTGAACGCTCTCCACTTCAAACTCCTAGATGTGAACGCAGCCCTACTGGTTCGATTGACGAGCGATTACCAGTCGTGGGTCGATCGCGTCAGGGTCACTGTATACTGATTTAGGACATGTTTACTGACGGATACTGATCGGTAGCGGTTACTATAACTACCAGTAGTTGTGGGTTAACTAGAATCAGTGTTGTTGATGTTACGATTACTTTTAAGGTTTTTAATGTTTGGAATTCAAATGAAGGAACTTTTGAAGCATTTGTTACATTGCATTGCATTTTATTTTATTTCCATTTTTTTATCTTGTAAACGCTGTTATTGGCAGGGCCGGCTATGGAATAGTTGCGTAACAAACTATCATGTTATTTAGGTGTAAAATTAATAAACTTTATAAAAGTCAAATAAGAATTTATAAATTCATTGTACGGACACATTTTTGCAGTCTTATGACATAACAGTTAATAGATACAAAGAGTCATCTTGACACATTCACCACAAACATTGAGGTTTTGTTCGCAAAGTCCAACATATCAGTAGCAATGGCGAATTTTTTGATGCCCTATGATTCTTTTTCTCACTTGTACATATGTATTATTATTTTAGACTTAATTTGATTCTTATGTGAATAAAGTTATATGATTAAAATGTCAAAATAAATTAGACCTCGTGAATATCACTACAGACAAGTCACGTGCTTCTGTCAGCTAGGTAAACCAGACCTCGGTGATTCGTGATCAGCAAATCTATAAAAACCGCTTTTTGGTAACATTAGCATAATCAGCCTATTATGTTCGTACTGCTGGACACAGGCCTGCTTTGTGCGAGAGGGAGTGAGCCGTAATCCACCACGCGGGCCCAGTGCGGGTTGGTAGATGTCACATGTCTTCGAATTTTATGTTTTTGGTCATGCCGGTTTCCTCACGATGTTTTCCTTCACCATTTTTAGAGCAGTGGTGATGAATAATTTACACAAAGTTAAGCGCTTGTCTGGGTTCGAACATACGACCTACAACTCGTAAGTCACGGCCGTTACCACTGGGCCACCACTGCTCCTTTGGTAACATTAGTGGTCATAATGTAGTGTGGAGTCATTGTAGATTGCAAACCTCAAACCCAATAATTGAAACCGGGGACAGACGACGGTGCTGCTGCTCATAGCAACATAAACAAAGAAGAATCACCAAACATTTCAAAATCAAAATCAAAAGTTATTTATTCAAATTAGGCTGAGAATCAGCACTTTTCAAACGTCAAAATTATATAAGACAGTCCCCCAAAACGCCCGCCCTTCACCACTTCCTAGTGCTTTCGCTGGGATGAAGAAGTGGCGCAACAAACTCCCCAGCAGCAGCACAGCTGTCTGTTCAGTTTGTTCACTTGACGATCGAAATTAGTCTAGAACAACCATGTAACGTGCCTCACGCCTGACCCACATCGGCGCACTAAGACGTGGGTATCGGAGAGGCTACATATTATTGCAAGGGCCGCTATAACTATCACATTGACTAAGCAATTGGCACGCGGTCGTGAGCAGCTGATTGAGTGTGATGCTCTGTGATAACGTAACATCAAGCCTGTATTGTCCAAAGAGATAGGCAGTATATAATCGCCAATTAAGTCACATATAATAGGACGGCGAGCCTTTTGCCAAAACCGGCCACAACTCCACTCGACTCGACTCTAACTAAGATATTCTCAAAGGAAAAAACCAATAACATATAGCTTTGCCTGGGGATCGAACCCAGGACCCCGTGCTCAGAAATCACGCTTATAATCAGTAGGCCGACGAGGCAGTCGTGAAGTCGGACTTCACAAAAGTTACATGAGCTATTTCTGGGTTGTGGAAGATAGAGGCACTGGTATTCAGCAGCATCCGTTTAGACCGGAAGCCGAGCCTAGCATATGTAGTTGGGAATAGGCTAGACAGATGGTGATCAAGTTCATGTTCACAATAAATATCTGGTCAAAACAAAGTCGTATTCCTTAGCTCGTTCTCTATTCCTTCCTACTATAATTAGTTCGTCAAGTGAAGCATGTAGACGAAACAGCCCTTATCTAAAACTAACTACAGAACGATTGCGTCGGGCCGGAATAAGAATAGTAAGTTATGCGATGTGTGGCGGAGTGGGGTGATCGCACGCCAGCACCACACGGAAGATGTGGTCAGAAGGACTTTCACATGGATGATATTATCTATACAGCGTGGCAGGGACCTCCGTGCGCAACCTGTTACTATGAAATCACAACATGATTCTGGACCAGCATACGTTATTTAAAAATAATCGGATAATATTAAAAAAAAAAAATTGCTGTTTGACCATTGCACTTTTGTAGGAAACAACTTTTTTATATTATTTGAAGCGAAATATCTTCTATAGGTACAAGCAGACTGATTCATGGGTTTGAGCTGCGTTGTTACGGTAAGTCCATAGATGGGTGACCGACCATTTTTCACAAACTTAAACAGCTGGGGATAGCATTGCCAGGCGTCCGGTTAAGCCGGACATAGGTAGGTTTTTTGATTGCGTGTCCAGCCAAAATAAACCGTGTCTGGCTTGTCCGGCTTTTGTTAGGCTTTTTACATTTCGCAAACGAACGAGCGCTGATGACTGATTATGACAATAATCAAAAAAGCTTGATTTTACATACAATTTTTTGGTCGTACCTATTAATACTGAGACACAAAATCCTCAATAATATAGGGTGTCCGGCCTTTCTACCCAAATGTCCGGCCAAACTGGCTGGTCTGTCCGGTTATTAGGTTTGGCGACCTGGCAACCCTAGCTGGGGATATGGTTTGGAGAGCACAAGACTTCACAGAAATATAACACAACCATGCTCATACTTTGCTCACCAAGCAGCCTCGCTGTTCAGCGGAGGAAATGCGGAACGCACTATCAGTAGCAATGGTTTTCATTTTGACAGTTCAACAACATTCATTGCGTTATTTACGTTGCTGAGCAGAAAAATTTTTCGAACATATATGAAGCAATGTATTAGCTACATCGTTCAAAATGTAGTGTGTTACGCAATTAGCGTGCTAGTTTGAAGGCATCCTAATAACCTGAGCAATGATGCTTGGCTTGTTTGCCTGGGTAAATAAAAATAATAATTTATTGAATAAAACGTTTATAAAAACATTTGGCCAACAGTAGTAAGATTTCCCATACAATTATAGTGCCTAAAAATATTTTTATTACAGGTGCTGGAATGTAATGATGGTTCGGAATTGGAATGAGGCATGAGACATTCCAGCTCTACATAGGTTAGCATCGTGCTTGTGATGCCAGTAGTAATGTACCATCACGTGATCCGTTAGCGAAACCAACCACCAAAATTAGGAGGTAAAGATCTCATAGAGGTTGGGGAGCCCCGAATATTTCAACAACGGAACACTTTAGGGCAGCGTATCCCCGGACGTATACTAACTATTGTTTATCATATTATTATGTAAGCAGGCGTCCTTTATGTCTGGAGGCTTTTATTTAGGTAGTAAGTTCTATTTATGTTTTTATTATTTATTTCTGCTTTAGTTTTCAATGTTCTTATAGGTATATAGGCGTTTGCTAGCTGACATATTGTGGCAAATAATTTAGTTTATTGTGGCAAATAATGTAATTTTTCGTAATGTTAATTACTTATTGTTGTATATTATCAAGTTCTTCTAACTGAACAGATAGCTGTGCTACAGGACAGTTTGTTGCGCCACTTCTTCTTCCCAGCTAAAGCACTAGAGAGTGGTGAAGGGCGGGCGAGCCGGGGGACTGTCGCATGTATAGTTGACGTTCAAAAATTGCTGATTCTCAGCCTAGTTTGAATAAATGTCTTTTGATTGTGCACTAGCTAGCTTTCATTGAAATATGTTCGGACCTGTTGGTTGAAGTCTAGGAAATGGATTTTCTGTATTCTCCTATTTCATGCCACACATGTATGCCTACTTATGTGTGTGTTCTACTAGTTAATGTCCTGTGTGTGTGTGTGTGTGCAAAGTAAGTTAATGTTAGGATGGCTATCAGATGGGGCGAGCTCCAAACGATCGTCTTTTGTTGGGAGCGATCACGAAAATTGCGTGTTTCTTAACGAATCGCTTTTATTTTCGTATGGAAATGCGAAGGTGGAGCTGTGGGTTATTGTATGCGGTTTTATGATTATCTTTGAGGTAGGAGCGGGTACTCACAGGTATATTATTCTAAGTCTTTCGATATTTTGAAGATGGGACATATGTAACTGATCCTCTAAAAACTTATTGACCATCTTCTATAGACACTTTTTTTAAATTAATCTCTAAAAACATTTTACGCTCATACTGCACACATTTTCAAATAATTGAGTTTCTTTTTAATTTACTTTGTCTTAAAAAAAAACTTTTTCCCTTTCCATTCTTGGATTCAACAAAAAAACAACAGACTTCCAAAAACGACACTACAAAGTGAAAAATAACTTTAATTTCGGAAGTCGGTGTCGTTGGGTTCGCATTTTCGTTGTTTGCCACCGACTTTCGAAATTAAAGTTATTTTTCACTTTGTAGTGTCGTTTTTGGAAGTCAGTTGTTTTTTTTTGGAAAAAAGTTTTTATTTTTCACTTTTAAGTTGTAATTTTTACCAGTAATTTTGGTTTAAAAACCAAACTACTGAACCGTTTTTGATGAAATTTCTATGGGACCATTTGGGAAGTATACCCTTTCCAACGAAAAATCGAGAACCTCCTCCTTTTTTAGAAGTCGGTTAAAAAAACATATACATCGTGTTGCTCAGTGAATGTTCCCACGTCACTCATGTGACTATCACTGACACATCTCACTACGTCTCACACATGGCCAGGCAGTAAATCCCGAACTTTGCTCGCGTCATGTTCGTTATGTGCTCACAAACGAGCTACCAACCGTACGCCGAAGTAATACCAACGTCACGGTAATAAAACACGTTTATTTTCATTTCGCCGAACGTCTGAATAAAGAAGTTTCTTATAGTCTTTTTATTTACGTATACCTTGTGACCTTTCACTCACTAGGTATTTGTACTTGGGAGTTTCTTGGTTAGATTGATGAAATGAAAACAATATTATATTCTTACAAAGAGCGGCTCGAGGCTAAGTAATAACAACCGCGTGGGTCGAACAATCAGACTGTCGAGTTCAGTGCGTGGATGGGTCCGTGGATAATCTATTTCATACCATGACCCGTGCCTCGAAAAGCAAGTCACGCAGGTTAAGCCGTTGGTTTTGGATGTTATTGGTAATTCTTTGACAGTCGATACGGGTAGTCAGAAGCCAGATAGTCTGACAACCAGTCTGACCGAGGGGTATAGGGTGTAGGGGTATTGCTCCATGTAAAATACTAACTGCTTCCGAACAACTTCAGCTACATCCGGTTAGACTGGAAGCCTACCCCCACCCCAACATAGTTGGGAAAAGATTAGGCAGATGATTATATTCTTTCAAAAACGTACGTACAAAAGAATAATCTTCATTTCCACGTCCGTGAAGACTGAGGAGGATTTAACGGGTAGAACCCGCCCAAATTACAAAGCACACATTCACAGCTGTCGCTTACAATGGTACTTCGCAATTCCGGCGGCTTATAGCGCGCGTCCGAAAATAAGCCGGTATTAAATGTGGTTTATGTTAATACCTTGTTACCGCTGGGTAAGAGCCCGTTGTCCTGTGGAAGCGACGCTACTTAAGTCGACTTAATAGAAGACGAAGTGACCATCAGAAACCGCCGCATAGTCAGTCCATTGCCTAACGAGACGCTAAAATAAATGCCAATATCTCATTGTTGGTTTTAGTCCAAAGTACATCCCATTACTAAAAAAATATTTTACGTAGGTGCCGTTCGGGAACTGAAAACAATATTGACAAACTGTTTCTCCGAACCGTACGTTACGAAAACTTGTGTAATATTATACATATACATGCAAATGTGGATGTAAAAGTGAAAATCTGTGAGTTTCAACATGTTTTGCCATATTATGAAGGAGTGCTGTTTTCGCAGTGTGAGTCTGTAAGAAAAACTTATATTTAGTACATCTTTTTCTAGTGACAATTGTCTGACTAAAGAGGAAACCAGTGAGGATTGTTTCTAACAAATAAAGATATTTCCAAGATGTACTCGTATAGTGACGGAAGTGTCAGTATACGGTAGTTTATAAATAGTGGCTGACAGCTGTCGGTATTTTTGATCTTAAACATAGCCCGAATACAACGCTTTTACATTTTAAATACTATGTCGGTGTTTGTAGAATTACCCTAAAATATTAGACCGTATCTAAGTACAGATTCAACAAGTCCATAATATGCCATGTATGATGCGTTTCTACTCACTATTGGTGCCAGTATGTACATCGTTAAAGATAAACTAATGTCAAGCGTTTCAAAATTCGCCAAAGATGTAAACAACAGTGGCCGCTCGAAATTGTCTATGATTTAGTTATGTAGCGGTATGAATTTTAAGTTTTGTTGCTATCGATGTTACAATATTTTTTAGTACTGTTTCATCAGTATTTTTTATATTGAGATATTTTCATGAGTTAATTTAGTTAAGTTTGATTTGAAAATCGTGAAAACGAACAAGATACTAATACAATTATATATTGCACTGGTCGCAAAACGTTTATCTCTAATGTCAGTGAGGCCGTCAAGGCAAGAGGTGCCAAATATAAAAGGAGATGTCCCTTTCTATATGGACGTTGGTATTTTATTCCGAGAAAAATCTAACAGGAACCAAACTACACCCATATAAAAGCTACAAAAATATGGAACTTGGAACCACTAAAACAATATTTTTAGACCTCCCCATTTAAGCGAAGTATTATAAATTATTTAATATTAGTCTATATTATTTGTTGATGGCAGCCCAAATTAAACCTCCCACACACTTTGACAATGTCTTAAACCTCTTATACACGGTCCATCTGTACTTCCCGCCAAGGTCATGAACGATGCACGACGAAAAACAACGTTCCTAGGTTCGACGGATTTGAACGACCAATATTGCATCAAGTGAGAGCTCCCACCCTACCCTACTCCTACCCTACTTCTACCCTACTCCTACCCTACTTCTACCCTACTCCTAACCTACCCTACCCTACTCCTACCCTACTTCTACCCTACCCCTACCCTACTCCTACCCTACTTCTACCCTACTCCTAACCTACTCTACCCTACTCCTACCCTACTTCTACCCTACCCTACTCCTACCCTACTTAGAAAGAAAAGAAATAAAGAAAATACGTTTAATTGCGGAAAACACAACGCAAGGAAGGAACACAAACAGAAGATTTGTCAAGTTGACATGAAAACAGAAATAGAAACGCTTTCCACTACATCCTAAAGTGCCGAATGCCTATCACGCCAACGTAAGGAGAAGACTGTGTTTCAAGAAGCTAAAGTTTAGTTAGCATCACATAGCTTAGCATAGCTTTATCGCATCATTCCATAAGCAGGACGTCACCCTAACAGAACGTGCGGCTGAATCAAATGAAATAGTTAATTTAATAGTGGCGCGTCTATGGAGATTATTGTACTGCATATCATTTGAATGGTTTATTAGGTAGTGGGAGACTCCGGCCGTTATGTAAGGTTTATATTTGCTTTGAGTAGGCGATAAGGATTATGATTAAATCTTTTGTTGTGCTTAGTGAAACGTTTGACATTGTGAAAGAATTAGTTAAGTTATTTGGAGAGCATTTTGTTAACACTTTAATGATTAGTGCGTGTGCCAATGTGTCCAAAATCTACGCATGGTAAAAGACAGGGTGACGGGGATGTCGACGTTTTATATTATCCTAAAATTGCCCTAAAGTATATGTAAAATCAACTAAATTGGTTTATATACTTAGTAGCTTTTAAGAAAATCGCGGACATACATGCATACGGCACCCTGATTGCGTAACATACTATCAATCAAGATCATTTTGAAGTATATTGCTAATCTATTGTTTCATAAATGTTCATAATATTGCCAGATATATATTGCCTGCTCAACAACGTAGGTAAATAAAGCAATGAACGTTGTTGAACTGTCACCTATTGCTACTGTTACAGTTGGTTAACGTAACATAATAAGTCACGTGAAACATCGCGCCCTTAGTGTGTTACGCAATTACCCAGTAGGTCGAACACAAACCCTCATGATGATGCCCAGTTCTAAGGTATCATCGTGTGTAACGCTGGTCACCCATTCCAGCAGTCTCACGACCTTCTCAAACCAACCCATCACTCCGCAAATAAAAACCGACACTAACACATTCAACCCCCAATCGTCTCCTACCGACACTTCCAAGGATTTATTTCGGTTTTCAATAAAAGTAAAGTCTCCATCTGTCGTGTACCAGCGGGCCCGCCGCGCTCGCGTTGAGCTGTCGCGGCCGTTTCTCCTCCAAGTAAATAAGGGTTGCTCTCGTTCTAACAGATCTGCTAAATCAGACGTAAATACGGAGATATTTTACTAGTCGTCGATTGTGGAATATTTGAACTGTAAATTGTAAGAGATTTTCTTGAACTTTTATTTTACGGTGCGAATAAAAAATAGAAAATGTTTCCAGTATTATAGAGGATAGAAAACTTTCATTTCAGAAGGAGTCCACAGGGTTGGTAACGATTTTACTTAACTTCTAGTGTTAGTCCGTTACAGACACGATATACAATTAAAACTCAGCGTGGAGCTGCATCCACCTCCGCAACATCGGGCAATCCCACCGACCTGCGACCACACTGAGCACACTGTTGCGGCGGAACACGCGTTAGCAGGGATGAACATCTTTCCCTAATAATGGCAGCAATAATATGCAGAGATTTTGCCAGTTATGTAATAATACTTTGCGCCATCCGAGATGGAAAACTGGACCCTACGCTCTAGTTGCACTGCAGTGCAGACGCTAGAATTTTTGACTCTAGGACATGCTGGTTTTCTCACGATGTTTACCTTCACCGTTTTGAGAGCAATAGTGATGAAATAATTTACAAAAAATAATGCGTCTGTCTGGGTTCGAACATACGACCTCCAACTCATAAGTCGCGGCCGTTACCACTGGGCCACTGGGTCTAATGTTTTAACAATAATATTTATAATATGTATTTCAAGAATAATTGAGATTATAAAAAATTGGGAAATGGGATTATCATTTATACCAGGCATTACTCATTAGTAGCGGCCGGAGTCTGACTTCGCAGTAGGATAGTTTCTAACAACATCAATAAAGCAGTTTGAAGATAAATCAATAGTGTTTGAGTTTGATTCAGTTCGGTTCGTCGAGTTGATGAACGAACTCTACCCTTTCAGTTCCTAAGTTGAAATGGGAGGTACACAGAGGGAACTGACGTGCTATGTGAGCGATGAATGCGATGCAACGCGATGTGTGACGTAACGAAATATTCTATGTTATTTTGGTTTTCCCTATTGAAAATCGTCGTCAATCACAACCTGAATTATTTTTAAGGGTATTGCTAATACATTGCTTCATATATTCGAAACATTTGTCTCCTCAACAACATGAATAACGCAATGAATGTTGTAGAATGGTCAAAATGAAAGCCATTGCTACTGTTAGTATGTTACGCTACTACCCGCAGGAGGATGATGATGACGATGACTGCAATCACCAATTAAGTATTTTAAGATTATACCAATAAAACTACTTTATGAATGTTGTTAGTTCGAAAATACTATAGTCTAAGGTTAGTTCATAGGGTGCATACAATGTCACAGCAGCCTGACCCCCCCTCCCCCCCCCGCATAGGACAGAAACTAATCGATTAACTCGCAGTTTTAACTAGTAAAACTTTCACTCATTGATATTCCGCCGAGTTCCGCTGCTACGCCCAGTTCATTCGTGAGTTTATTTAAGAACTGTTACCGAACCAGAATTAACATATGGGAACACTCGTTTTAAGACGATGAAAGAATAAAAATTGAGGATGGTGAGTAATTGGGCATGAAGACAGTTATGTCTTCCATCTATTAAACCGAACACAGCAATATTTTTGAAAGAAAATACATTTATTTTAGCACAGACTAAAAGATGCACAACGTAACATATCGTAACGTATTATTGTAGTACAAGTAAAAGGAGAAATATTAAAAACAAAAAACTTGAGAGGTGTCAAGGGACGCCCGGATAGAACGAAGTTCAAAGAGAGAGAGAAAGAGAGACAGACAGAGGAGCGCGCGCACGCCGCACGGCTTACAACTATAGCAAAAAGTGTCGTTCCAACTTTTGGTCTTAATTTTTTTCCGTCTAGCCCCCTTCCCGATAAGGAACTTCGTTCCAACAAATAAAACCGGCCAAGTGCGAGTCGGACTCGCCCATGAAGGGTTCCGTTACGTTACGATTTATGACGTATTAAAAAAAAACTACTCACTAGATCTCGTTCAAACCAATTTTCGGTGGAAGTTTATATGGTAATGTACATCATATATTTTTTTTAGTTTTATCATTCTCTTATTTTAGAAGTTACAGGGGGGGGGACACACATTTTACCACTTTGGAAGTGTCTCTCGCGCAAACTATTCAGTTTAGAAAAAAATGATATTAGAAACCTCAATATCATTTTTGAAGACCTATCCATAGATACCCCACACGTATGGGTTTGATGAAAAAAAAAATTTTTAGTTTCAGTTCTAAGTATGGGGACCCCCAAAATTTATTGTTTTTTTTCTATTTTTGTGTGAAAATCTTAATGCGGTTCACAGAATACATCTACTTACCAAGTTTCAACAGTATAGCTCTTATAGTTTCGGAAAAAAGCGGCTGTGACATACGGACGGACAGACAGACAGACAGACAGACAGACAGACAGACATGGCGAATCCATAAGGGTTCCGTTGCCATTTGGCTACGGAACCCTAAAAAGTGTACAGTCAAGGTCAAGAGCAGGCCCATTTAGAAAAAAAGTGCGTTGTGAGAAATTAGCAGGAAAGTGAGCCTCACGGCTGCGCCAAGTAGGGCCAGCACCCTAATTGCATAACACACGATCAATCGAAATCGGTTTCATTTTGACAGTTCAACAACATTCATTGCGTTATTTACGTGTTGAGCAGACAAATTTTTCGAACTTATGAAGCAATGGATTAACAATTTGCTTCAAAATGATTCAGATTACGATTGATCGTGTGTTACGCAATTAGGGTGCAGTTCAGCAAAATTGCATGACGCTGGTTTTCAATTGAACTTGATAGTTCTTAGGACTGGCAAGAGAAAAAGGAAGGTGGTGGTGTGTCTGCACGTGTGCCCTGTTGATGACAATAGCCTCGCCCCCTATCACGTGGGGCTTCAAGATAACTGGCGAATGTGCTATGTGCATAATATATGTAATCGTCAACTCAGCTTAACCCATCGGAAAAAGGCGTGATGTTTCACTAAGAACAATGCTTTTACTTTAAATGAGCTAAAATGCCGTAGTTAAGGATAATTATTATCACAACACATCGATCACTTAATACTTTCCTCATCGATATTCATTATTCTGTTCATTTCTCAAAGTTGGCAGCTGCACCACTATGCACGTAAACCTCGCAACGTCGCATCGCGCGATGTTTGACAACGTCGCATTTGCATGCTCCGCGCGTCTTGAACAAATTCAGAGGAGACGTGTCTTTTCAGTGTCAAACGCCTTCCTACGCTTTGATTTAAACTTAGATTATTGCACGGAAATATGGAGAATACTTATTCAAAGGAATGTGGAGGAACTACGAGGTTTTGTGAAGAAATATGAAGTATTTTTTCTCTTGATATTTGTATCGGTGGTACTCGTAAGCTCGTTCAGTTCAATCTTGGAACGAAGTTCCTTATCGCGCGTTGCGAAACGGGGCCAGAAGGAAAAAATTAAGACCAAAAGTTGTAACGACACTTTTTGCTATAGTTGTAAGCCATGCGGCGTGCGCGTGTTTCTCTGTCTGTCTCTCTCTTATAGAAAGCAAGCCAGATTTTTTTGTCTGTTTTTTTATTTGTTAATAATAAAAAAATATTATTTTAACTTTAAAAAAATAAAATTTTATTACAATTCCTTCACTAATAAATCGAAAGGAACTTTGTTCCATCCGGGTGTCCCTTGACACCTCTCATGTTTTTTTTATTTTTGGTACAACTAAGAGTACATAACATAGAATTTAATATATTTTGTACTACGAAGATTGTTTTAGAACTTGTCACTCGTGTTAATGTTGTTTCATAGTTTTTTTTATTTTCTTTTAAGTTGAATGTCTTCATGTTGTTTTAGTTTTTATTGACAGTTGTTGTTGTTTTTCGACAGAATGTAAAAATATTGTTAATGAATTAATTCAATATTAGTATTAGGGAATGATGGTACCTTCCCGTGCAAACATTTCACCGTGAAAACTTATGACAAGTGAGCTGGCATTCCACCTAGGTATTGACACTATTGACAGTTCACTTCACCTAAGTTTTCACGGTGTGATTCTTACAGAATAGATCAGCCGGTCTAGGTAGAGGTAAAGTTTGGTAGAAATCTTTATTAAAAATTGACATCAAGGTGACCTAAAATCCGCCTGTTAGGTCACCTTGGTTCGTAAGGAACTTAATTCTTTAAACACGAAACTTTAATGCCATCCGTTAGGTCCAAAGAAGACCCATTTTTAGCATCTATTTAAAACTATAGACACAATCTAAACTAATATTATAAAGAGAAATGGTTTGATTTTTTGTATGTTTGTTTGTTACGCTTTCACAATAAAACGGCAGAACGGATTTGTATGAAATTTGGCACAAGGGTAGACCATGACTTGGATTAGGACATGATACAGGATACTTTTTATACTGATATTTTCACGGGGTCGGGGCTTATGCTTGTGAAACCGAGGGGCGCAGCTAGTGATAAAAATAAAATTGTTAGCTCTTGTTACTTCTTTGAGTCTGAGAGACATGATCTTTTAATCCACGTCTAATGACGTAGAAGTCAGGCTCGCTACTTTTCCAAATGGCTTATAATTTTCCACGGCATGTATGTAGGTACAAGCCATTCTCATAAGTTAGACTTGATATGAAAGTTAATAACAAAATACAAAACCGAGTAATTTCAAGCAGTGCATTACATCAACGAGTTAATTTGCCGGCAGCCGCAGCGCGTACATACACACAGAGGGAGAGGGGCGGCAGACACGCAGCTATACGCAGCTAATATGAATGAGAATTACGATGTCGATGGTGCGTGCAGTAACTCAACGGGGAGTATGAATCAGAGAAGCTGTCAAGTTGTATCGATATGCGTTAATGATGCAAACTCAAATGAATAAATGAAAGTATTTGCTTCTTGAAGGTACAGACTTTACCTAATAAAGACATGACTGTGCTTGGGTGTTTCACAACGACGATTTCTAGCTTTTTAGCAGCCTATTAGTTCATTTGTTTACAAAGAGATTCAATACTCAATTAATATTGCATTCCCTATTGTGTACATACATAGGGTGGTTCAGTCTATTGGAGTAGGTAAGTTATTGCAGGTGAGACTGAACAGGTCCACTCAATCTGATTGGTTCTTTCCTCAAAATACCATTTCAGACATCGATCTGCATAGTCTTCCCATCATCTGACCAAGATTAAGTCTGGACTTTAACAGAGACTGTGACCCCTGAATTTGTTTTAGCTTTTCTTCTCAGAGTATTCAGATAGCAAACGCCGACGGCATCTAGTTATAAAAATGTCATTGACTTGTAAAAGTATTTGTACTAACCTACTTACAGAAATAGAATAATTTATTATTTTACTTACACAAGTGTCAATAAATCATAATGTTTACCTGCCAATCGATTCTGTAAAAATCTCACACCGTGAAAAGTTAAGTGAAGTGAGCTTAGAGTGAGCTCTCAATATTAGTGTCAATCCCTAGCATTAGTTGGAACGACAGCTCACTCCACGCTCACTTCAACTAAGTTTTCACGGTGAGATGGTTACAGAATGACACTGCTGTAGCTTATGTAAAAGTTGTCTCCGTGTGTAAAGATTACATCATTAGCGACATCCGTTTTAAAGCTTATCTTATTTATACCCTAAAGTTTACCAGTAAACCCCTACTCCAAGTTAATACAATTATAAAGGGGTCTACAGAGCCAGCAGACAGACAGTTACAGGACCCCATAATACAGAATAACATTGTTGAATTGTAAGTATTGATTGTGATTGTCTATGGGGTACCCATGTACCGCCATGCACGACAATCAAGCCAAATAGTATAGGATACTTAGATAAAATCATTTCTTTGTCCAAAACATGAGTCAATAAGAACACAGACAGTACAGACAGCGTGATCATATATGGATCACTGTTGTCTGAATTAAATTATTTATTATTATTATTATATAGCCATCAAGTAAGGTTATATTGAAATTGTTATTTTAAGTCGATTCGCACGAATTTACTCGCCCGAAACGGCGAATCATTAGTTTAAAATAATATTATTTTTTCTATAGGCGACTCGCACGAAGTTAATTTATTTGCGGGCGAGTCGACGACTCCAGAAATGTGTAAAGTAGGCAATTGGTACATTTTGAATTTTATGCAATAAAGTATTGGTAATAGGACCAGCGCACAGAAGGGGCAATTCACCAACTCGACACGAGAGACTGGACACACGTGTGTCCAGTTGGTGAAACTCAAAATTAGTATCACTTATTATTTCGTCATCTGGACATGCCAAGATTTTTACGCGTCCACATATTAATATATAATAGCCTTTTATTGAGATCTACTTAAAAAAAAAACACAATTTTTTCCTTTACAATACACTTGCTTAATCTAACATTTGCCGCTTATCCACTTTCTGTAAATCTGTTTGTCAATCGGCATAGGCCTCCTCCAACCTTGTCCATTCTACTCTTTCCTGTGCCACTCTGTTCCACATCACTCCTGCCACTTCCCTGATGTCATCATCCCACCTTTTCTATGGTCTGCCTCTCTTCCTCTGACCTTCTCTAGGATATCATCTTATTATTTTCTTACCTCCATTTTATCATGGCCTCTTATCATGTGCCCTGCCCATCTATGGTTTTTGTTTTGTTCCTAATTAAATAGTTTCTCAGTTTATCTGATTTATTAATATTCAGCATGCTCCTTTCCATAGCTTAGTAGCAGGGTGCGAGCTTGCTTGTCATTTTCTGGGTTAGTGCCCATGATTGGCAGCCATACATAAGGACGGGTAGAACGCAGGTGTTAAAGAATTTACTTTTGATGTTTACGTTTGTTGTGTTGATTTTTGTTCCTAACGAGGTATTAGCTCGCTCTGCGTTGGATTTAAATTTATTGAACTGTCATATTTGGTAATCATTTAATGAATGTATTTCAGGTTGAAAAGTAGGTATAGTAATTGATTCTTCTTTAGTATTTTATATTTTAATGGGGATTATGTTATTTACTGGCTTTACTATTAACGCTGCTAAAAATAAATCTTCTTGTAATTGTTTTGGCAATACTACACAATCATAATTTAATTTATTATTCATTAGTGGTAGGTATGTAGGTAATGAATGGACTCACTTCTTGCAGGAATAGTCAATTAACTATGTGAAATAGTTGGTGATGCTTAGGTATAGTGGTATAATATTTTCGTATTCGTTATGTAGACTTAATGTTTCATTTTCTAAGTTAATATATCAATTAAATTTCGATAAGAAATCTAATCCGAGAATTCCATCCGACTTGAACGGTAAATTATTGAACAAATAAAATTTGTGATTAAAAGTACCATTATTTCGAGTATGCAATGTAAGATTAACATAACCTTGTGAATAGGTTTTGCCACCAAAACCATTTATTAAAATTCTATCCTCACACATAGGAATGTGTTCCGATACCTTCTTAGAAACAATGGAAATGGACGCGCCGGTGTCAAGTAACCATGAGCACCTGGTATTGTTAACGTTGAAATGAACGTACCTAACAGTTTAGTTACACGTTAAAATGTTATACGATTTAGGAACGAAAAAAAACGTTTTCGTTCTCTGTTTTGGGGTCCTCGGTCACATTATTTGCTGATTATTAATTCTATCTCGAGTACCCCTACCACGATAATATTTAGATGGATTATGGTTATTTCCATAGTTTGAATAATGAGTACCTCTTCCGCGTGTACATCCACCACGGTGGCCACCATTAAACCTTTGCTGACAATTATTGTTATTATATCTTTGACCCGTACTATAATTTCCGCGGTACCGAGAACCTTGACTATAATAATTATTCCGACCTCCTCTATTGAAATTGTTATTATATCTGTTATTTAGCTTACCCCTTGCGCTGAAAATACCGTTGGTAGTTGAGGGCTGTCCCAGCTCCTCGTCCTCAGCTACACGCACCGCATCTTTCAACTCCGAGTAGTTCAGTGCTGAAATAATAGTGCTTAAGCGTTTATATCTTAATTCATCAGAAAACCTTTTAATCGCGAGTTTCTCATTTAAAGGTCTCAGTATCTCGGTTGTCTTTTTGCTACCGTCAGCTTGGGCAATAGTGAGATCTATAAACGATTCTGATAATTTGTTTCCATATTCACTGATAGACATGATTATTTTGACAAAAATTATTTAATTGATTAAGTATAGAATTGGCAGACTTTTTCGTTAGTAAATAAGTTTTTATATCCTGTATGAAGCTTGTAATGTTGTCATATTCGCATTTTAATTTTAACTTGGCTGTTTTACTTGGTCTTGTTTTTAAACAAATGAAATTAACATTTTTGTTTGACCAGGGTCCTTGAGACAGCTGTTGTATAATTCAACAGTGTCTATGATTTTTTCAGTCGTACTTTCTGAACCATCCATTTCTGGTATTAAAGACGTCGCTGTTTTTATATCAAACTTCTCCATGTTTAAAAGATTTGTTTCTGCTTCACCTTGAAAATTATATGACAACATCTTAATGTCAACGATATGTATTCTCTCATTCAACACTTCGTAAATATACTCTGCTAATTCTAACATGCTTTTTTGCTTGATAAACACTATAGATATATGATAAATATTTTTAGGGGGAGGGGGTTCAAGCCCCCAAATTATTTTTTTTGTCGATAAAATTAGATGTAGTACTCAGCCTTAACGGGTTAGAAGTCCCACCCCTATCACATTGTATAGTTTATATAAATATTTGTTTTATTGGTATTCAGCTGCATCCGGTTAGACTGGAAGCCGACCCCAACATAGTTGGGAAAAGGCTAGGCAGATGATGATGATGATGATGATGATAAATATTTGTTTTATTTCAACATTTGTTTTAAATAGAAGCTAGTAAGGTTTTTCAAGCAAAAAAGTGAGGCAGGTTTTTTATGAAAAAGCTGCCTCTGCCTGCTGATTATTAAACTAACTGTACTTACCCTTTTTTTTGCATAAAATAACTGGGTGTGTCCAGTTGACGAAAACTTAAAAATCTTGGCGTGTCCAGATGACGAACTAATAAGTGATACTGATTTTGGGTTTCACCAACTGGACACACGTGTCCATTCTCTCGTGTCCAGTTGGTGAATAACCACACAGAAGTGATAAGAGTTCAATATTATAAAACGTGTACTTTTTAACCGAATTCAAAAAAGGAGGAGGTTCTCAATTCGACAGTATGTTTTTTTTTTGTGTGTTTGTTACGTGATTACTCCGCCAATTGTGGACCGATTTTCAAAATTCTTTTTTTGTTCGAAAGGAGATACTTTTGAAGTGGTCCCATAGAAATTTCATCAAAAACGGTTCAGTAGTTTGGTTTTTAAATCAAAATTACTGGTAAAAATTACAACTTAAAAGTGAAAAATAAAAACTTTTTTCCAAAAAATAACAACCGACTTCCAAAAACGACACTACAAAGAGAAAAATAACTTTAATTTTGGAAGTCGGTGGCAAACAACGAAAATGCAAACCCAACGACACCGACTTCTCTTTGTAGTGTCGTTTTTGGAAGTGGGTTGTTATTTTCTTTTTATTATTAAAAATGGTGAACATTTTAGCACCAAGGTCCTGTGATCTTTATATAAAATAGGTTTGAATCACAAAGCAATGTTATAAATAGCTCCATTAACGTATAACAACATAAACAACATTCTTAGAAAGTTGAAACTTGAAACAAACTGTCACGTCAGGTTGTTTCCTTTTACTGAAATAAATAAATAAATTCTGCTCTAGAAAATAAGTTGGAATGAAGGTTCTGGGTATACATATAATCAAACTTAATATAATTAAAAGTTTTGGTTCTAGGATTTTTCACGATGTTTTCCTTCATCGTTTTGAGAGATGGCGATCACCATCATCATCATCATCTGCCGAGCCTTTTCCCAACTATGTTGGGGTCGGCTTCCAGTCTAACCAGATGCAGCTGAACACCAGAGATGGCGATCACCGTGGTGATGAAATTAAATACACAAAGTAGTACACACGACCTACAGCTCGTAAGCCACCGCGCCACCACTGCGCGCTGCGCTCACAAGCAGGATCTAGAAATAAATAAATTATTATAATCCTACAAACAATGAAGAAACAACGAATAATCTCAAGTGGTTCTAATTTGGCTCGAGCACACGCCTTTTTATTCAAATTTTTGAGACGCTAAACAAGAATTACTTTCCGTTTGTTTGTCCAAAACAAAGTGCTTTACGGCTTTGACTGCGAGTGGCGCGAAGCCGCGGCATGGCGGGGAATGGAACCAGGATTATGATCGCTCTCTGTATAGATACTAGTGAATAGAAATGAGAACGAAAACGACAGAATTAAAAAAATAGTCGTTATACTATAATCGATTTTCAGCAATTGATTGAGGGAGATATACGGGGGGATGAGGAGCTTGTGGCTAAGTAATAACAGACGCTAGGGTGATCGATCAGGTTCAGGTACGCTTGCCGCGGTTGGTCCGTAGATGGGTAATCGTCTTTACATATCAAGACCCCTCCGCGCCTCGAAAGCATGTTAAGCCGTTGGTCCCGGCTGTCATTCGTGGATCTTTGGCAATCGTTACGGGTCATCAGAAGCCCGAAAGTCTGAACCAGTCTTACCTAGGAGTACCGTATTACCCAGTAACTGGGTTGGGCGTAGATAGGCAGTGTATATTCAAAGCGGAAGAGGTTCAGAATCATGTACTGAACCCATTGTATCAAATTGCACGTCGATGTCCCTGCCGCCTTGTATGTGCGTTTTGCTACGGTAGCATCATCCCGTAAGGATTGAAGGCGACTACCGTAGTAGATATTTACTTGCTCATTTACAATTCACTGTCTCAGAATAATAACCTGAAATCGAATCTAAATTTCGTTTCAATAATTAATTTAGTGGGTTCGACAGAACTCGACAAAGCGAAGTTTCCGATAAACCTCAAGTTTACACATTAATTACCTACCTGTCGATGTCGGATCAAGTTTACTAACCATTTTCAATTTCACAGTTTGGTAATCTTCGAAATCTGAAAGAAAAATTATTCGGAAAATTATAATTCACCATTGAAGCAAAAGCTAAGACTTCAGAATAATTTATTTTAGGATAAATAAAGGTCACCATAAGTGTATCAATATTAGCAAACAAACAGAAACAAAAGGATTTTATTTCTTCCAAAACAGTGCAGGAGAACATCTTGAGAAAGTCTAGAACCAAAAATTCGAAAACATGTGGTATCTACCAACCCGCACTGGCACGCGTGGTGGATTCAGTCCACTCCCTCTCGAAGAGAGGAAGCTTGTGTCCCAGCAGTGGGAACATTATGATCTTGTTCTTTTTTGTTTTTACACAAAAAAACGAATTTTCTTTCAGTCTTTCTTTATTGTAGGCTGACTATAGAATACACAGTACCTAAGTAATGCTATTGTGTACGGGCAATAGCAAGTGACACGTTCACGTAACACAGTAAGCGAGGGACAAGTCAGTAATCCGAAGTTGAGTCGAGTTAAGTAGAGTTGAGCGTTGAGTGCGGTGAGTAAACAAATTACTGAGTAATGGTACTCTCGTCAGAGCGATTCACTGAACGAACATCAGTTTGAGAGGACAATGATTGTAGTAGTCTCTGGATGTGACATTCAATCGTCAATCGTGTATGCGTTTTGAAGGTTGAATTGAAATTCTTTCTTCCCTGAATATTACTGATGAATAGGTACGATTTTTCATGATTGATATTCTAAATTGAAATAGTGTTTGTTCGTTTGTATTACCTATACAGGGTGACAGGGAAACTTAACGTATTCCTTGAAAGGCGTTATACTAGAGGTCATTAGCAACAAATTTAGTCCAGTTAGGTTTATTTAGTCTAGGGTTCAAAACTGCATGATTACCGATTCTTTGATTTTCTTGAAATTTTCTGAATTGAACTATGAGAAAAAACTACTCCACTCCAAACAATTAATTGCTACTTTTCTGAAAGTTGAAAAATGCGTGATCGTTTAAAAAAAATGCTTGGAAACTTACATAATCTCAGAAATAAAAGGTCTTTAATAGCATTTTTTTTATTTTTTAACCATTCAGTTTTACCCCTAGTTCACTGGACTTAATTTGTTGCTAATGACCTCTAGTATAACTCCTTTCAAGGAATACGTCGAGTTTCCCTGTCACCCAGTATATTCTTGAAAACAAAATGAACGAAATAAGTGGTTGACTTCATTGATATGAGGCAACAAACCTTTTCTTAAAGGATTGTCTTTACCTTGTTGTATATACACAAATTGGTTACAAAAACTGTCTCACATTCACACAATTGAAACAGCAGTTTTCCACTAAAACCTAAAACAACCACATATCGATAAACAAAATAACCCTTAACAACAAATCTCTAGTTCACCGCACACCAAAACACGTACCACAAACAATTCGGGTATTTAGTCTGAACGGCTCAAACCGAATGGCCCGCGGGCCATTCGACCGTAAACAAAAATCGTCTACGTTCCAAAGGACCGGTGATAAAAATTGGTAAACAAATTCAGTGTCATAAACTACATCAAGTACATTCGGGTGCAAAAGTTAAAAAGTTGAAATAAAAGTTTGATTTTTTTTCTTAGATCCGATAAATTAAAAATTAATAATAATAATAATGGGTTAATAATTAATTAATTATATTGTTTCATGTAAAACTGTTAAAGGGTTACTTTTGGTTTTTATAGATGCACTGCACGTTTTTTTTTTTGAACAACGCCAAAGTGCTGTGCTGTCTAGGTATACTCCATAGACAGTTTAGACGTGATTTAAAACATGGCTACTAAAAAAACGTCAATTTACGTCTGGCGCTGACTAATTTGACGGGACTAAACTAATATTTATCTTTTGTCCTTTTCTTAATGAAATAGAAAGAAAAAGATGCACTGAACTTAAATTTAGTTTAGATTGCGAACAAGGGAATCGGCGCCAATGTTAAGCAAAATATTTAGTTTTTCCTTTTGTTAATTATTATAGTCATAGTATTTAGGTACATACTTTTAACCTTAATTTAATGTGAGTAATGTGTCAAGAATTGCATTTTACCTATTATTGATAGCAATACTTGTTTAAGTTTTTTCTTTTGTTTTCTTCCGCTACTTTCTAGTTAACCTAGCTTTATCATTGCCGTGAAACTCTTTTATTGGCTTAAGTGATAATTGTCACCATCTCGCTATCACGGAGCTGTGTATGCAGACTGTAAGATGCTGTAACTTTGACGCAACTGCAGTGAGCTGTTCATTGATAGTGGGGTGAACAATCATAACTCATGTAAATTAATTATAAGCTGTTGAGTTTCCAAATAAATAAATAAATCTAAACCCTAAAGCCTAAAATGACGTTGAAAATCTGGTCGCTTAGTCTTTTGCTCGAATATTATAATATTACTTTTCGAATATTACTTTTCGCTACGCGTTTTATTTACTTTTATAATTTATTATAATTGTTAGTTGACCAATAGCTGCCGTAGCGCTATTACCGCGGATTAGCATTCAACGGAACTTTAATGTAACTTTTGGAAATAAACGAAGTTATCGTGAAGTCTGTGGTTTTCGTCGACTCATATCCAACAACTCAACTTTAACTAACTGGCTACCTCTGAGCCATACATTGATGAATTTTGATATGATATGAGGTCAGAGTGATATAATTAAATTATATTCGGTCGTATTAATTCATGGAGTCAAACAAGAGATGGAGAGAATAAAATATGTATACATATGAAACACATTTTACTAAAGAAGCATTTTGAGAAATCTGTTGCAGTACTTCTAAATACATAGCCTTAGAATATTAAAAAAAAAAAGTTTCATTCGGAAAATTTACCAAGATACAACACTACACAAAACAAAAGTTCACTGCACAACATTAGTGGACAATTGTAAAATAAACAGTGAGTACTAGACTGCATATGCGCATACTTTTTGCCAGACCTCTGACGTCACAGATATTACAGATAAGCAGCCTGATTGTGATTAGTTGACAAGAAATGGTCATTGTTGAGCTAGCTACCGGAAGTCGTGCCAACCGGTCATGAAGATGTATTCTGTTTATTTAGGTGATTTCAAATATTGAAATAGTTAAAATTCATAAACTAAGCGACTATTACAATGTATGCGACTGTCCCTTTAAATTAATTTTGAAATCATTTTATCACCGGTCCTTTGGAACGTAGACGATTTTTGGTTACGGTCGAATGGCCCGCGGTCCATTCGCTTTGGGCCGTTCAGACTAAATACCCAACAATTCATCCTTAACACATCCAGTACCTACCCTAACCCTTCGAACCACAAAATTCTCTCGGTTTCAATTTTCCGTCTGATTTTTCGTCAATGAAAGCTGTCCCCCCTCCGCCTCGCCGTCCCCGCCCCCCACTTCCCCCGTCTCGCCCGCGGCCCGCGCGATGATTCTCTCTTTGTGCGACAGACAGTACGTCCCGCAGACGTAATTGCTTCTATATATAACACGCAAATTGAATTCCTACACAGAATGTTACCGAGTTTAGGGATGTCGGAGTGAATGGGAGAGCGTTGGGTTTGAATCCCGGTGGAGTAATGCTTTTTTTCATGTTGTAATCCTGGTATAGACTGCACAGATACACCGACACACGGTTTACAAACAGCCTGACGCGGCGACCCACCGCTTATACAGTGTCCAATAGAATCCGAGTTATTCTCTAGAACTGTATTCTTTAGTGAAATAAAATGAAACTGTTTTTTCTGTAAATAATAATAAAGCAGGATTAAATGACAGGTCTGTCATTCAACGCATCCTTATCATAATAAGGTGTTAGTAATATTGAAGACTAGCTTCTGCCCGCGGCTTCGCCCGCGTGGATGTCGGAAATTACCCCACGGGAACGTGCTAACAGGATAAAATGTATGTGCACCAGGATGCCATCCATCTCGCGGGCCCTTTGTGGCTAATTACAATAGAAAATCAATTGTGTCTCATTAGTGGTGATTAAGAGGGTACCTATATGATATCTTTACCTAAGTACCTACCTAATTTAAAAAAAATAACCTACCTAAATAAACCTATTTCTGATGATAACTAATCTAAAGTCAATAAATAAGCAAAATCTCTAAAAACGAATATCTATACGAATGACTAATCCTACCTAACAGTATTATAAAATAACCTACGGTCACTACGTACACTAACAAATATACTACCTATAAAATTAAAATCTATACCTACGACTTATAAAATTAAACCTAAATAACTCTAAACACTAAAAGGAATAAAAAGGTCACACAGATAATACTGCGGGTGACGTAACCTTCAACAAACTTATTATTTGCGGTTGGTACAGTAATCGGTCTAGGGATCGAACCGCAAAATTAAGTTTGTTTTTTATTGTATATACTTTTCCGGGATAAAAAGTACCCAGTGTGGTGCCCAGGATATTAAAGAATAATTATACCAAGTTTCATCGTAATCGAACCGGTAGTTTTTGCGTGATGCCTGAACAAACAGACAGACAGACAGACAGACAAAAATTTTTGTAATCACATTTTTGGGTTCGGTGTCGGTCTAGTAACACCCCCTGCCATTTATTTTTTTGATATTTTCAATGTACAGAATTTTCACTTCTACAGATTTATTATAAGTATAGATTGCACTATCATTTCATTTATAAGCAACAAGCTAAGTTATTATCTAATACAATTTTATGACAATCACTGAGAAACACCCCACCCAGTTTGAAAACATAATTTATTTTGGCGTGTACTCGTAAGTAATAGTAGTTTTTTTTTTTAACATATTTACAGAAATAAATTATTTATCATTATAATTTATGTTAAAGATACTCTTTCACATTAGAATAGACTCTGAACCGAAAATCTTTTAACACAAAACCCCATTGCTAGGATTAATAATTGAACCAAAACCATCCGCTTATGCGACCGCCAACCCGTTACACCATGGTTTCTAAATCCGATTCCAGCTAACCTCATGTCACCATCTGTATAAACAAAAGCGCTTACCAACGAGCAGCCAGCTAGATAGAAAAAGCCAGTAAAAATAGTCAAATCAAACGGCTGGATGCTGTTGACAGTCTGAAAATGACATTAAACATTTACATACAAAATAATGTATTTATTTTATTTTATTTATTAGGTCTACCAACAATTGTTTACCCTAATGTACAAACAAAAATAAAACATGCGTTTAAACTCTACGCAGTGCAACAATTACTTAAAGGTAAACACAACATGAACAAAAAAAAAAAAACAGTAATAAGTAGGTAATTATGTTAGTTGTAAGCTACATATTGTACAAGTAAACTTAGTAAAATATATAACTATTACTAGTAACATGTGCTAAATATTAAAAGCCTCATTTCTTTAAAAAGTTACGTACATACAGTCCAAAAACTTTTACAACAAATCTGATACTTAAACAGTTCAGAAATTTACATTTTTGCTTATTGAGAGAATCAAGGTGAAAATCAATCATATCACTACAACTATTTAAAACCCTACAAAACCTAGCACATGGAGAGTTAGATCCCAACACCCGGACTACCGACTAGTCAAGTTACCTGTAATATGACATTACATAGCTGACGGTATAGACTACTAACGTCCAGAGGCGCGTCGTCGCACACACATGTGCTCTGTGGGGATTTTTGCCTTAACACTAGAAAAAGTTAAGTGACTGGAATACGTCACTGGATCACATGGCTTCTTAGTAATTTACGCAAATTTACACGGCTATATGCGGTTAGTCTGTTTTGACTTGGTAAAATTAACCGCATGTGTGCGTAGCGTCATATAAAACACGAAAAAAATACGCCTCTAGCCGTGACGTCATTGAACTGTGTAAATGTTCGTTATAGTTTGAACTCGGTTATCAAGGACAATCAACAATGGAAGTTTCCCGGAAGTGTTTCTAATTCGGGAAAAAAAATATGTTAATTATCCCGAATAAAAGAAAAAAAACGCACAGGACAGCGTCTATCGGGTCAGCTAGTACATCATAAAATAATGTTTGTAGCTATTACTTAAATGCTTCGCTGATCTAGTGGCAGCAAGCGTACCTACTGAGCGTGGGATCCCCAGACTCAGCCGTGTTATTGGATCTTTTTATCAAAAATTTCTCAGTTGCAGCCCGTAGTCAGAATAAGTTCCCAGTTAATGAAAAAAGGCTCGCCCCCATCACATGGGACGGTGAAGTGTGGGTGTACTCAAACTCAAAGCATTTATTTCAAATTGACCATTTACAAGCACTTTTGACTGTCAAAATAGTCGGTCAGTTAGTCAGAAAGTTGAAGCTAGTTGCCCATTCCAAAACGTAGATCTCTATGGAGAAGAACGGGCAAGAAACTTCAAGGATACTCTTTTAAATCAAGATATTATTAAATCCTGAGTACATTATTCTGTTTCTATAAATGGGAACAATGTAAAGATATAAAAAAACCGGTCAAGTACGAGTCGGACTCGTGCACCGAGGGTTCCGTACTTTGTAGGTATGTGACTACTTTAAGGTTTTCGGATTTTTTCCTTTACTTGAGCTACATCACATTGCTTCTTGCCAAATTTCGTGATTCTAGGTCCATTAGACCTACACCTACCCTATAGGTTTGATTTCCTTGCGAGTGTCAAAATATGCGGCATAAACGGAACATAAACGCCCGTATCTTTTGATTGCGTTTACATAGAACTTTGATTTTTTCACTGCTTCAAAGAATTATAGCCCTGAGTATTTGATATCAATTTCAACCATTTTGTTCTACAATACACCACTGCCTACCGCTTCGGAAAAAAAACAGGCGTGATAATATAATGTTTTGTAGTTCTAGTTATTTATACAAACAATCACATTAGCAAACATGAAATTTCACAGTACTAGACTAGATCGTGATCTATAAGGTCAAGGTAACCAGAGACAGCTGACTGACGAGGGTCCGAGTGTCACACCCACTTGGTGTCACGGAAGTGACGCGGTCAGATGAAGTAACCACGTGATGAAGGGTTATTGATAAAAAACGTAATGAAATGTAGGGTTGAACATAATTTGGTTTATTGGAAAATGACACTTAGATTATTAACCTTGATGGAGCTGACCCGAGGGAAATATACAGGGTGACTTGTAATTTGACGTATTCCTTCCAGGACGAGATGAGAGTATGGCCCATTTGGAACAATTGAGCAACCCATAAAGCAAAGGCGAAATTTTGCTCAATTTTTATGAATTTTTCAAATTTTTTTTTCAATTTTTATGAAATTTACCTGAATTCGTAATTAAATATTACTTTTCTCTAAACTCTCAAATTGAATGCCTTCATTGCTGTTCCATTGGTTTAATAAAGCTTTTATGCATTACAATTTTCTAAAAAATAAAACAGTTAAAACTTAAAGGAAGAAATTTACTAACAGCAACAATTAACCCTGTATACACGTAACGGTTACTCAATAGCACAAAATATAATAAAGAAAGAAAAAGTTTATTTCGTCACAGACAAGGCAAGTTAGCTAGACTACTAAATAGGCTATAATAATCTACGAAGCGTCTAAAAATCATTACGAAATATGGAGGTCAACATTTCCAGGCAATTATGACCCACCAAACAATCCATAACAATTTTCCACCATATTAACACCGGGTTAAACAAACGCTAGTCGTCGAGATTCTACCGCACCGCAACCTTTTATTGTTTTCAATTCTCTGTACCGTTTCTGTGTTTCCAATCCTGCAGTTCATGTGCACGTAATTTGTATATTGTTGTGACGCCCTTAAGCATAGCGAGGGTTTATGAGTATGGCGTTATATCTCAAGTATTCATAAATGCGCCCCTCCGTCAGTCAGGGGGCTCGGTAACACTTCCTCTACAAATATCATAAAAGATTTGTGCAAATTGCTTACATTTAAGATTTAATACCAACACCCTGTAATAGTTTTTGCGTCACATAGAATATCTAACGAACCTGCACCGGGCCCGCGTGGTGGATTACGACCCACTCCCTCTTACAGAGAGGAGGCCTGTGTCCGAGCAGAGGGAACGTTATATGCTGATTATGTTATGTGAATATATTCTAACAGAATACTCTTTATATACATACATGCAGCTCATGGTACATAAATAGTGGCTAATTCTGTGGCACCACGAAATCACGATAAATTAAATTTTGAAGTTGTATGCCCCGCATTTTTTCCCTAGATAAGACTTGTTATTTACCCTATGATTAAGATAACATAACGCTTGTATTTTCCAAAGGATTAGGCAGAGCTGTACCTACCAGAGCTGTACCTATCAGAGATGTACCTATCAGAGCTGTACCTATCAGAGCTGTACCTATCAGAGGTGTACCTATCAGGGCTGTACCTGTCAGAGCTGTACCTATCAGAGTTGTCCTATCAGAGCTATACCTATCAGAGCTGTACCTATCAGAGGTGTACCTATCAGGGCTGTACCGGTCAGAGCTGTACCTATCAGAGCTGTTCCTGTCAGAACTGTACCTATCAGAGGTGTACCTATCAGAGGTGTACCTATCAGAGGTGTACCTATCAGAGGTGTACCTATCAGAGGTGTACCTATCACAGGTGTACCTATCAGAGCTGTACCTATGAGAGCTGTACCTATCAGAGGTGTATCTATCAGGGCTGTACCTATCAGAGCTGTACCTATCAGAGTTGTCCTATCAGAGCTGTACCCATCGGAGCTGTACCTATCAGAGCTGTTCCTGTCAGAGCTGTACCTATCAGAGGTGTACCTATCAGAGGTGTACCTATCAAAGGTGTACTTATCGTAGGTACATCCACATTTCGCCAGTTATGTTAAGTCCCATATCATTATTGTAATCGATCGAGCCTTCAACAGTTTTTTGAGTCACTAATATATGTACTTCGTAACGAGTTGCTGACACGGTTAGGTACTCAAAGCAAGTACTAAGATCTTGCAAACTTACTTCCTTTACTTATAAATAAAGATTAAAGAAAAATGTATGGTTAAACAGTCGGCAATCACTACTTATCTTTCAAGAAACGTTTATGAATTAAGAGGTAGATAGTCAGTACAGTAGGCCCCAGTTTAGTGGTATAAAATCCAGTATAGGCTGACCTCGCATTCTATAGGAACTCTGTATCTCGCTAGACCAGCCCAAGGTCAAAGTGTGACCGATGACGCGGGACGTGCACTCTGAGGAATCTATGTACCGAAGTACATAAATTTAGTACCCATCATATCTAGCACAATCTATAGCGTTTGTGTCGTCAGGTCGCCCATCTCGTTCTAGTTATTAAAATAAAATCCCCGACGAAAATGTTTCAAACTATTGTTATAAAACTGAAACAGTTAGGGAGCAGTTTGTGCAAATAGTTTTAGGATTTATTTGACGTCGATCGGCACGTACGGTTTGTGCCGGAGTTAGCTAACTCATGCTGCTAACTATTGCGACTAAACTAAGAGTTATAGCTTGAATTGTTAGGCTAAAAGAATGCTCATCAAACTTGTGCTTTTTGAAAACAGTTTTGATGAGATTTTGAAAAATAAGGACTTTTAATAACTTGGAGGTGTGAGGAACAGGGTGTAAAGTTCACTCATCCTCCATAGAAAAGAGAGGATCCTACGACCAGACGGGTGTCGTGCCTGTTGGGCGACTGCCCGACGATTGATGTCGAGACGTTGTATGTATGCTAGTTGCGCGGTAAACTCTACGTTACGTGACGTCAGTGTGACGCGTAGTTCGCATGTGGCGATGTAGATGCCGCTATGACAGCATCATCGTCAGCATGCAAAATATTCAAGTATTTTAAAGTCATATCAATAGGTAACAATCAACTTCGTTTTTAAGTAAAATATCATTAACGATGTCAGTGTTTAACATGTTCAAGAAAACAATCTTAATCTAGTTTGTCGATTTTACTAGTCTCGCGTTCGGTTCTCTGACGCAACTACGAAATCGGATAGCAGGCTTAAACTAGACGAAGCAGCCTGCAACTAGCAAAATTATAATCAACCTAAAATGTTCTCACACGCGCGCCCAGTGGGGTTGGTAGATGTCACATGTCTTCGAATTTTTGGTTCTAGGACATGTCGGCATCACGATGTTTTCCTTCGCCGTTTTAAGAGTAGTTGTGATGAAATAATTCACAAGCGTAGTAAGCGTAGTAAAGCGCCTTGGGTCCGCCCCTCTGCGACCTACAACCCGCAAGTCGTGGCCGTTTCCTCTGGGCCACCATTGCCCAAAAACCAAACTATAATATGTACATATCTTCTAAACATCGCCTGCACGTACTCCACAGAGCAGCTCCAGTTCTGTTAGCAAGCCAGCAACTTGTCTTACACTCTTCCACCTCGCATCTTTGTTAAACGCCCGCATCCCTGTCTAGTCTTGTGCGAGTATTCCCGGTAATTGATCATTGTTACTCAATTTGAGCAGGTGGTCGGTTTGTTAGCACTTCAAACAAATGTTTACAATGGTGGAGTTTTTACCTAATTACTTTACCGTGTTGTATTGTACGAGAAGTGAAATGTTTTTAAAGAAGAACGAGTACTTTCGAATCAAAAAAATCTAAATCAAAAGTCATTTATTCAAATTAGGCTGAGAATCAGCACTTTTTGAACGTCAAAATTACAAATGACAGTCCCCCAAAAACGCCCGCCCTTCACCACTTCCTAGTGCTATCGCTGGGAAGATGAAGTGGCGCAACTTCCCAGCAGCACAGCTGTCTGTTCAGTTAGGAAACACTTTATTGTATACAATACTACCTTTGTTCAGTAATTAACATTACAAGACCAGAACATAAGATTCTCAATAAAAGCAAAGCATTTATTTCAATGAAACCATTTACAGGCACTTTTGAATTGTCATAGAGTCAGTCAGTTAGTCAGAAAGTTGAAACTAATTGCCCATTCCAAAACGTAGATCTCTATGGAGAAGAACGGACAAGAAACGGATAAGGCAACACGACCACACTGGTGTGATTTCGTGAGGCTGTTTAAAAAAGATACTCACAAATAACATACTGATTGGTTAGAATACAAATAAAAACATAATCAAAAACAAAACACACTCCAATGAACAATGTTTTAATAAAGGTTCGTTAAAATATATTTGATCGATTACACTTTCAATGTTTGACACAACACAGTAGGCACTGTTCAAAAAAACTTCTATCAAACAAGCCCATTAAACGCATTCGACTTTCTTACAAAAAAATGTTTGTCTATATACCCAGGTTTAAACCATCGAGCCATTTTTAAATTTTGTACTTTATTCCGACAAAGCTAAAGTTCTTTTTAACCGACTTCTAAAAAAAAACCGGCCAAGTGCGAGTCGGACTCGCCCATGAAGGGTTCCGTTACGTTACGATTTATGACGTATTAAAAAAAAACTACTCACTAGATCTCGTTCAAACCAATTTTCGGTGGAAGTTTATATGGTAATGTACATCATATATTTTTTTTAGTTTTATCATTCTCTTATTTTAGAAGTTACAGGGGGGGGGACACACATTTTACCACTTTGGAAGTGTCTCTCGCGCAAACTATTCAGTTTAGAAAAAAATGATATTAGAAACCTCAATATCATTTTTGAAGACCTATCCATAAATACCCCACACGTATGGGTTTGATGAAAAAAAAAATTTTGAGTTTCAGTTCTAAGTATGGGGACCCCCAAAATTTATTGTTTTTTTTCTATTTTTGTATGAAAATCTTAATGCGGTTCACAGAATACATCTACTTACCAAGTTTCAACAGTATAGCTCTTATAGTTTCGGAAAAAAGCGGCTGTGACATACGGACGGACAGACAGACAGACAGACAGACAGACAGACAGACATGACGAATCCATAAGGGTTCCGTTGCCATTTGGCTACGGAACCCTAAAAAGGAGGAGGTTCTCAATTCGACGGTATGTTTTTTTTTTTTTTTGTGTGTTTGTTACGCGATTTCTCCGCCAATTGTGGACCGATTTTCAAAATTCTTTTTTTGTTCGAAAGGAGTCTACACTTCTGAAGTGGTCCCATAGAAATTTCATCAAACACGGTTCAGTAGTTTGGTTTTTAAACCTAAATTACTGGTAAAAATTACAACTTAAAAGTGAAAAATAAAAACTTTTTTGCAAAAAAAAACAACCGACTTCCAAAAACGACACTACAAAGTGAAAAATAACTTTAATTTCGGAAATCGGTGGCAAACAACGAAAATGCGAACCCGACGACACCGACTTCCGAAATTAAAGTTATTTTTCACTTTTAGTGTCGTTTTGAATATAGAACGGGAAGTCAGAGGAAAGTGAGGGAACTGACCAGTAATACGCGGACTCGTTACACATAAAGAAAAAGAAATTAAAAAAAAAAGAATTAAAATATAAAAAGAAAAGATTATAGTTCGCAATTAATTTATTAAATTTAATTGTAAACTTAAAAAAAGCAAGTTTCAAAAATTAAATTATTGATTCACAAAGACTACATATTTCGAACTATTGGTTTCATGTACCATGATTGCATTATTGTTCGAAATTCAAACACTGGTTCTTCGTGTCAGTCATGTTCGCGTGTTCTTATCGAAAGGTTAAACTATAGTATTGATTGTGATCGTCAGAAGTGTAACGTTCGGTGTGTGTGTTTGTGTGTGTGGGGAGGCAGACAGATAACAGACAGAAATTAACAGAATGACAGAATTTATTTCTCTGCAAGTACGTAGGTAGTGTAGGTACTTAAAGTGAAATAAACTAATTATCTGTATAAAAAAAATTATAGTGTGGATTTGATCGAAAAACGAAGAAAGAAAGAAATGGGGACAGCAGAATACAGAACATTAGATAGAGAAGTCAAAAGAAGTATTAGGAAAGATCTGAGAAATATTAATACATATGTTATTTAGTAAAAACAGCTCTTCGAATGGAAAAACTTGGATCGATAGCTTCAAAGACAATGACGGAATAAAACACCATACATTAGAGATAAAATCATGTAAATAGCAACCAAATTCTTTACATATTCAGATCACTCACGTTCTGTTAAAGTTTAAAATAGTAGCGGTCCCCCGAATTGAGAACGCCTGGAAAAGCTACTGGTCCATGGAGATGCTAATGAAGGGTGATCTGCCGATCTCCCTGAAGCACAAGCTCACCGACATGAGTCCCCGCCCGTCCACACCTACCGCTCCGACCTGCACCCCATTGCGCTTTCAATCACAACCTTAATCATTTTGAAGGATATCGCTATTCCATTGCTTTATATGTCCGAAGTCTACCCGACAACGCAAATAACGCAATGGATGTTGTTGAACTGTCAAAATGAATGCGATTGCAACTGTAGTGAGGGTACACAATTAACGCTGGTCGTTCACGAGTCGAAAAGTTCCACCTTAGAGTTTGCCTATTCAACAGTAGAAACGTGCCACAGTAAACAAAGCAAATACAAACAAACCACATTGTTTATTATTATTTATATTGTATAATATGTGTCCCATAACTACATGGAGATTAATAACCCGCGAGATAACACTCTGTCCTACATTTGAAACGTTTTTCATTTCCCCCGTGTTAAAATTTTCAAATATTTCTGCATTCGTTTTTAACAACACCACAGTCCAAATGCAACCTTGTCTTTTAGACACGAAAGTTGCGTTTCAAAATTACAAAAGAAAGTACAACATTACATCAGACACAATGTAAAATAAACACTATTTTTCTAGACACAAAGTTGACTTTCAAATGTGTTAGTGCTGCTAGGTTGTTATGTGTCTCACGTATTAGATTAGGCCACGCGCAGTTCGCGCGATGCCGCGTCTAGCCGCGTCGCGCGTCAGATAAATATGCTGATTTAGAAGCGACGTGCGACAAGACGCGAGCTCAGCACATATCGTCAGCTCGCGCGAACTATTCGTTATGAGTGTGCCTGTGCACTGTGCGGGCGTCATACGAGCCTTGTTTAATAAGATGGCGTCGTTAAAACAAGCTGACAAGTTCAGTTGTTAGCTTTATAGTTGTCGGAGATGTAATTTGAAAAGTTTAAAGAATGAGCGTTGACTAAGTTTGAGAGTGTTATAAAATATAATTGATGTGTCGATTGACATAGTCTGTCTGAGAGGCTAGCTTTTATAGCTACACTTGTAGGTGGCGTACCTGCACAGAATCACGTATTAATTCAAACAGAATAGAATCAATCATACTGCTATAAATAGGTTTTTCAGCGTCTCTTGACGCGCTAAAAAATTGAAGTTCTTCTTCTACGAGTAAGAGTGTCGATGGTAATCTAAATGGATTCGGCCCAAAACTCGACTACTTGTTTTTGCGCCATCAGTTACTGTAACAATCAGATAGCAGGCTACGCAGGATAACTGAAGTTGACAAACACAAACAAACAACAAACCAAGTTCAATTAAACAAAAACAAACTACTCAGACTAAATCCAAACAAATTAAATCACATAAACTCCCACAAGCCGGGCTCATTCGCAATAAAAGCAATAGCCCGGGCATTTCAGAACTAATAACACTACAAACACATTTGCCAACTCAGTAATAACGATAAAAAATGCATCCCATACCCATACGATAACCATAGAGATAGATACGCGTCCATACGCGTCAATATTTATGTGTTCGCGCGGTTATAAGTGCCATTGAGCACACGTGACGCGCGCTTGGACGTGCGCCTTCAAACTCAGTCGCGTTATGAAGGGATAATGCATTTGTGAGAATGACGGCGTTAGATTATGTCGGGGAAGTGTGTGGGTTTCATTTGTTCTTGAGCTACTGACTTTCCTGAGAACAGTTATGAAGTTTTTTATCGCTTTTGGATTATGGCACTTATATTCAACAGCCGAACTGCTAATCAATGACGGTTTAGAATTTTAGTAACAATGACTTTCTGAAAACGTTATCCAAATTAATCATAATGAGTTAAAAGGCTGCAAGTAAATCAGTTTTATTATAAAAACTCCTAGCTCCTATCCTGCCTGCCCTCTACACATCGGATTACAATATCACAAAAAAAAAAAACTCGACTCTGCCAAACCTGAGCGAGCTAAATTGCCCAATAGATCACCGTGCGTAGTCTCCACGCGTCTTACAAATGGGAGGGTAGACGGTAATAAAGCGGCTGACGTATGGAGTGTCAGTTGTCGCGTCGATCGCTTCAATATAGACGCGCATAAATCGCACGGCCGTGATTTAGGTGTCGCACTCGGCCGCGCGGCTCTCGTGGACGCACGCACTTATGTGTGTATAGTTAGATTGTGTTGATTAGTTTTACAATTGGATTATTAAAATTTATTTAATCAAATAACAACAGTATTACTACAAGTAGGTAATCTATTCTTGTACAGTCAACCGCACCTAGGTTAAGTCGGGGAAATTAATTGTTTAGCGAATTGACTAGGTACCAACTTTCTCTACACTAAAATCACAACTGCCATTCTTAAAAAATGGCAAAAAACCGGCCAAGTGCGAGTCGGACTCGCCCATGAAGGGTTCCGTTACGTTACGATTTATGACGTATTAAAAAAAACTACTCACTAGATCTCGTTCAAACCAATTTTCGGTGGAAGTTTATATGGTAATGTACATCATATATTTTTTTTAGTTTTATCATTCTCTTATTTTAGAAGTTACAGGGGGGGGGACACACATTTTACCACTTTGGAAGTGTCTCTCGCGCAAACTATTCAGTTTAGAAAAAAATGATATTAGAAACCTCAATATCATTTTTGAAGACCTATCCATAGATACCCCATACGTATGGGTTTGATGAAAAAAAAAATTTTGAGTTTCAGTTCTAAGTATGGGGACCCCCAAAATTTATTGTTTTTTTTCTATTTTTGTGTGAAAATCTTAATGCGGTTCACAGAATACATCTACTTACCAAGTTTCAACAGTATAGCTCTTATAGTTTCGGAAAAAATCGGCTGTGACATACGGACGGACAGACAGACAGACAGACAGACAGACATGACGAATCCATAAGGGTTCCGTTGCCATTTGGCTACGGAACCCTAAAAACGAGACCGCATAATGGAACATGAAATGGCTATAACACGGCTAATTTGACGTAGAGCGCCAATTAATAAACAATTAATTTCCCTGACTGTACAGACGCCAGCACATCAGGCTACTACAATCAGTCAAATTTCTTTAATAGATTTTCAACTTTATCACCAAATCATTAGGTTCAAAGTTGATTGGAAAACTTTGACAGTTTTGGGTAACTTGACCTGCTGGCGTCTGTACATAGCAGGGATATTATGGAGCTCCGTAACCACCTATGCTTGCTCTAAGAGCGAGTACACATCAATATGTTGGCAACACCGAGTGAAGCTACTTCGAGTGTTGCAAGTGAAGTTTTTGAAGGAAGGAACTTCCATAGAGTATAGGAAACTTCCCGCCATTATTATTTTCTCATGCCGCGAAACGCGTTTGGTTTTGTGGATTGTTATTATTTTCGGATCAATATTGATAATAATATAAACGTTTGTATAAATAGCTAATACGTATTTTAAACTCCCTCCGTATAGAAATAATTAATAAATAGAGCAAAATAAAAGGTTATCCATGTTATGATAAATTATACGGATTAAGTAAGCGAAGTATTTCCATCCGCTGCCGCTGTAGCAAATAAAATAATAAAAGATATGTGAGAAACTTTATATAAATGCTAATGTGATCCAAATACTCGCACACACAGTATCGTCAGGATTTTATTACAAACTACATAACTTTATATTTTATTACAAACTACATAACTTTATATTTGCCCTTTTAAATAATCTTCTCTACTTTGCAGTTAAAGAGAATTGTATTTTCATTCTAAATGGAATTCCTTTGTAACTAAGTGAAAACTCATGCAGAAATAAACAGCTGTGTAATAATAACTAGATACCTACTAAGCATGATCATAAAGGGCTCGACCGGCAGGAAAATAGTGGATGTGTAACGTTAACGAATAATTAATAACTTCAATTAGCAAAAACAGGAAAAATGCTCATCAATTTATATTGATGAGCATTTTTCCTGTTTTTGTAGCCGTTATCGGCTACACAGAAAACACAAAGTATTTGATCTTTTACCCCCGACGCAAAAACGACGGGGTGTTATAAGTTTGACGTGTCGGGGAGTGTGTGGGGGTGTGTGTGTGTGTGTATGTCTGTTTGTGGCATCGTAGCTCCCGAACGGATGAACCAATTTTGATTTTGTTTTTTTTGTTTGAAAGGTGAATTGGTCGGGAGTGTTCTTAGCTATGTTTGATGAAGATCGGTCCAAGATGGCCGCCGCCACAAAATGGCCGATTACATATTTTTGCACAATTTCCTCAATATGGGTATCAAATGAAAGGGCTTAACTAATAAAATACTATACACTATGACAAAGTTCAAATACAAGATGGCCACCACCATAAAATGGCTAATTAGATTTTTTTTTTCACAAATCCCTCATTATGGGTATCAAATGAAAGGGCTTGACTAGTAGAATACTATACACTATGACAAATTTCTAATCCAAGATGGCCACCACCACAAAATGGCGAATTACAAAAAAAAAACTGATTAAACACCAAATTACCTGAATCTTAAAACGCAAGAAAATAAAAGAAATGAAATAATAAGGAGTGCCTACAAAAACATGAAATAAAAAATTAAATTAAAAATTTAAAAAACCCCCGGCATAAAATAATAATAAAAACAGTATGAATGTAAAAAGCCTAAAACAATAAAAAAAAGCTTTTGAAAAAATTGCCACAAATAGAACAAAAAAGGTGTAAACGTGAAACCCTATAAAAAGTAAAAAATAACCTTGAAATTATGATCCTACGTAAGTACGTATGTAATTTTTTTATTAAATGTTGTCCCGTCGGGGAACCGCTGCTATTTTAAACTTTAACAGAGTTTTAGGCTAATAATTAGAGCGGTCCCCCGACGGGACAACATTTAATCAAAAAATATCATACTTACTTACGTAGGGTGCGGTTTAAATTTAAGGCAATTTAGTGATCTTTGTTTATTGATTGTTTGGCGCCGACTCAAAATGATTTATACTCCATTTATAATAGCATTAGAAAAAAGAGGCTCGTAGAAGCAGGAATGCAAAACATTTCATTTCAAAATTATGATAAAACAATTTTAAGGGAGATGCTTAAATTCTAATTTTCTTGCGTTTTTGCAATTTGCAGGTCAGTGTAAGGTTGTATCTTAATAAAAATAATATGATGCGCAACAATAAGAAATATGTAGGCAATAATACAATTTTAACTTTAAAAATCATCAATACATCCCTTTAAATTAGAATTGCTCCGAATTCGTCTGATTTCGCGGGCTACTGCAGCGCATCCACCTTAATTAAAATAAAATTCGATAGAATTATAGTGAAACAAATAACGTTCCAAGTATTGTTCATCCCTGCTTCTTTTAGGTTTTTAGCATTGACACTGTAATTTTAAATTGGAGTTATATAATATAAATAAATGAAAGCCACATAATTTCATAAGATAAATAGTTAAAATGGTTACAATTAAGTGTGACAGCTGCTGTAAAAATAGATCATAATAAATTCGGCGTCTATCATAATATAACAATGTTTATTGTATTTTTGTTACAAAATGTGCATTAAAAATAACCTTTTTTAACTTCTTTCTAATGCTATTGTAAATGGACTATAGGTATGTATGCTTAAATTAGCTTAAGAACTTAGTTATTAAGGTTAAATAAAAAAGGTTTATTATTGTTTGCTTTTCAGTTTTTTCGGCGGTTTAATTTTTTTGTTCAAAAGTTTTTAATTACAACTGTCATTCTTTGATAGTTGTATGAAATGATTATTACATGGCAAATTGACGAAGAATGTCGATTTTAATTTTCCTGACTATATAATGTAATAATTAAGCTACCAAGATTTGAATAAGTACTTCTACGGTACATCGATAAAAACCTCTCAAACCCATAAAATACAATATCAAACAAAAAAGTGCCCAATTACAAAATAATATCCTCTTTTCCTATTTAAAACCCGATTTGTACGTTTTCAACGGTTTTCCGTCCCAGTGCGTCCGCCGGGGCCTCGGGGCCCGGGTATCGTCCGCAAATAATAAAATATTCCCAGGAAATAACCGGCACGCTGCGAGCGATCGTTTTGAACGACCAGTGAACACTGAGCTTTGAAACACAACCCATACCTTTGCTTCAGAGGTCAAGTTACACTGGAATATTTGAACGCTAACCAGATTATTATGACCCTTAGACAAGATCTTTTGTTACTTCGATACCAACATTTTAACAAGACCTCTCAATACTAAACAATAGTTCCTAATTAGGGGTCAAGAAATCCTGGTCTATCGATACAGAAACCAGTATAACATGGTCCTTTCGTTCTATATTTAAGTTAAAGTCTATGGGTCTTGGTCTGTGGTCGTTGGCCCGAAGCTTATTGACTGGGAATACTGGGATACCTGCAAAGTGCTGACGGCTCCGTCGGCAATCATTCAATCTCGACAAATGCTTTTGTAAAGCGTAGTTTACATGATATGAATGGAACTAAATGAATAGATGTTGGAGGGATGGTGGACGGGATCTAGAACTTAGTTTGATAAAGTTATTCAAATATTTTGATGAATATTCTACACATATCTTTACTAATTATAAAGCAAAAAAATTGTTTGTTTGTACGCGCTAATCTCTAGAACTGCCAGTCGGATTTAATAGACCAATTCTTGAGGAAATCTATAATTATATTCTATTTAACATCACGCAAGGACCCTCAGGCACCAAGCAAAACGAAGTATTGGCGCGGGCAGGCGTTGCGATGCGACGGGGTGGGTCGGGGAAACATGGAATTTCACGCGGTGAAGTCGCGGCAGATGTATAGAGGTCCAGTAGTGAACAGCGCATGTGCAATGAGTACCGGTACGGTAACTGGTGTAGCAATATAGCGCAGCGATTAGTGGAGCAATATCGCTTCATATCACCTGATTTAAGACTCCTTTTATCCTTGGAATAAACTCCCTAGACTTCTACCCGCTTTCTTTTTTACTACATCTATGTATACCTATTCCTAAGTTATACTTCTATCTTTCCCTGTATTTCTGAGAATAGTTCTTGTGACATGGTTAATTTTCTGTTTATCCTATTCATGGTAGAAAATTATTATTGTGCACCCTACGTATGTTGTAGAGATACTTTTTTTATTTTTTTATCTGGGGGAGGCCTTTACTCAGCAGTGGAACAGAGTAGGTTAACTTAAAAAAAAATTAAGTACCAAAGATTGTAACAGTTTATTGAGTTGCTTCAAATTGCTCCAATAATTGCTTCACTACCTCCGGGAAATTATTGCCTAAATAATTGCTGAAAAATTTACCATGTAAGCTCAGCTTTATATTAAAGATGGAATTGCTGTCCTCAGTCGATGTGTATCAAAAATGATTAGTTCAAGTTAAGATACCGCACATCCTTTTAACATAATTCATTAGTCACCTCTTACCAAAGGGGGGAGCCAATTTTCATGATGAACCACGAAAATAACGAAAAGAAAAACGTAAAAATATCTTTATCTTTTGAAAGAAAGCTGTTACTGTTGCCCCGAGCTTATTCGCACGGAAATAATTTAGACATGTAATTTAGAATGGCGGCTTATTCGCCCCTTTTCTTTCGCTTAAAAGGAAGCTCCTTCCTTTGGCTGCGAGGCTCCGAGGGATGCTTGTACCCTGGTACTTGGATCTGTTGTGAGAGGGATTAAAGTGAAGCGACTAAGGCATTATTTTTATGTATTCTATTTTGAATTTATTAAGTGATTTTATTAATAAAATAAAACGATGTGTGTTCAATGGGATTTCCCTTCTTAAATAGTGACGAAACCTCCTTAGATAATGAATTTACAAAACTACTTCCTCATAAAAGGAACTCTACTGCAAAAGGAAGATGTGGGTTGTCTGCCAATTAATTAATGAAGGAATGAATTTAAGATTTTAATTAAGCAGATGAATAAATGGGTTAAAATCTAAACTTGTTCAGTTAAACAAATGAAGGCCAACAAAGATCGTTACGTGTTTACATTCTTGCAAGACAATGAACTGAGTGCTGCGAAACAATGTTGCAAGGTGTAGCTAGAAGATACAGAGCTCGTACACCACACATCACTTTTAACAGATTCATCGCTAAACGAATTCAAAACTGACTCATCATCATCATCCGCAGACCTGCTTCGCCCACGGCTGGGCTCCTCGCTCCTGTGCCAGTTTCAGCCAAAGTTACGGGCGATTCATAATTCCTAGACCGTATCCTACGGACATTAAATTAGGTTATTGCATCATTAGATTGTATTTATGACATCACGCCTGTATCCCAAAAGATGTGAATAGAGACATTCGTACCCATTGTTATGTTATATCTTAACAGTCTTCACAGAGTCCTTGTTGTTTGACCTCACAGAGAATGACGTTGTAATAACACTGTGCTGTGTTGTGGACGGGCCATCAACGTCACTCCACACTGCACGCCGCATAGCCTTGTAGTGGCCGATTTCGTGACGTATTTGGTTCCTATTCCCTACCATCTAAACCGATTCGTATGGTTCAATTTAACAAGCTCTATGCCGTTCTATAAGTACTTATTAACCGGTTGAATGCCGTAATTACAGAAACAATTCAAAAGCCTTTGTGTCTCGCGTCGATCCACGTTCCGGTATACGAAGGGTGAAGCTGTTCTATTTAAAACAAATAATAATAATTCCAGCATAATCATAACTCACTGCAGGGCAAAAGGAAAAAGGCATAAGCATTGTTCACCACGCTTCAAAAAGGACTGGCGGTTCCAGCCTTATTTATAAGTCCTGGTTTCCTCACGATGTTTTCCTTCACCGATATCAGTGATGTCCAAGATAAACTTAGAAAGAACATAATATGAATTGAAAAAGACACACTGGTACTTGCTCGGATCAGAACCCTCAGCCTCGTGCACGAGAGGCGAAGCTTTGTAACCCTCACCACATTAGCTGTCCTATTAGCTGATTAAAGTATAGCGTATCGCATGGATGCATGTTCAGGCAATTGGAAAATGGATTAAGTTAGACAATGAGTTGTTTCCAAAAAACTATGTAGTACAGTCAGCTAACAAAAACTGTTTAATTAGGAGATAGGTATGATCAACCGCACGTCAGTCTTAACAGTTTATGTCTGTTCTTTTTGTTAATTATATTATTACTAGCTTCTGCCTGCGGCTTCGCCCTCGTGGATGTCAGAAATGATCCTACGGGAACGTGCTACCGGGACAAGATGTAGCCTCTGTCCTCCATCTATCTCCTTGCCAAAATTCTCAATCCGTCGAGACGTTGAGGCGTGAAAACATACAGACAGAGTTACTTTCGAACTTATAATATTAGTACACCTATAATTTATATATGTTTTAGCAATAATACATTTTCTAGTTACTATTGTAAGTCAATGTTGAATGTATTTTCTGTTTATATTCTTTACTAGCTTCTGCCCGCGGCTTCGCCCGCGTGGATGTCGGAAAATTACTTACCGCCCGCAGGCCCGCGCCTACGGTGGCCGGGAGTCGTTACGCGGCTCCTGACGCCCGGAGCGTCTCCCGCGGCGGCTGAGGCGTGAGGTGCGCAAGGTGCGTTCTGTCGCCCACCCCGCCACCTCCTTCGCTAGCATGACTGCTTCGCAGAAGGAGGTGACTGCCTTCCACTCCCTCTCGCCCCGGACCATGGCTTGAACCAGGGCCGGACGCGAGAGGTCGCCGCCGCTGCCGATCGCCTCTACGAGGACACGGCGGTGCTCTGCCCAAGCAGGGCAGACCTCCACCGTATGCTCCACCGTGTCCTCTGGGCGATCAACGTGCTACCCTAATAAAAAGTATGTCCTTCCTTAAGATGCCATCTATCTCTTTGCCAAATCAGAAGTTCAGTGGTTTACGTGTGAAAATGTAACATACCGTTTCAAGTTGAAATCTTCCCCTTAAAAACCGAATTACCTCTTTTTGCCCCGTCAGGGGTCAATTTTCGACTACTTTACATAATTATTATTAATTATTTTCTGTCCAAACTATTAATACTGAGTTTCGAGTTATGTGGACCGCGCATTCAATTACTTCCACACAAACTTCAAGACCCCTATATCCCTCTTTGAGGGGTAGTTTTGAAAAACTTATAATAATAAACTTTATTACTTACTTAGGCGAGTATTCTTGCCAAATTTCAAGTTTATTAACCTAATAAAGACGATTTTTCATATAAACTGTATCCCTGCTTTTTAACCCCACAGGGGTGGAATTAAAAAAAATCGTTTGGGATGTATTTATAACTTGACTTAAAGATTATTTATACTAATTTTCGAGTTAATCAAGCCATGCAGTAAAATCCTCCCCTGTAAAATTGACTACCCCTTTTCAGCCCGTCACTGGTAATTTTCGAAAAACACTGATACACATTATTCTTTATTTTCGATCGTAGGTATAAATAGTGAGTTTCGAGATAATCGGACCGCACGCTAAAATTCTTCCATACAAACTTTGAAACACCCCAATCCCTTTTAGGGGGTAGTTTAAAAAACATAAAATGGCAAACTTCATAATTTACTTAGATTAGTATTGGTGCCAAGTTTCAAGTTTATTAACTCAAGGAATAAGATTTTCCATGCAAACAAAATACCCCATTTCACCCTCTTAGGGGTGGAATTTCAAAAAACCCATGTCTCTAGGACCAGCGGTTTAGGTTGTGCGTTGATATATCAGTCGGTCAGTGAGTCAGGACTTTGAATTTCTGCCAGGGTAGCGGGTCCGAAAGGGTTACGGCTGCCCTGGAACATAAAGGGCTAAGGAAAGAACACGGGTGGGTTTTCGTCAGTAAGAGTCTGACACTCCCTTCCGTTCCACCCAGAGCGGGAGGGGTCATTTGATGATTTCCCATCCTCAAAAAAAAGAAAAGGACTTTGAATTTAATATATATAGATTTTAAATTTAAAGTTACAGTCTTGAAACATATTCAAAAACCAATAAGGTAACATAGAACGTATTAATCAGTCAATAATTAAGCTAGGTAGTAGTGAGCAAGTAGGTATTAGAATGATCGGCATGGCCGATTAGTCGGCCGACTAATCGGCATTTTGAAAACCGGTTAGTCGGCAAATACTATATGTAGTCGGCCCATCTCTAATCTTAAGATAAAATATTACAGTATCTTAGCCGTGTGCAGAACTCCACTGCGGGTGACATAACCTACGACAAACTTATTATTTGCGGTTGGTACAGTAATCGGGTCTAGGGATCGAACCGCAAAATTAAGTTTGTTTTTTATTGTGTATACTTTTCCGGAATAAAAAGTACCCAGTGTGGTGCCCAGGATATAAAAGAATAATTATACCAAGTTTCATCGTAATCGAACCGGTAGGTGTCGAGCGTGATTCAGTATTCACGCGCGATGGCTTATTATTAGCGTATTTCATATATAACTTTGGTATTTCTATACCGATTTCTATGATTCTTTTTTATGGAATAGTTAATAATGTTAACTTTTTTAATTAGTGATGACTGAGAGTGTTATAAACGTAAGAGTAGACAAATATAATCAGAATGCTTCGAACTGCTAAGCTATCGGGAGTTACACGTGTTATTGTGAGTCAACCATAAAAGATAGACATATGCTGTCGTGGGATACATACATACATTTACATACCGGGACCCCTCCGTGCCTCCGAAAGCACGTTAAGCCTTTGGTCCCGGCTGTCATTCATGGATCTTTGACAGTCGTTACAGGTAGTCAGAAGCCCGAAAGTCTGACAACCAGTCTTACCAAGGGGTATCGTATTACCCAGTAACTGAGTTGTGGAGATCAGATAGGCAGTCGCTCCATGTAAAATACTGGTATTCAGCTGCATCCGGTTAGACTGGAAGCCGACCCCAACATAGTTGGGAAAAGGCTAGGCAGATGATGATGATATGCTGTCGTGGGATATTTTTTATATAATTTTAAGGAGAACATTTCCGTCATACATGATTTCTGTGTAGCTTTAACCACTAAGGTTGCACACGCGACGGAAGCTTAAAAAATGGAGTAACTTCTCCCGTTTTTCCAACATTTCCCTTCACTGCTCTGCTCCTATTGATAGTAGCGTGATGAAAAGTATACTATAATCAGCTCAGGAGTATGAAAAATAATTGTACCAAGTTTCGTTAAAATCCGTCGAGTAGTTTTTGTTTCTATAACGGTTATACAGACAGACAGACAGACAGACAAAAATTTTACTGATTGCATTTTTGGCATCAGTATCGATCCCTAATCACCCCCTGATAGTTATTTTGGAAATATATTTCATGTACAGAATTGACCTCTCTACAGATTTATTATAAGTATACATTAATAAAAGAAATAATCACTTGGGATTCCAAAAACTGACCTAAAAACTGTGAAAATGAGGTATTTTTTTTTAGTTCCAGCTGTTACCAGTTGTATTGTACAAGTTTACTCGAGATTAAATTAAGAATTATTATTCAATTTAATCGAATCCGATTAATCTACAACTTCCCATAAGGGTGAACATCCGCCCGGTCGATCGAGGTTGAAAGCGAGGCCGACTCGGTGGCGTGTGGCCGAGGGACGATGCGCTCTGCTAAACACAGGGTTAACACATTTATATTGTAGCCGATTTGTACGTATTACTTGTTAGAACCTGTTACGAATGTGTGATCCGTTGCAAAAATACCTGCATTCTGTCTCCAAGCAGGGTTACTGTGTTCGGGTTGAAGCATAATCAGTGTATGATGTTCCCACTGCTGGGACACAGGCCTCCCGTCTGTGAGAGGAAATGGGCCATAATCTACCATGCGGGCCCAATGCGGGTTTTTGTTTCTACGACATGCCGGCTGTTCACAATGTTTCCCATCATCTTTTGAGAACATGAGCATGAAATGATGAAGTGATGAAATAATTTACGCAAAGTAAAGCGCCTGTGTGGGCTCAATCCCACGACGTACAGCTCGTAAGTCGCAGCTGTTACCACTGGGCCACCACTGCTCCCAATTTCGTGTAGATAATAAAGAGCATTCTATTATTTATCTGCACCACCACTGCTCTGCTGAAGGGTCCCGTTCTCGGTGTAATTCCATGTGTTTCAGTTTTGTCTCTGGAAAAGCAACACACCGGTCAGCTGGTGTAGAAAATTACCATTGCTATCTATTATTATTATTAATAAGCCTGTCTTGTCTAACTGTAAAGTAAAGGCATCTCCTCCCTCTTTCTTCTTTTCCCAGTCTATTGCGTTTGCGAGCCAATCCTTAAAGTAGGAGTCCAGCTCATCCCGCAATCGCTATCCAGCCCTGTGACGTAGTCGTTTCCTGCAATAGATATCTACAGGCGATGCAATTACCACCAACAAGCTGGGCATGACAAAAAGAACTACTTACTTTGCTGCAAATATTTTTTTTACTTGGTGGTTTTGTACCCAAAGGACCATAAACATGTGCGCTATAAAAGCTAAAGCTGCAACAGAAACATTTTATATTTTCTGTGCAGATTGAAACATTTCCTGTTCCCTGCAACTCTAACAGCATGCAGAACACCACAACGTTTTTCTCTTTTTCTTCATTTGCAGGAAAAAATATTAATCCGCAATACTACGGACTGCGTTTTAATGTTGTCACACATTTTGCAAATTAAAATGCATAAAATAGAGACGCGGGAAATAAACGGGAAATTCTAATTCACTCGCATGCAGTCGGCGTAGAGTACAGAAAGACCAGAAAGACCACGTCAAATTTTATATGTTAGTTTATCTTTATTAATAAAATAAAATACCATGGAAAAGGGTTCAGCTTGAGACTGCCTTTTGGTCTAGTGCCTTTTAGTCCCCACTTAACGTGGGGTTTCAATTCACAGGCCAGCCAAAATATGAATGGGTTTTCTATGAATTTCTCAGCAGTCTGGAGTCTGGATTTGTGTTCGGTCAAGGGTCATAGGCTTGCCTCCTGATACTTGGGATATAACATAAGGAACTGACGAAGTAACTACTACACCACCCTACCCTTCTCGAGAATAGAGACCTGATGTTACCTTATATTTTTCATGGCTCAATTCTCATAAGCATTTCCGTATCACTTAGTCATTTGGCTTCTTCATTCCATTCAACCTGACCTCTACACCACTGACAAGAGCTATGGCGGAAGTGTAGTAGTGTTTATTTATTTCCTCGGTGTCAATGTGTGTGTCGCTTGTTATCTCACACGGGCGCTATAAAACTGTTCTTCTGAACGCGACCATTTCGCTCATAAAGTGTCGCTATGCGAGGGGGGTAATCCCGGGATCAGCGCGATAAACCCCGGACAACGGGACGAGAGGCCGGGACGAGACAATGCGCTATTGTTCTCAATGTATCGTGACTAGTGGAGAGCGCAGTAGGACAACGGGTTGAGGTGTTTAGACTGGAAGGGTTTAATTGGGGAAACGATTTCTCGTTAAAATATTACTAGGACGAATTTTGGAAACTGACACAAGGTGATTGGCGTTAGCCACCGCACGAACAAACAGATCGGATACATGTTTAAACGATGAGGTTGTTTAGTTTTACACCTTAGCAGTTGTGGGTGATCGATCTTGGGGCCGGACGCAGTACGAATTCTGCTGAGGTCAGAGAGAACTGACCATGTATAGAGCGATAATCGGAATTACCTAAATGCCTTCAAGAAATATGCTCCACAATGAACTTCAAAGTGTTCACCTCGCTTTTTCCATACACCCGTATTATTTGGGGGCGCAATAAAAGATTTTTTTTGCAAGAATCGGCTCAGTCTAGATGTCCTATTAACTTCAGTAGCCCTGTTTACTTTAATAATAATACGTGACATCTACCTACGCGCACTGTGCCAGCTTGGTGGATTACAGCCCACTCCCTCCCACTGCGTGGAGGCCTCAGTACCAGCAGTGGGAACATTACAGGCTGATACTTTTGTGTCCTGTTCACGTTGACCTACTGCTCTGTCCTGCACTAGGCGTCACTTCGACACAACACTCCGCGTCTCAGTTAAAAACACGACTCTGGTGTATTGTCGCACGTTTTTGTCGCAAGTCGTACCCACATTGATAGCTCCTGTCAATGGGATAACAACCTTAACGTCAAAGCCTAAGGCTGACAATCGCTTGGCCTGTTTGTAACGTTTTTGTCAATGTAATTTAGAAAATCATAAATGAATAACACCTCTATTGTCAAGCGATTAGGTGCAATGTCCCTTGGCAGATATTGTTGCAAGTAATATGTTTGTCCGTTGTAATTCAGAAAAGCTATTATTAATATCTGTGATGATCCGCTAGAAGAAATACAGCGCTGTAAGCTGCTTAGCGATATAATGTAAGTCAAGAGCAAAAAGTGGTTTATTTTGAGGGTAGTAAGAATTTGACGTTGATTGTAGTAAAAATGGCACTTAGGCAAAGTATTTGTCATTTATTTGGGCGGGTCTCTTTTATCATGTTACCGATATTTCTGTAATAATGGGTCGATTTACATGATTTTTCACATTTCAATTGTTGTACAAAAAACTGTTTTCCATAAAAAAAAAACAACTGACTTCCAAAAAGACACTAAGGAGTAATCTGTGACTAAGGGCTGATTTTTCCAACGCCAGATGACTTTATCGGAGGAATAATTTTGCATTTTGACAGTTGTTTTATACAAAAACTGTCAAACGTCAATTTTATTCCACGAATAAAAATTATCGGACGATTGAAAAATTAGCCCTAAAAAGTGAAAAATAACTTTAATTTCGTCAGTCGGTGGCAAAAACGACAGTAACAAATACTACTAAACCAAAGACATCAACTCCCAAAATTAAAGTTATTTTTCACATTGTAGTGTTTTTTTTTTATTAATAGGAAAAAGTTTTGTAATTAGGAATCCTTTTGGCAATTTATCTGATGCAAAAAGTATTGAATGCAAAATGCTTACAAAATGTTACGATTTTTTTTTGTTAGCCAAAAATTACAAAGTTTTAGAGTTCGCATTGTGAAAGCGTCGTTGATTCGTGTGTGTAAGTATGTGTCGTGCATGTACTTCTAACAACGCTTTGTGCAATCAAACTCGCTGCGGTTTTTATATTCCCCTCTGTGGGTGCCGCGACACAGCGCAGGTGAGGCAGGAGGACCGCTCCGTGCGATAATAGTTAGTAACAGGTACACGGTGTCGAACTCGAGAAGACAAATTACTCGTTTTTGCAGACGTTTTTGAAACGCTCGCTTCTTTTCTTAAAGATAAAATTAAATAGACGCTGATTTAAAGCGGCAGTTGTTATGAGTTGTTTATTGTAGTATTGGTAAATAAAAAATGACAAAATGCATGTTTATTAACAAGTTCGGCAGTAAAAATGGAGCAGTAAAGTAAATAAATATGAATCATAAAACAAATATTTAAAAAGGTAATTGAATATGACTGTGAAGTAAGTGACCAATTTTCTTTTTAACCGACTTCTAAAAAAGGAGGAGGTTCTCAATTCGGATGTTTGTATCTTTTTTTTATGTTTGTTCGCGCATATCTCCGTCGCTTGCCAACCGATTTGAAAAATTATACTTGGAAAGGGTATACTTCCCAAATGGTCCCATAGAAATTTCATCAAAACCGGTTTAGTAGTTTGGTTTTTAACCCAAAATTACTGGTAAAAATTACAACTTAAAAGTGAAAAATAAAAGTTTTTTGCAAAAAAAAAAAAAAGACTTCCAAAAACGAGACTACAAAGTGAAAAATAACTTTAATTTCGGAAGTCGGTGGCAAACAACGAAAATGCGAACCTAACGACACCGACTTCCGAAATTAAAGTTTTTTTTCACTTTGTAGTGTTGTTTTTGGAAGTCGGTTGTTTTTTTTTTTGCAAAAAAGTTTTTATTATTACTTTTTATGTTTTAAGCACTGTCACACTAATTTATCAAACGCCAAAAAATGTAATGACTGCTCATTAATTTATTCAACTGATCATGATCGAATCATTAGGGAGGTTTCCCTAATGATTAAATAACCGTTGTAAAAATTATGACTTTATTAAATAGATTACAACTCTTAAATATCTTCTTTTCAGTGTCATGGACATGAAACTCGTTCGCGCGCGACTGCTCCGAAAGGTGATTGAAGACGGTCGCGCCATTTTGATTATTTTTAAAATGGCGGCCCCGCATGATACCTATATAAATCGATAGGTGAAAATATAATAGGAGCAAACCCCGTGAACCTTTCCAAAATATTAACGTTCAAAATTGATCACGTGACATCTGTGCTTTTTGAACTTGCTTACATTTTGTTGCCTAAGCAACAAAATGTAAGCAAGTTCAAAAAGTTTCAGTGATTATGTTTAACATCTAAATGTTAAACATAATCACTGAAAGTTTAAAGTCTGCAAATATTGTAAATGTATCATTTGCTATGTAAAGTCAATTATTAATGACATGATACTTATTCAAGAGACGGACCTACTTGTGAAAACATGTCAAAAATCAAAACTTTTTCCTCAATTATTTTAAGCCAAATCTAATCTCATGGTAGATGTTGTGATTGGTTGACCGAAATATCAAGAACTAATCATAAAGTTCACAAAACAACCAACGATTTGTATTGATCTACTGAATAATGTATTCTGTGGCGAAGCATGTAAGAGGGGCGGGGGGAAGTGCCAATCAACGATGGCTTTGTCGGTGCTCAATCAGTCATATCAAAAGGTGGAACAATTTCCACACATCGGCTTTCATTAAATTTGTTTCACAACTATTGTGCGAGCACACTGCGGCTGTTCTCGGTAAAAAATATTGAAAGCTTCCATTTTGTGGCTATATTTTCGTAACTTTAAATAAAAATACATGATTTTTATTTACCTCTGTAAATAAATATTTTTTTCTGTAAATAGGTTTTGAAAACAGTGTTACCAGATTAAATATTATTTTTAAGACTAGATACAGATAGTAGAACACAAACACAAAAAAGAGAAAAAAATACTTTTTAAAAACAAGCTTTTATTACTTATTAATAAAAAGGACTAAAAAGTTAAAAATAATTTAAACCTGATAAGAAATAAATAAAGCGTGTTACAAACTCGATGGGGTTATGTCGTTTATTTACCGAGTTCCTATGGCCATCTTCCAGCTCTATCATCAGACCCTGGTTATCATCTAGCACCAGAGTACTCGTCAAGACGAATCAAACGAGCCCAAACTCGATGGGATTGTGTCGTTTAATTACCGAGTTCCTATGGCTACCTTCCAGCTCCATCATCAGACCCTGGTTACCATCAAGTACCAAAGTTCTCGTCAAGACGGATCAAACGAGTGCAAACTCGTTTGATCCGTCTTGACGAGAATCTGTGCAAAAATCTCAGAAGATTTGGTGGATATATAGTGTCAAATAGTTCTCCTTAACTTTTGAAGAAGGTTTCAAATGCAATAGAACACTATCGTGAACGCAGTAGTTAGTCCAGCACCCTAATTGCGTAACACACAATCAATCGGAATCTGTTTCATTTTGATAGTTCAACAACATTCATTGCGTTATTTACGTGTTGAGCAGACAAATTTTTTGGAACTTATGAAGCAATGGATTAGCAATATTAGGGTGCAGGATGATGTTCTGTTTTTATAGGTCTATTATTTTTTATCTGGATTTCACCATATAAATTATGTTCACAATTAACAATACATCGCTCACCGCTGCACTCCTATCTTTATACTTTTTCTACCGTTTATCGCACAATGCCAACAAAAGCAGCAAAGGTGGGGCTAAACACACGTAATTTGCTACGCTTGGCTACGCTGTGCTACGCGCTACGACTGCTACGAGCTACAACTGCTACGAGCTACGCTTTCGTAGCATTACACGTAATCCTTTCTTTCACAAACGACGCTTTTCTTTTTATTATATTTTGACAAATAAACGTAGCATGATTTTTTAAAGTTTAAGATAACCAAGAAATTAAAAGAGAATATTGTGTAATTATTAAACAAATTGACACCCTACGTCAATTTGCCGTGGTATCATAAAACGACAAGAAAGAGAGTAATTGTTATTATAATTAACGGAAAATTTAAGTTAGCAGTCCATTTGCTTAACAATTAATTTCCCTGACTGTATGTTAGCACAATGTGGGTTGAACGAAAAGTTGAATCCTAGTGACGGTCCCATGTAATAGGAGTATAGTAAGCCTATTGCAGTTAACCAAGCACGAATCTAATTTCTGGGTTCAATAACACTTTGCCCGACCTTGGAATCGAACTTAGGATCCCCATGGCTAGCGCTCGCGCTTGCGACCACTACACTAGCGAGGCACTTTACTTTAAAGTTTGATTTCAACAACACAATAGCTACTAAACTATAATATGTTTGTATAACGTTGTTTCTGGCGCTCCTGAGCTATAATTGTCAATTTTCTAACAAACAAACTCAATTTAACTTGTGTCCGTCTTGGGACTCGAACCGACGTCCGTAACATTACAGTGCTGGTCTTGACACGAGTTTATTACTCTAACATAGCAACTAGACAGTTATATTCTGAGTTACTTATAATTGGTCATTCTTCGAGTCTTTGATCTAGTAGTCGCTAAGGCTACTACTGAACATGCTGTCCTCACTTTGATTCTCAAGATGGGCATAGTATTACCGTCAGGAATTAAACAGTACGACTCCTCCGACTCCAAAACGTGGCGGTACATGGGTCCGATTCACAAGTCAAAAGTGTTTTTGGGGTTTTCTCGGAATGGTGCCCGGCTGATTTCAATCATCATAAGCATTAGCATAATCAGTCTATAACGTTCCCACTGCTGGGACACAGGGTTATTCTCTTCGATAGGGAGTGGGCTGTAATCTGCCACGCGGGCCCAGTGCGGGTTGGCAGATGTCACACGTCTTAGAATTTTTGGTTCTAGGACATGTCGGTTTCTTCACGATGTTTTTCTTTACCGTTTTAAGAGCAGTGGTGATGAAATTGTTTACACCAAGTAAAGCGCCTGCCCGGGTTCGACCCACGACTAACAACTCGTAAGTCAGCACCGATGCCACTGGGCCACCACTGCTCTATACCATCACAATGTCACAGTTAGTGCTTCACGTAACAGTACGACTGCTTCACGTAACAGTACGACTGCTTCACGTAACAGTACGACTGCTTCACGTAACAGTACGACTGCTTCACGTAACAGTACGACTGCTTCACATAACAGTACGACTGCTTCACGTAACAGTACGACTGCTTCACGTAACAGTACGACTGCTTCACGTAACAGTACGGCTGCTTCACGTAACAGTACGACTGCTTCACGTAACAGTACGGCTGCTTCACGTAACAGTACGACTGCTTCACGTAACAGTACGACTGCTTCACATAACAGTATGACTGCTTCACGTAACAGTACGACTGCTTCACGTAACAGTACGGCTGCTTCACGTAACAGTACGACTGCTTCACGTTGACCAAAGTGTTGTTAGGTTTTTCTATCAGCAGCATAGAGTCTGAAATCGTGCCCGTTTGCTTTCAATAAGCATAAGAACTTAAACATAGTTATGTAACTAGCAAATGTGGATATTTTAAACACTACCACTCGGGGCAATACAGGCGTGAAGTAGTATTAAAATAAAAAAATGAATGATTTATTATTATTTCCTTTACTTCACTTAAATACTTACAAATTATATTTTTATAAACAAAAAAATAAAAAAAACCATTTAAAAATATAAAAAATAGTAACCCACCGGTATCGGGAACAGGGTCCAAGCTACCGGTGGTCAGGGCTCCAGAGAGAGGAACTTCCTGACAATGCTTTCTAAATCAAGCCCTTGATCCAGCTGCCCAACGAGACCCTCCTCAGGTGTTGGTCGAGGCTCTTTGCTATTACCCCATTAGCTGTCACGACTATCGGCACAATGATTGCTGAGTCCACATGCCACATGTCGACAACCTCGCGAGCCAAGTCAAGATACTTGATTTGTTTATCTTTCTCGGCTTTCACGAGGTTCTCATCATGCGGGACGGTTATGTCAACAATCATTGCGCGCCGCTCTGATCGATCCACCACCACTATATCAGGCTTATTGGCAACAATAGTCCTGTCAGGGATGATGGATCGTTCCCAGTACAATGTGATATTTCCATTTTCGAAAACTGGTTCGGGCATATACCTGTAGTACGGCACCTCAGATTCCACAAAGATGTATTTCAGAGCAAGTTGCTAATGGATTATCCTGGCTACAACGTTATAGGTTATTATTATTATATTAACTCCCGAGAGAAATGATAAAAGTCACATTGCCTCGTATGTACCTACTGACCTCCTGACCCAGTACCTAAGTACCGCTGGGTCACGGCGACAATTAAAGCACTATTATAATAAATTATCCGATTTAAACAAAGTAGTCCTTTAGTGTAAACACCGGAGGCATAATCCCACCGCTGTTAACTTTAATATTCCCCGAACCATCCCTCCGAACAGCTCCGGAACACCTCTAGTTAAACTATCCCCGAGAATGTTCACGTAATGGCCCAAAATGTGATAATTATCGTTTTAAATAATACCGTTCTATGATACGATAATTGCGCGTCAAGTTGGCGGTAATTGGCTTGCGTGGCCGCCATGTTTAATTGTTCCGCGTGGGTCGCGTGCAGGCTGAGTAAACGGTGACACAATTGATTTGGACTTTTAAAGCCTTTTAAATATATTGGAGTTGATGTTCAGCGTGTCTACATGTGGCTCAATGTATTTGCAGTTTATAAAACAAGTAAAATATACTTATTTAAGTTATGGAAGAGCGGAGTCTCTTAACACAGGCTTATCTGCTTAAAAGGAGGCTACAATCACTAGTTGTTAAGGTTTACTTGTTAAAATAATAAACCCTTTTTTCATTTTCATTTATAAAACTTACCCAGTTACTCGTACCTCTGCAATCTCCATAGATTTACATTCCTATGGTTGTCTCATACTTAGTACTAATATTAATTATTTTTTATGATTAACTGTATGTTCATAGTAACAATACTGACTTTGACAGCGTCTTTATTACGTACCTGTAAAAACGGTTTTCGTAGTTCAGGTGTTGTAACTGCCAAGCTGTTGACTTTACAGTACGCGGCCGTTAGTATGGCCTTGCGTTTCTAGAAAAAGTTTGGTTTGTCGAATTCTGTTGCTTATCGAATAGAATAGAATACTTTTTTTTCTTGCTTAGTGGGTCTGCTCTTGACTGCGATCACACCTGATGGAAAGCGATGAATGAGGGCTGTGATGGACAGCGTGCCCAGAAGATGCCTGATCACTCTTGCTTTGAAAGCAGACGCGTCAAATGTGGAAGGGAACACACCCGCCGGCAGAGAGATCCACATTTTGGCTGTGCGCATAATTAACGTGGAGGAGAAGCGCTGAGAACGACTGGTCAGGATATCAACCAAGTGCGTACCTATGGTACCTGCAGTACGTCTGGTAGTCCAGTCTACTATACCTACTATACCTATGTGATGTGACGTCTTTTTCTAAAGCTCAATGTTCCACATTAACGTTTAGCTTACTCGGATATGACATAAAACTTTTAAAAATACAGAAACAAACCTCACAAAACGCAACATAACTCTTTGATCTGTCACTACCCACTTAACCACGAGCTCTTCAACAATTATCCCACATGCACGTCGACGTTCAACTGTTCGCCGTACATTGCCGCCTGCGCTGAGTACCGCGGCGCGATTATTATCATTACACTGGCATGCGCGGAAATGGAATTTGATTAATTTTATACGTCGCTGCTAGCGTGTAGCGTGGTGCCATAGAGCAGAGAGATTCGGAAAGACCACCATATTTTAAAGTTGCTAAGTTTATCCTGATACTTAGTTTCAAGTCTGGTCTACAAAAACAAAGGCATCAAAGTCTGTTCAGCCTGTAAGGCATGAAAAAGTAAAAGACCGGGCAGACAGAGTTACTTCCGCATTTATAATATTAGTATGGATTTAGTTGCTGACTTTTCAAATACAGGGTAGCAGGGACATCGAAGCGAAAACTGTGACCATAGATTCAGCACATGAGTTTAGACCCCATGGACCCCATATTTTTAATAACCGGCGAAAAATTTCGACGCTACGGGGTCTAGTATCATGTGCCGAATCCATGGTTACAGTTTGCGCGAGTCCCTGCCACCCTGTATATGCATTGAAAATTCTGATTTAAAATGAATAAAAAAATCAATTCTAATGGCTCAGTACCATGTTTAGGCATTCTTTAGGGAATTCAAATTGACCCGAATAATCTCGAATTTAATTTTGGTTCAGGACATCGTTTTGCGAACAAGCTGCTGTTCCACGTTGTATAAAGTAAAACTACTGAAGTTGCTTGTATAGGAGCACCGAGCATGCAGCACTTGTAAAAATTAAATCCAAAAGGACCAACTTCTTTATTGGTCTTTTTGTTCGCGAAAGTTTTTATTGGAGAATTCTGTCCATCCTTTGTCGTAATATATTCTATCTCGCTTTCATATCGTACTAATGACAGAATCGAGGGAATTTCAATTGGAGCAGAAAGGGATGGAATCTTTTTGACCGTCGCGACGCTTTCGACAGACCAGACTAATAACATTTATTACAAACTCTCTGGTATTGCAAAGACGGTTACAAGTGAAATATTTTACTGGAACTTATTTTGGGTTGGTAGTACAGTCAACAAAGGAGACAAGTAACCAGAAGAGAAGTATTCGAAAACATCCATCGGTTTCTAACTAAACTTCGACTATATCTGACGACCCTGGTTACTTATATCTATCGGTGACTGTAGCTATATTTGTTAATTTGTATCTTCTCTATAACTAAACTAGCCTCCGTTAGAAAGACAGAGCAATGAATCAGGAGTAGGTAGCGAAATCTTTCTCTTTCATTGTCTTCGAATCTGGAGACACAAGGTCATTTTGCCGAAATCAAAATGCTTGCCAAACAGATCTGTCATCGCAGTAGGTACTATATCTATATATTAGGGGTTAAAGTATGAAATTGCCGATTTGTACTGAAAAATTGAAATTAGTTTTTTTTTAAGTATTATTTATTTAATCAAAATAATTACCATTATTATCTATACATTGCTGCCATCTAATAGGAAGGTCATTCATGCCTTTGCGATAGAACTCTCGTGATCTAGATTCGACAAACTGTGTGAAACCACGAAAAAAATGGTAGTCCGTTGGAGCAAGGTCTGGCGAATACGGAGGGTGACGAATGGTTTCTAATTGCCGTTCCTGTAGAGTTAAAATGGTTTCTCGTGCTGTATGAGGTCTCGTGTTATCATGGAGCAATAATGGTGAAGATCGATTCATGAGTCGGGGCTGTTTCACTGCTAGTTTTGCTATCATTGTTCGGAGTTTGGCACAGTAGACATCTGCCGTTATTACTTGACCAGATCGGAGAAAGCTATACCGAATAACACCATGCTGGGGCCACCAAACAGTTACCATTACCTTTTTATTGGTAAGCTTTGCTTTAGGACACTGTTGCGGCGTTTGACCTGGGGTCAGCCATTGCATTTTTCGCTTACGGTCATCGTAAAGAATCCACTTTTCATCACATGTCACAATTCGATCCAATATTCCTTCATTTCTGTATCGATTCAACAAGGCAACACAAGTTTCAACACGTGTTTCTTTCTGCAGATCAGTCAAATCACGAGGCACCCATTTCTCATATTTTTTTATTTTATTGATTTGACGCAAATGAGTCAATATTTTAAGGTAACGTTAAAACATGCCGCTAATTCCTGAGTAGTTTGGCTCGGATCGGCTTCCACCATCACTTTCAATTCATTGTTATTCACCTGTGTGGGCGGTCTTCCACGTGGTTCGTTCTTCAAATCAAAGTTTCCATCACGAAAGCGTTTAAACCAAAATCACACGGTACGTTCATTAGCAGCCCTCTCTAAACGCAACATTGATATTGCGAGCTGTTTCTGCCGTGTTAGTTCCGCATCGAAACTCGTATTCAAAACTAACTCGAATTTTCGAAGTATCTAAGCTGAATATAAAAACAACTGAAAGTCTGTATCTATTGTCCTATCTCAGGTATGCTGGAAGAGATTTCTTATGAAATAAGCATCACCTCTGTACCTATTTTTTCTGTTCTGTTTTTCAATGTCTGTTTATATATGTGTGTACATAAATGGTAAAATAATAAATAAAGTCTATAATCGAATGTTGCACTTTTATAAAAGAAGACCTTCATAGGTACCATGTGAAAAAGTTTCACTCAAAAATCTCAAACCATGAAGGTTCTATGTCAATTCGAAGTACCTATTACAATAAAACAGCAATTTCATACTTTAACTCCTATTATATTATTAACTAAAGTCGCTTTTAGTGTTTGTCTGTGTGAGAGCTTAGTTCTTTTTAACTACACAATGGATTGATGCGGTGTTCACCGTTATTTTACGGAAAATGTATGTAACTGTAACTCTCGCTACATGTTTGCGTCTGAGCGCTCCTTGCGGAACTCCACATCGCTGTCAATGCGGTGAAGCAGTCGACTGCCTCGGACACCATGGCCTATCCTGCAGCAAGAGCGCTAGACGGATGGCAAGGCACGCCAGCATTAACGACATCATCCGTCGGGCTCTTGTCTCCGCCGGGGTGCCAGCTGTTTTAGAACCCAATGAATTGGCACGCGACGATGGAAAGAGGCCCGATGGCATGACCATAATACCTTGGAAGTTAGGTAGGCCTTTGATGTGGGATGCAACCTATGTCGACACCCTCGCGCTATCCCATTTCCTAGCACGGTGGGCTGTGGAAGCTAGATATGGTCACACTAAATGTCTCAATTAAGTATATGATGTATGTACCTACTCACTTGAGTATGTGTCAGTGTTTTTGTCGGTGAATGCTAACTGTACAATAAAAATAACTTGTTTTATGGCTAAACAGTCCCACTGCTGGAAATTACTCTTGCTCATGCTCACGCTCGTTCAGTTAGCTGGTATCCTCGGCTCGGTGGTTGTCGTTGCGATATGCGCGGCATTGTTGCGAAGGTCTGTCATGTGGCGGTCTCACTTATTTATTTCATTTTTTTTTCATCATTCTCCTGCCCTTATCCCAATTTATTTGGGGTCGGCGCAACATGTCTTTTTCTTCCATACTTCTCTATTAGTCGTCATCTCGGTAGTCACCCCCTTTCTAACCATATCATTATTCACACATTCCATCCATCGTTTCTTTGGTCTTCCCCTACTCTTATAGCCATCGACATTCATACTCAAAACTCTTCTGACGACATTTTCCTCATTTCTCCGTAACACATGCCCATACCATGACAACCGATTTCCACACAACTTTTCAGTTACCGGTGCCACTTTCAGACTTCCTCTTATGTACTCATTTCTTATTCTATCCATTCGTGTAACACCACACATCCCTCTTAGCATTCTCATCTCAGCTGCATGCAATTGCCTTTCATTTATCCCTTTTGTGGCCCAACATTCTGATCCATACAAGACAGCAGGTCTAATTATGGTTTTATATATCTTCCCCTTAAGTTTAAGGGGAATGCGGGAGTCGCAGATTGTTCCCGTGACCTGCCGCCATTTCATCCATCCAATGTTAATTCTGTGCATAACCGTCCGATCTACTTCGGCATCGCTTTGCACGAGTGAACCGAGATACCGAAAGTCGGAGCAGACTGGGAGAAGTGCGCCATCAAGCGCTATGGTTCCAAAACTGGAGAGACCGCCGAAATCGCAGAACATATATTCCGTTTTGGTTCTGCTGATTTTCAAGCCAACATTCTCCAGCTTCTGTTGCCATTTCTCCAATCTGCTCTGGATCTCAAGTCCATCTTCACCGACGAGAACAATGTCATCGGCAAACAACATGCACCAGGGTGCCTCCTCCTGGATGTCCGACGTAAGAGCGTCCATAATCAACAGAAAGAGGTAAGGACTTAAAGCCGATCCCTGGTGCAAGCCTACAGCCACACTGAACTTCTTTATTTCTTTATCAGTATCAGGTCTCACTTATTTATTTATCAGTATTATTTTTTGTTTATTTTTGCAGTATTAGTCAATATCACACTATTGAGACATATTCACATATTCGTTACTGTTTTTTATCGAACACAAATTTATTTTATTTATATATTTAAGCATGCATACATACGTCACGTTGCAGTATAAAATTGATTTACATCCGTCACCTCACACATCAGAGGGGCAATTCTCGTAATTTTAAGACCGTTCACAGTCTGATCTCAGTCTCAATCTGTCAAAAAATACTTCTAATTTCCCTACATTTGTTTGTCGCTGAGATGAGACTGCGACTAGATTTTGAACGTTATAAATTACGAGAATTGGCCTTCTGGTCCAGTTGAAAATCAGCGTCAGGCACTAGTTGTCTGACATTCTTGCTGAACTTGGCCTTTTTGGCGCAGCCGTGAGGCACACTTTCCTGTTAACGGGACATCGCCAAGCGGTTGGTTGACTCTTCACGTGACCAGAAGGCTGGCCTATTTTTAGCCCAAAGAATAAGCATTGCCATCCAACGTGGTAATGCTGCCAGCCTTTTGGGCACTTATCCCATTGACAGTGATGCGGACGAATTCTTTGATGCCCGTTTGAGCTCCTGCCTTTTTCTATATTTTTTCGTATTATATAATCGTATATACAATATATTTTAGTCTTAGCTTGTAAAAATAGTAATTAATCAGTGTATGTTAAATAAATAATAAAAATAACAGACGTACAAAACGTAAAAGACGTAAAGTACAGACGTTAAAAAAAAAAACTGTAACTTAAATATACTAAAACCAACTCGATGTTTTGTCAAATCGTAAAAACCGCGCGAAATAGGGGCGGAGCGCTAGTGTTGTAATACATACTCAGCCTATAATGTTCCCACTGCTGGGACACAGGCCTCCTCTCTTCGAGGGAGTGGCTGTAATCCACCACGCGGGCCCAGTGCGGGTTGCTACGAGTAGGTGTCGCATGTCTTCGAATGGAGAGTGATATGAAGATTCGAATGATGTTATTGCGACGCACGCTATTTCGAAAAACTTTACGAGTGGTGCGCCAGTTCGAAAACACATTGGGTCGAAAACTGTTATATCGAATGACGTTATAGCGACGCACGCTATTTCGAAAAACTGTTTGAATGGCACGCTAGCACGAAAGTCTTGGTATCAAAATCCACTGTTGCGAATAGCTTATTCCAATCTGAATTTTTATGAGAAGTATTATGGTGGTACTCATTACTTTTGGTAATGAGTACCACCTATAATTTTGATTTGTTGATTTCTTTATACTTAAGGAAATTAAAAAGTTGACTTAAAATAATACTTCTCATGGCTGTTGTTTCCCAAACCCAATACAAAGATAAGGCTTTATCGGGGTCGCGAGTTCGATCCCCAGACAAATTCAGATTGGAGTGACAGTTACATCTATTTTGTTGCATTAAAGATTATGTTGAGAGCAGTCTCTCAACATAATCTTTAATGCAACAAAATAGATGTAACTGTCACTTAAGAGATTTAATCTGAACATTTTTTTCAATGAACAAACACAAACTGTTTTGGTGTCCTAAAATGTCTGGTAACATCCTCCCTCATAATATGGTCCCCAGTCCACGCTACACAATACCAAACCCAGTACATAATTATAACGATATACTCCGTGCGGCCCGTCGCGGCGCGTCCCGCGGGCCGCGCGATGCCCTGTTGTTATAAATGACTAACAATTGAGCTCCCGGACTATTACGTCATTTACTGAATTAACTACAGAATCCAGTCAAATACTAGCTGTGCCCGCGACTATGTCCGCGTAGAAGGGAAACAGCATAGTCTCACACGTGATGACCTGATTATGCTATACGAGTACATGTGCGGATTTGGTTGTTCGTAAGTGGGCTTGTAACTTTAATCACGATTGACCTGCCAAACTGATTTGGATTTAAGTTGGCACACAGTTATAGTAACACTTGATTTGTTATTGGTTTATTATTTGGGTGGATATTTTTCCCGGGTATATGTACACGTTTGTCTAGGATAGATAATAAAATGCTGAAATGAGGTATAATAGAATGCTCTTTATTATCTACTAAATTGAGAGCAGTGGTGACCCAGTGGTAACGGTTGCGACTTACGAGTTGTAAGTCATAGGTTCGAACCCAGACAGGCGCTTTACTTTGTGTTAATTATGTCATCACCACTGCTCTAATACGGCGAAGGAAAACATCGTGGGGAAATCGGAATTTTTGGTTCTACCAAAAATTCGAAAACATGTGACATCTATCAACCAGCACTGGACTCGCGTGTTGGATTAAGGCCCACTCCCAGCAGTGGGAACATTATAGGCTGATTATGAGATTATGTTGTACCTATTAAAAACCGCACGAGTAAAACCGCGGGTAACAGCTAGTAAGTAGTTCACGACTCGTATTTAATTCAGCAGTTTCCTGCATTGCAATGGGATTGCATTGTAACGCAGGAAACTGCTGAATTAAAAAATCGTAAAAATATTACAAGGATCGACTGACATAACAGTACGAATTTTATTGTTCCTATTATAGATTTATATGAACACAATTACATACATTCGTTCGGGCTGTGTGTGTGGGCCGATGTAATGGGCTCTCTGCGGAGCGATACTACGAACCGATCTGTGAGATAACGCCGCGATGTTAATGTGTAGGTGAGTAATGGATTACCTATGTACACATACATATTATGTACATATATCGTATACACCTGACGGTACTCGAGGGAAGATCAGAGGGGTTCGAAAACCGCGCGATATGGATATTGGTCTTGCGGGTTGATTTAATCGGAAAACTGGATCATAGGTTAGTGGTTTCAAGTGGGGTTGACGAAAATTAGGTTCTGAGATCGATTCCTGTATCACACAAAGGTGAAAAAGAAGGTAACGTGGAGGTGACGTGTGGTTAAGAAAAACTGCTTACAGGGCAGCGCAGGGGTAGCTCGCGAAATTAAAATTTTCTTACGGTTTTTCAATGATTGAAATTTATGAAATAGTCATTCAATGGGATTATATGAACTTAGAGGGTCGATGATTTCAACGATTATAACTACACACACACACACACATTATACATACTCGCTACGTTCGCGAATCATATTTTGTTCAACATACGACCTGACATTGACCTGCAAATTGCAAAAAAGTTTTTTTTTTATGATATAAACTAGTGCTTTACTGCTATCCCGCATGATGGAAAGCAGTGATGCAATCGTTGATGGTGAAGCGCACTAATTTATTATGAGCCTATTCACTCTAGCCTTGAAGATACTTAAATTATAATCGGACGGGAAGACCGCTGCAGGCAAATTGTTTCAGTCCTTCGATGTACGCGGTATAAACGACGAGGCGAAATGCTTCGTCCGGATCGTAGCGGTGTCAACAACGTAAGGGTGGACACTCGCCGTACGACGAGTTGTCCGATGATGGAACGGTGATTTCGGAATTAAGTCATGTAATTCCCGCGCACACTCTCCGGAATGCATCCTGTAGAATACCGAAAGGCTGGCTACCCTACGCCTGTGCTCCAGGCTTTGTAGATTGGTCTTAACCAAATCTGGATCACCAATTAGCCTCTTCACACGCCTCTCCACTGAGTCCAAAGCTGCTAGATGGCATTTTGCAGTACCACCATGTAAGGAATTTTGAATGTCGCGGGCTACCCGGGCGCTTCCTCCTTCAAGTTAAGAGTTGGTCCATTGAACACCCACCAAGGAGGTTATCTACACTCTTATAGCCGGTCAGACGCGACGTGGAATATCATGCTAATTTGCTAGTAGTTGTCACATCGACGAACAAGACAAAGCTGTCAAACCACATTATTTATTCCTCAGGCAAGAATCATGCAACTATTGAAAAATCAGTCCTAAACAGTACAGCGTTTATTACAATTTGTTATCAGTGTGTTAAAATAATAAAATAATCAATTTCACTTAAAATAGAAAACTAATTTTTTCAAACTAAATAAATAGCTTAAAAATTGGCTCGAAATAAACCACCCTTGATTATAAGGCACCAAACACGCGCGGGGCGATGGTATCAACAATTCAACACAAACTTCATGGTTACCAAATAATCACAAATTAAGTTTAATGTTGTTAAATACTGAAATGAAAAACGAAGGACCCATGGCTAGAATGTAAATTGTTATTCATTATTTTAATTGTGTGTGTTTAAAATACGTAATATGGAGTTCGTGGTTTCAATGAATGTGATAATCTAATCACTACTCTGTACATTGAGTCGACGCTGAACTTGACTACGATTTTGACGCCATCAGTAGCGTCCATCACTTCTTGTTCTGCATATGATTATGATAGAACCCTGATCACATTACAGAACCACTAAACAAAGCATGACTCTCATCCTATTTTCGTCCATGAATCCAATATCCCTGCGTTATTTCATGAACGTCAGCAGTTTGGCTAGTTTTAACGGAACTGGCTGAAAACAAGCCATTCAGCAAGTTACAGCGTCCAATAAAATGACGTAACGAGTTGCGAACAGCTGCCCAAATAATAACTGAGCCAATCTCCACACTGCTAGTGTTGGACTATCGATTCGTAATATCAGAGGTGTACCACATATCGATATAAGAGTCGCTTGGCCGCATCGTTTTGGCCCCGAAGTTACATACATATAAATAAAGTCATCAGTATGATCTTTATTTTGATAACCTTTGCAACAAATCAGCCAGGTATCTATAATTCTATATACTAATAATAAAGCTGAAGACTTTGTTCGATCGCGCTTTCTCTATCTCTATCTCTGGATCTGCCAGACAGATTTGAAAAATTCTCTTTGCATTTGTTAGCCTAATTCTTGAGGAAGGCTAGAGGCTACCTAACATCACGTCAAGATACAAGGAGTAGACACTAAGCGACAACGAAGCAACAGCGCGGGCAAGCGGTGTGTACTGGGGGGGGGGGGGGGGAGCAAGACATGTAGCGCGGACGAAGTCACAGGGAGAAGCTAGTAGATTAAATAAAGGAAATGAGCTACACAGTTCACTGTTACACAATAACAACGAGATAACTCTGTACAGTCGTTTTTCCTAGATTAGATTTCCATCCCACCGTTGGAAGTCTCCAAAATAAATGATCCAATCTCTGCTGGCCAGTGTCTCCACTGCAATCAGACCTATTTCCAATACTAGGAATAGCAGCAACAGTCCGTTTTCATTTTATAGAGTACAACCTTATTGGTTTGTAGTAACAAGCTTGCCTCCTGGCGCCAACACTTTTTGCTCCTTAGTTCCCGACTCAGAATACAGAACTAACTAGAATGCACGAACTCGCATAGAACTGGGGCCAATTTTATTTATTTACTTTATTAAGGAAAACCAGCAGAAGTGTATTAAGAAGAAAACAAAAATGTCCTAACATGTATTTGAACAAACAACTATATTCCCCACAGATTATTACCATATAACAAGAGTGGTCTCTTAAAATAGCGTAGTTAGTGTGGCGTTGGTTTGACCTTGTTTTAAAAACAGCAATCTTTTTTACATTAACTTCTGCGCGTGACAGAAAGAGTTACATAATAGGGTAGTTCCTGAGGAAAAAATAATTATTATGTTTAGTCCGTCAGTTAAATTATCAAAAAATACGGATCCATACGGACTAATTAGAATTTTTTAGGAAACTATAGCCTATTATATTTTTTCAGCAAATGGCAAATGAATTGAAATTATATTTATTTCTGTAAGTAGATCTTTTAAGGCGACTTTATTCATCAATATTTTGTTGATCAATTTTTTAAAACTTTGTGGCGCCGCCATTTCCTAGCTGACTGATCCCTGAGAAGAAATGCTGGAACCAACTCAAGGTCATGGTCTCTTTTAAATGTTTCCCAGCCAATGGTAAAATAATATGCAGCCATCTTCTGGTTAGTTCTGTAGTCTATGTTCTCCAAACTAGCAAAACTATAATCCAGATTGGAACCGTGCCTACTGTCTACTGGCTGCAGGCTAGACAATTATATCACGTTTCAAAAAGTGTTGTTTTCCAAATTAAATTATTCAAATTACAAGATCTTTAGCAACATTCCACTGAATCATCATCTTTTGAATAGCTTTTCCTAACGATGGCAGCTATTTGGCAGGCAGCATTGCCAGTATTTTACATGGAGCGACTGCCTATCTGAACTCCACAACTCAGGTACTGGGCAACACGATAGCCCTTTATCCGACTTATTGTAAGAATTTACACACAGATTAACCAGCTCCCCCCCCTCCCTCCAAACAATGCTTGAGTATTCAATCTTAAAAATAATAATATAATAATAAATAAAAGTTATAATTTTTTTTATTAAGTTATAATTTATACAAACGAGCACGTGTACGATAAATGTAACAATTACAATTACGCTCATTAATTAATTTTATTTCGCTTCCGTTTTGATTAAAAGACGCGGTAATCGCCTTGTGGGTGTAGATGAGAAATCGAGGCACGGTCGTCTTTGGTTTTAAGCAAGTACACGTTTGCCCAACAGTGGGCCGGTAAAGACTGAATATGAAGTACCTAATAATACGTCGTCGTGTCATCATCATCATCCACCTAGAGCAGTCCACTGCTGGACATAGGCCTCTCCTCCAATAGCACGCCATTCCGTTCCATTCTCGGCAACTCTCATCCAGCTGCTCCCAGGCACCCTGCGCAGACCATCGCTCCAGCTAGCCTGAGAGCGACTCATAATATGGAGTCGTACCTAGTTAAGTGTTCGTCGTATTCTTTCTTATAAGCATTGGCTCACGTAACATTGAGCCTACATCGTGGGTAGAGGCATATCTTTCCTGTTTCCCTGTACGAGTACGTACATAACAGTGTCCGTGGAGTTTCTTGCCCGTTCTTCTCCGCATGAACCTACTACGCTTTGGAATGGACAACGAGCTTCATCTTTCTGACTGACCGACTCCTTGACAGTTCAAAAGCGCCAGTAAATGCTTTAATTAAAATAAATGCTTTGAGTTTGACACATTTCAACCAAATGTCTGCTTTGTTACCCATGTTATGAAGCAACTCTGTTGCCACTAACCGGACACAAATCCAGGTCCCGGTTTAATTTCTTAATGGAAAAATTCAATAACACTTTGTCCGACCTGGGAACCAAAAATAGGACCTCACACTCGCAGTCGCACACCTGTAGCTAGCACTAGGTTTTATATCTATAGACGAATGAGGAACAGGGTGTAAAGTTCATTCATCCTCCATAAAAAAGGGAGGATCCTTAGAGGAAACGGATTATAAGGATGTACCACCATATCGTACTGTTTAATGTTACTTCGATTCGCTCGAAATAACCATTTTGATTTGATTAAAGTCTTATATTTTTTGTTTATTTATGTTTCTGTTTACAAAAAAGGTATTTGGAGTGTGTTTTTAAGCAAACAACAACGTGTCAGGAGATATAAAGAACTTACATTGCCAACAGTATCTATTCATATCAGTAATTCAGTAAATATTGACACACGACATGACATGTAACGTTACATCGTAAGGACGTCAGATTAAAAAACGTTACTTGGGCAAATATATGTATGTGACGTGCGCTTGTTGACTCCAAACGTTTACTGTTTACTTCATAGAAAACGACAATATTGAACGAGCTGGAGAAATATACGAACGTGGATTCTTTAGTTCAGAATTATGTTATATTTATAGACAAAATATAGAAACGCTTTTTAGGGTTCCGTAGTCAACAAGGAACCCTTACAGTTTCGCCATGTCGTCTGTCTGTCTGTGTGTCTGTCTGTCCGCGGTTTAGCTCAAAAACTATTGGTACTAGAAAGTTGTAATTTGGCATGAGTATACAGGTTAATGACGCCGAAAAAGTGGTAAAAATTAATTTTGAAAAAAAAAATTATTTAGGTTACTTACCTCCCCTACATCTAAAGTGGGGATGATAATATTTTTTTTGTCCTTCCCATATTGTGGGATATCGTTGGATAGGTCTTTCAAAAATATTAGGGGTTTGTGTACGCTACGCGCGTATGGCGATGTCGCGCTGACGAAGACCGTCGGTCAGCGGGCCACTCGCAAAGTTTTTCGTAATAGCGTGTATCGAAACAACGTCATTCAAATCTTCATATTACTCCCTTCAGGCGTACGTCAGCGTTGGGCTCGCCACAATAGCGGCGATAAGTCCCCTCTTTGAGGAGTGGCTAGAGAGGCGCCGCGGCGCCCTCACCTTCCGCCTGACGCAGGTCCTCACCGGACACGTTTGTTTCGGGAGGTACCTGTTCAGGATAAAGCGGGAGGAAACGCCAGGGTGTCACCACTGTGTGGATCGCCCGGAGGACACTGTGGAGCATACGGTGGAGGTCTGCCCGGCTTGGGTGGAGCATCGCCGTGTCCTCGTGGCGGCGATCGGCGGCGGCGATCTCTCGCGTCCGGCCCTGGTCCAGGCCATGGTACGGAGCGAAAGTGAATGGGAGACCGTTACCTCCTTCTGCGAAGCAGTAAAGCTCGCGAAGGAGGAAGCAGAGCGCGTGAGGGAGAGGCAATCTCTGCACCCTCACGCCCCTAGTCGCCGCAGCAGACGGCCTGGACGGGAGTCAACAGCCGACTCCCGGCCACCATAGGCGCGGGTTTGCGGGCGGCAAGCAATGGGCAGCTCGCCGCCTGGTAAGGACCAGGCCCGGGTCGACGGCGCGTTGTGTTCCACGCGCGCCTCAAAGAGATGTCAGCACGAACTGACGGGGTCCGCTAGGGCCGATGCCGCCGGGGCTGCGGGTTGTTCGAAAGAGATACCGTGGCCCCTGGCACAGGCAACTGAAGGAACACGGGTGGGTTTTAGTCGGTAAAACGCCCATCCGCTCAGCCCAGAGCGGAGCGGGAGAGGTCATTTGATGATTTCAAACCCAAAAAAAAAAAAACGACTGACGCGCTATGGCGGTGTATGCGGGCATTTCGTTGTAACGCTGACCGAGCGACCGACCGTACGCGCGTACGCAATATCTTTTGTGAGTACTTAGTTGCCGTCAGCTATGCACAAATCGCTCGGTCACCACCGATCATTATAATCAGCACGTACGGTCAACGCATACTGTTCACGCTGACCGTCGGTCGAGCGTTAACTCTAGCCTGATAGTCGTTAGGGGTTGTCGGAACCCCGAAAGTCTGACAACCAGTTGTGGAGTTCAGATAGTCAGTTGCTTCATGTAAGATACTGGAATTCAGCGGCATCCGGTTAAACTGATGGAAGCGGACCCCAACATAAGTTTGGAAAAGGCAGGCAGTTTGATTGATCTTTCCAGGTAAAGGTCAAACTGCCCACCATCGAATAACATTAAACAAGAAATAACAAAGTTATAAACAAGTGTTCAACATTACTTTACTTTACGTCTCCTATTCGTGGAACACTCATTTATTTTCAAGGCTCGTTAAATTACAACAGAGACCAGTCAAGAGCTACCTACACACAAATCTTTCTTTCTGTAGGAAAGTTTCGACGAATACTTCAACTCAAGTATACTCACTCATAACCTACGTATTTTATATGTAAGAATTGAAAAGTATTTTTTTACTAAATTCTGCAGGTTTGCCGCCGACTTCACTAAAACTGTTCAATAAATACCACATGATGTTCGTTTCTGAAACTTTTAATGAATCAACATTAAGTATATTTTGATTTGATGTTACATAACAAAAGGCAGGAACTTAAGTATTAAGTTTACTGGCTGGTCGGTGGTGGCCCAGTGGTAACGGCCGAGACTTACGTAGCCGTAGCCGTGGTCGTAGGTTCAAACCCAGAGAGGCGCTTTACTTTGTGTAAATTATTTCATCACCACTGCTCTCAAAACACAGACAAGACAAGCCGGACAAGACAAGACAAGCAAGCCGGTTGCATGGTCTGGAACCAAAAATTCGAAGATATAGGTACGAGTACGACATCTACCAACCTGAACTGGCCTCGTGGCCCTGTCACCGAGAGCAGGCCTGTGTCCAGCACTCGGGCGTTATAGGCTGATTATGCTGCTCGAAAATTAATAAGCCGACACCCGACACCCGACACCCGACACCCGACACCCGGTTGGAACGAGTTCCTTTCACTTTGGCACACTTGCCGAATGAGAGCTAAACCGAAAATAGTGTAACAATTCGACCGTCACGACACTTTTGTTGAGGTTTGAGATAACTTTATTTTCATAAGAATACAATTATTCTCTTCAATCAACTCAGCCTATCGCAGTCCACTGCTGGACATAGGCCTCTTCCAGGCTGCGCCACAACACCCTGTCCTCCGCCTTCTGCATCCAGTCTGTCCCAGTCACCTTCTTAAGCTTAATCATTCTCTTATATGAAAATATTAAAACTATAACAGAAGTCAATATTGTTGGGCGTTTTACAAAAACTAGACATTTGTACAATCATTATTATTTGGTAAGATTAAAAAAACAACTGAATATTCGCTTGATACACGAGCTCAAACATCAAACACAAAAGTAAACAAGTTCCCGTTCAACGCAGACAAGCGTGGCTGGAGTGGCTTCAAATTGTTGTAGGGAATGGGAATTTTTTATGATGTGTTGTTTGACTAGTTTTTTAAAAGTGGTCATGGATTTGGATTCTGTGATGTATTTCGGTAATCTGTAATAAAGAAAGCTGAAGTGTTTGTTAGTTTGTTTGAACACGCTGATCTCTAGAACTAGTCGGATTCTTTTTGTGTTTGATAGCCCAATTGTTGAGGAAAGCTATATGCTACTTACCATCACGCTAGGATCCTTAGGAGCCGAGCAAAAAGAAGAAAAGTCAGGAAGAACGCGGAGCGAACACCAAGTCATAGCGGAGAGGTGATGCGATGCGACGAAGTTTTACGCGGGCGAAGTCGCGGCCAGAAGCTAGTTTATTATAGCTCCTTTGTACTTGATAGTTTATTATAGATCCTTCATACTTGATAGTTTATTATAGATCCTTCATACTTGATAGTTTATTATAGATCCTTCATACTTTATAGTTTGTCTTCCGCAGTTTGACACTTGTTACTTAACAAAACTGTGCAGCATAACAGTGCAGGGTATAACGTGCGATGAGGGGAGACTGTCTTTTGTAATGTTGACGCTCGAAAAGTGCTGATTCTCAGCCTAGTTTGAATAAATGACTTTTGATTTTGATTTAATACAGTGCAGACACAGGAGACAGCATAGCAAACAATTGTAACATTAAGGATGAGATAGAGCTGTTTTACTGATCACCATCTGCCTGCCTTTTCTCATCTATGTTGGGTCGGCTTCCAGTCTAACCGGATGCAGCTGAATACCAGTATTTTATATGGAGCGACTGCCTATTTGACCTCTACAACCCAGTTACTGGGTAATACTATATCCCTTGGTATGACTGGACTGACAGCTTAACGTGCTTTTCGAGGCACAGAGGGGTCTCGATATGTAATGAAAGTTCATAATTATTATTCCCCTCACTTCCATGGACGCCGATATTACCCTGCTAACCTTCACCCCGTTATTACATTATATAAGCCCTAGTGCACATAGCAAGATTGATGGATGGATCTGAACTTGAACAGTACAGCGAAAGCCCTTTATAGCGATGAGTGATCGATCAGATGTGGGCCATGCTTTATGCGGGGTTATTACTTGCTCACCGGCGCGTCGCGCTGGTAGGCGAATGTCGACAGTATTTGTAATAACTGATTGAGAATTATTCTAGCCCCTGCTGAGCACGGTTTCGACTTGACAAAACCTCGAGATTTCTTTATTATAGACATAAACCTTCCGGAATACATTTTCTATATGTGTGGCAAAATCCGTCGCGTAGTTTAGAAGAACGTCGAGATCACACAGACAGACAGGAAAAGCGACTTTAATTTATAATTTTTAAAGATAGATTATTATTATTTCCAGTCTTACCAAGGGGTATCGTATTACCCAGTAGCGAGGGTTGTGGAGGTCAGATAGGCAGTCGCTTCATGTTAAATATTGGTAGTCAGCTGTATCCGGCGAGACTGGAAGCCGAGCACAACATAGTTGGGAAAAAACCAGCCAAGTGCGAGTCGGACTCGCGCACGAAGGGTTCTTTACCATTATCTATATAAATCAATCATGAGTTGATTGAATGAAAGGTAATTTACGGTTTATGATTTATGACGTATTAAAAAAAACTACTTAATAGATCTCGTTCAAGCAAATTTTCGGTGGAAGTTTGCATGGTAATTTATATCATATATTTTTTTTAGTTTTATCATTCTCTTATTTTAGAAGTTACAGGGGGGGGGGACACACATTTTACCACTTTGGAAGTGGCTCTCGCGCAAACTATTCAGTTTAGAAAAAAATATATTATAAACCTCAATATCATTTGTGAATACCTATCCATAAATACCCCACACGTATGGGTTTGATGAAAAAAAATTTTGAGTTTCAGTTTTAAGTATGGGGAACCCCCAAAATTTATTGTGTTTTTCTATTTTTGTGTGAAAATCTTAATGCGGTTCACAGAATACATCTACTTACCAAGTTTCAACAGTATAGTTCTTATAGTTTCAGAAAAAAGTGGCTGTGACATACGAACGGACAGACAGACAGACATGACGAATCCATAAGGGTTCCGTTTTTTGCCATTTGGCTACGGAACCCTAAAAAGTAGGCAGATGATGAGATTATTATTATACTCGAAGGTTACTGAAGGGGTGCCTGCTCCATTTAAAGAATTCTCATCATCGTCGTCCACCATCCCAGTTGGTTGGTTCTAGTTCTATGCATCTCTATCAGACGTCATCTCAGTACTCAGTCACTTACCCCCTTACAAGCCTTACCACCTTTCACACATTCCATCCATCTCCTCCTGTGAAAAATCCTCATAGCCTTTGAACTGGTTTTGTTTCATTTTTCACAACCATCAGATAGGCATTTTTATTTTGTGCTAAATCTATCTATTTAGCTAATTAGCCCGTAATGTCCCGTTGCTGGGCAAAGCCTTCGTTTCCCTGGGCAAAGGTAGCAAATACCAATTTATATAAAAAGGGAACAGAATTTGTGCCGTTTAAGTTAACCTGAACTTATCGTTATGAAACACATAGTTGTCGAATTGAGAATTTGATTCGAGAAATAGTCCACGCACGCTAAACTTTAACATTGCTTACGGTGCTTCCTTCACTACAGCCCGTGACTTACGTTTTCTGCAAAGTAATATTGGATTTCGCGGGAGTCACCTTAAGGATATAATACCAAAATAGAGTTTAACAAGTTTTCAATTACAAATTCAGAACAGTATACCTTAATTCACTATGACCACTTAACGATTCCTTACTTCGAAACCTCGTCAACTCCTTAGCTTATCACAACGTCTGCTAATAACGTATTCTCTATAACACAGTGAACGAAACCGCGCGAAAAACGCGAAGTTGGCGTGGTTTGAACTGTCAAAAAACCACGCTTGACAACCGTACGTGGTTTGCAAGGGGTAAGATTACACGGGGAATCATAATTACCAAACAAAATTGGGGCCCACGGGAATAAACCCGCTGTGAGAACGTATAAGTAGGTATAACGTATAAGATTAAAGACTACGTTGAAGACAAAATGGTTTGGCAATGATTTCTTCTGCACATGTGGCTTCCGGCACCTCATTAACGGCATAACTACGTAAAGTTAACTGCTCTCAAATTACGATGTTTATTTAATTTTTATATACTTCTTTGACATAATCATTTTATTATTTGACATATATACAAACAATTCTAGTTTCAACTCTTTATTAGTGGTTGTGATGGCAGTCATGTCACTTGGTTTTAATAGGTTTTTATATTTTATTTGTCTTTTTGATGGATTCTTCTATATTTTGTAAATGTGAGGACTTTGTAGGCCTTGTAGACTTTAGATCTGTGGAAGATTTTTTATTTTATCAAGTGCCTGGTCCTTGTTGACAGGCCTACCCTGTCTGAAAACATTGTTAAAGCCAATTATTTTTAAAAGAGTAACCTTGGAGTTTCTTGCCTCTTCTCCATAGGAAACGACCGATTGGAACCGTGCACCTAGCTCTGACGTTTAATAAGTGGCCATGTTGGCATATGTGAAATAAAATATTTTGATTTTGGTTTTATACTCATAAATAGCTACATTATGAGTATAAAACTGGTATTCAGCTGCATCCGGTTAGACTGGAAGCTGACCCCAACATAGTTGGGAAAAGGCTAGGCAGATGATGATGAATTACCTACATTATTTGACGGAATACCTTCTATCTCTCCCAACAAAAAACAAACACGATCAGTAGTTCTGCACCACCCGGCGCCAGCAGTGAACAAAGTCAAAGGTAAAGTAGCTGCAATGAACGTCACAAGTACGTGAGCAGCCATTGTTGCTATAACAAAAGAAAAGTGGACACCTTTGCGTCGACCGTAAATGACTATCTGGTGGAAAATGAACCTTATAATCTTGAAGTTAAGAGTCACGTGTTCGGGCTGCTTATAAAAATGTGCCATTGGAATTTCAACCTTATGGCTGCAGAGATAAGAGTGAGATGGCTGTAAGTTTATACAGCTCGTAAACAACGTTTTGTGAGCGCGGTAACATTTCACACGTGATTTTGGAGTAAAAAGATATACAAGTGAAATAGTGCTCGCTTTGGTTTCGGTTTGGGTTTACGTTTTAGAAAATACTTGCAATGCATACAACTGCCTCGCCGAAGTTATAATTGTAGTCAAATGACAAATAAGACGTGTAACCGATTGCAAAGACTAGCTTCTGCACGTGAATTCGTCAACGTAGATTTCGGATTTTATAAAGCACACTTCAACACCACGTTTCATTCTTTGATTGTTTATAGGGATAAAAAGTAGCTTGGCCACTTTTTAGGGTTCCGTAGCTAAATGGCAACGGAACCCTTATGGATTCGTCATGTCTGTCTGTCTGTCTGTCTGTTCGTCCGTATGTCACAGCCGCTTTTTTCCGAAACTATAAGAGCTATACTGTTGAAACTTGGTAAGTAGATGTATTCTGTGAACCGCATTAAGATTTTCACACAAAAATAGAAAAAAAAACAATAAATTTTGGGGGTCCCCATACTTAGAACTGAAACTCAAAATTTTTTTTTTCTTCAAACCCTTACGTGTGGGGTATCTATGGATAGGTCTTCAAAAATGATATTGAGGTTTCTAACATAATTTTTTTCTAAACTGAATAGTTTGCGCGAGAGACACTTCCAAAGTGGTAAAATGTGTGTCCCCCCCCCCCCCCTGTAACTTCTAAAATAAGAGAATGATAAAACTAAAAAAAATATATGATGTACATTACCATATAAACTTCCACTGAAAATTGGTTTGAACGAGATCTAGTGAGTAGTTTTTTTTTAATACGTCATAAATCGTAACGTAACGGAACCCTTCATGGGCGAGTCCGACTCGCACTTGGCCGGTTTTTTCAAAATAAATGCACCCTTCACCAGTTGCTGAAATATATGTATTATTGTTACTGTTAAGCCCCGCAACAATTGCGGTATGAGGGCGGACTGAAGGACCACTTGCAAATAAACGGTTTTTCATATTTACCGCCGCTCCACTCGCTGGATGTATTCATAATCCAGGTGTGAAGGCCGCGGCGGACGGCGTGTCGGAGCGCTGGGCTGCGGTCCGCATATTATAATGTTTCCCTCGGAATACTGAACTAGCCACAATTTACCACTGAATTGGATTCACTAATGTATGTACAATTTACCAAATAACTTTGAGTTGGGTATTTTGTAACTGTTTCGAATTTAGTGTTTTGACCTTAGTTTGTTTATTTGTTTAATATGATAGTTTATGTACGCTAAAATAAACAGACATGAAGAAAGGAACGGGAAAGTCGTACAAAGGTGATGCTTATTTCTCAAGAAATCTCTTCCAGTATACCTGCGACAGGAGAATAGACAGAAAGAGATGTGTCAGAGTACGCGTAGAGGAGAAAGTAAGACAATTCATTTTAGTAGGTACCTATTTAAATAAAACTTACTATATGAAAAAGTTAGTCGTTGAGATTCTTTTAGTTTAACTCTGGTTGGAAGTATATGTAGGTCTGATATGATTGGTGTCACAAATGTCAATAACATTGCACGATATAAGTTGGCAGTTTGCCATTACATTCAGCAATAAATGTCCATGAGGAGACATGATTGACGTAAAACAATAAGTGCCGGGACGGCGGCTGATAACATAACAGAAAGTGGTGCCATTAATAATGTGTTTGTATTAAAAGCATTACAATTAAATGGCATATTTATTATTCAGTACACTTCGAAATTGTAGACCAGTAATATAATAATACGAATACTATTTTATCAGAGATAACATCAGAAGTGACATTATCCGGAAAAGAACCGGAGTTACCGACATAGCTTGCAGAGTAAGCAAACTGAAGTAGCAGTGGGCTGGCCATGTGTGTCGAAGGACCGATGGCCGGTGGAGCCGACGAGTCCTGGAGTGGAGACCGAGTATTGGCAAGCCTAGTGTGGAACGCCCCCTAACTAGATGGGCCGACAACCTTAAGAAGGTGGCTGGGACAGACCGGATGCGGAAGGCGGAGGACAGGGGGTTGTGGCGCAGCCTGGGAGAGGCCTATGTCCAACAGTGGACTGCGATAGGCTGAGTCGATTGACTATTTTATTATAAGGCATATACTATGAATCTGTTGATTAGGGTGAAAACGAGTGAAAAAAACAAAGAAAACATGATGCGCTACATCGCCTTGAAGATGAAATGTCGCATATGTGTGTGAAATAATGATAAAGACATCTTCTAAAAAATAAACAACAATTATATTCCCAAAATAAACATGTCATAATAGCACTTCAGTGTGTGTCCTCAAACCAAGCACTCGACAGACAATACTCTTATAACAGTTTGTCAGTTTAACGCGAGTTTAAGCGCTCCCGTCTCGAAGGACCGAACTAACGCCTGTTTATTTAGTTCCCACTTATAAACTAGTGACGAACACATGCGGTAGGATCGGGAGCCTCGAGAGTGAAGCGATATATTTGTTTAGTGTAACCGTCCCTTAGTGGAGATGTAAATAGGAGCGTCCGTCTTCCGTACTGAAGGATCGGAGGAGCAATAATGAGATAATATTGGAGGTTTGTTTCATGAGGATGGATGGGCTTGATGAGATGTTATCCGCAATCGAGACAGTCCGCTCTGCTTATCGATTAGCTAATATTTATACGACGAGCTATGTATTTCTAATAACGTTTAACTTATATATGTACTAGCTGCTGCCCGCGACGTCGTCTGCGTGAAGGCTCTACAGCACCAAAAATACGTAAGATGCCAGTGTCGCTACAGCATTATAAGTAAACAACTTTTAAAATAGCATTAAAATATAAGTTTTTTTTTGCAAGCGAAGCAAGTGAAGAGAGTTATATGGGAATCCTGCTGAGTTCAGTCATAAGATGTGACTGAAGGAAATAGAGAAAATAATCCAGGAATACATTCCAGGACACAAAAGAGTAAAAATACGTACCTTCAAAGTTATTATACCTTACAACACTTCCCTATAAACTACGTTGGTAGTTATGCTGCCAGGAGCCAAAATGTAAAGAGAGTCAGGACTGGTGACGCGGGAGCAAGCGACGTACAGTTGCCCGTGTGAGAAGCAACTCGTCCTGAGGTCGACACCCGCTGCCCTCAGTGTCTGCCCCTGCGACTTATTGATGGTCATCGCGAAGCAAACACTCACGGGGAACTGTACGCGCTTGAACTGGAACGGGAAGTTATGAGGTATAAGGGGAATGCGTGGTATAAATACTGCCTCGCCGACGCCACAACCCGTAAGAATTTCCGCCTCAATGATGTGTCTGTGGAGCGAGATGACTTTAAGGCGGGTCCCGTTACGCAACCTCGGAGGAGATAGGTTCCGAAGAAGCATAATCGGGACACCGACTTTCAGCTTGATGGTATGCGCTGGAAGTCTACTGGCTGACAGGGAGTTCAGAAATTCCACGGGATAATGTGTGGCGTCATCTTGCTCGACAACAGTGTTTATCGAGGTGTAGACCACTTCATTCCCCTCAATTTCCGAGAGATTGCATTCCTTAATTGCTGCAGCCTGATCATTTTAGGGCGTCGAAATGCCCCGCTCACACACCCAAGAATTCTGCTGGTGCGGTATACGACTGATGTCCCCGTACACACAGCGAATGAGTTCTTCTAAGCTGGATACCACTCTACCGAGAGACTCTGGAAGCACCACCTGTCCACCTCTCTCTTCTGGTAGAGTACCTTCGCCAAGACTTAGAAGCACATCGGAGAATTCTTGAGCACGTGCATTGCCGCCGAGCCGAGCTCTCATATTAATGGTCAAGCGCAACGTACGAACTCGTGACCACAACGAAGATCATTTCAACGAAGCATTCACCTCGTCAGCCCTCGATCCCCGCGTCACCACGGGAAGCGTTTGCCGGAAATCGCCACTGAACAGAACTGTGACACCACCCATCAAATGTTCGGTCCTGCGGATGTCCTGCAGGGTTCTGTCCACGGCCTCAACTGCCTTCCTATTGGCCATCGTACACTCATCCCATTCGTTCAGAGAGCAATCCTTGAGCACGTGTCCCTTATCGCTGTTACGTGACACACCATAAACAGGCGTTTCGGCGCTCTCTAAATCGATGGGAATTTTAAACATGGCATGTGCTGTTTTGCCACCCGGAAGCAGTGTGGCAGCGATTCCCGACGACGCTGCAGTAATAGCAATTTTGCCTTGCCTCCTGACCTCTGCAAGTATGCCAGTGGTAACAAATGTGTTTCCTGTTCCACCAGGAGCATCCAAGAAAAACGTTTTACCCTGGTTTTGCCCAACGCGAACAAAAGTATTAACAGTCAATGTTTATTTTGGACTAACAACATGAAATTGATGAAGAGATGATCATCATCAATTAACATAGCTTTTTTGTAATACTTAACACCGCATTTTTTTTAAATTGTCTTCCTCAGCTCTGCTCAAGATTTTGAGGGTTTTGTTGTAACTTGAATTTGTCAAAACGAACTATACGATACAACTTTTATGAAGAAAATGCACATTACCATCTATGAATTTTAAGAATAACTAACTACTAACCTCGCCAACATGATCAAATTTAAATTATTAATTTCCAAAAAGTATTAACATGTAACTTGATTTGATTTTTATGAAATCTCATAGATGGCGCTGTTTCAAATTGACTTTATACTACTAACATTCATTTAAATATGTTTCTCTGCCCAAGTTACTTAAATGGCGTAGTTTTTATAGTGTAAAGCTAGATAATAGCATGGCTTACTCAAAAACAACATTTAAATATGCATCGTTAGATTACACGCTGTCACAGAATGCGTAAGAAAAATAAAGATTCACAGCTCCTCACCCGTAGGTAGCGTGATAATATGTAGCCTATATGTTGACCCGACCTCTAAGTAATATTCATGCAAAATTTGAAGTAAATCCATGCAGTACTTTTTGAGTTTATCCCGGACATACATACAGACAAACAGATAAACAGACAAAAATTCTAAAAACTATATTTTTGGCTTCGATATCGATTGTAGATCACGCCCCAAGTATTCTTTTTAAAAAATATTCAATGTACAGTTTTGACTTTCCTACGATTTTATTATTTATATGTATAGATATTCTGTCCGTGTTCTTGTAAAATGGCATGTAATTGTGTAGCCTCTGTTGGAGATGCAACAATAAATAAATAATTCATCTTCTATCTCTCTATATAATATTATAAATCACAGTCGCTTCTAGTGGCGGTCGGTGAGACCACGTTGTTTGAACTTTACTTCGCGGAACTGATAAATAAAACACCAGATACCTTGATAGTATATTATTATATTTGAATGAGATCTTGGCGTGATCTCAAAACTCAAAAAAAAATCAAAATTTTGTCAACCTTATGTTATAATCGGAGAATCTTGACACCGCGATTCACAATTGTGACGTATTTGATCAACGCCATCTAGTTACATAAATCTAAACTAAATTTCTTTAAATATGCTTTCGTTGCACCAAATTGAATGCGAACATACCGCCCACCAAGGACTCTATGATATGTCCTTCATTACACAAAACCGCCCACCATGAGGTCAGGGGTACAAACCAAAATAACAATAAATTACATGTGCAACGACAAGTTATGACATAAAAAAGTACAATTAAAGATAGAAAGTACCATTTCCATGGCACACGAAAAAAAACAAAAACTTACAATACTTGTGGACTGTATAAACTTATCTACATTAAAGGCAATACACAAAAACACAATACAATACAATAGTATAACAAAAAAATAGCTTAACAAAAACTTAATAACTATATAAGTTTCCCTTACTTTGCAATTGGCAAAATGCACAATTTTGACGTAGGTCGTTTGATTAAGGATCCATTACACTTGAGAGTTACTACTCGTGTAACCTTATCCAGACCAGGGTGCTTGTCTACGATCTTGCCCAAAAGCCAACGGGCAGGAGGTAAGTTATCCTCCTTGACTAAAACTACATCTCCGATACTTGGTTCTGGAATATTTTTAGTCCACTTATAACGTTGACACAAATGAACCAAATACTCATCTGACCATCGCCTCCAAAAGTCTTGCAACATGCGTTGTGTTACCTGCCAACGTCTCAGGTTGCTGATGTTAGAATTCTCATAGTTACGTTCAGGCACTGCTATCAGAGGCTCACCTATCAGGAAATGACCTGGTGTTAAAGGAGTGGGATCTATGGAATTGTCAGGCAACATTGATAACGGCCTCGAATTAAGGCACGCTTCTACCTGGGACAAAAGTGTTGATATTTCTTCGAATGTAAGCGTAGAATTACCTATTACGCGTTTTAGGTGGAATTTGGACGATTTCACCCCAGCCTCCCACAAGCCACCGAAATTAGGGGAACGAGGCGGAATGAAATGCCAAGAAGTGCTATTATTTCCTAACCACTCTCTAATCTCTATAGCCACGGAAGATTTTTCCGCAGCAACTAAATGCCGAAGCTCCTTGGAAGCGCCAACAAAATTAGTTCCATTGTCGCTCCAAATATCACTGACAAAACCTCGTCGAGCCACAAATCTTTTGAAACCAGCAATAAAACCTTGCGACGTCAAATCACTGATAGCTTCTAAGTGAATAGCCTTGGTCACCATGCATACAAAAACACATATGTACCCTTTGTATGATCGGTGGCCTCTACCCTTTGACGTTCGGATGCTGATGGGGCCAGCAAAATCCACGCCACTATTTAGGAATGGTCTTGCTGGAATGACTCGACTAGACGGTAACTGACCCATAAGTGGGGTTTGAATAGATGCCGAGTACCGCCTGCACTTTACACATTGATGTACGTGAGCTTTAACCTTTGTTTTGGCGGAAAGGATCCAATACCTAGTACGCAGCTGGCTCAACATTAGTGTTGGTCCCCCATGTAACGTTCTCTTATGGGCTTCATCAATCACTAGATTGGTGAAGTGACTGTTGGGTGGTAGAATGATGGGATGCTTCACAGCCTCGTCTAAATTAGCATTATGAAGGCGTCCACTGACACGGAGAATGCCTTCATCATCGATGACTGGACAGAGACTTTTGAGCTTGCTTTTCGCTTTCACGCTTCCCGTTTTTCTTATATCCTTAATTTCTTCGGAAAACTCTTGATTCTGAACAAGTTTTATACACGTTTTTGTTGCTTCTTGTATTTCTTCCTTGGTTAGATACCTTTCGAATCCTCTTTTACCGTGTGACTGTCTCTTCCAATTCAAAATTCTTCTGCAGTACGCTATAACCCGAACTAATCTTTGTAATGATGAATACCTTGTCCAGAAAAGATCCTCTCGAAGAGGTTCAGTTACTACGTGAACCTTGATTGATCTTTGCTCCGTGTTGGTCATAATTGACTTTGGTCTTGTGTATTCTATCGTTTCATCATGAAGCCATGAGGGTCCTTGACTCCATAGTGAATTGCGTACAAGTTCTTGTGGCGTTACACCTCTGGATGCTAAATCTGCAGGGTTATGCTCAGATTGAACATGAGCCCAATGTGAGTTGTCGACTTGAGAGAGAATAGTAGATACTCTATTTCCAACGAAAGTAGTCCAGTGACTGGGATGTTTACTGAGCCATGCCAAGACCACTGACGAGTCAGTCCAGGCGTGTATTTGAAGGGGTGCTATTCTCATTACTTCAGCGACTTCGGAAATGAGTTCAGAAAGCAACACTGCCCCCATCAGCTCTAAGCGCGGAACCGACTGCTGCTTGATTGGTGCAACCTTAGTTCGAGAGGTGATTAAACTAACATGAATAGTTTTGTGGACGTCGATGACTCTAATATACACTACGGCGGCATAAGCAGCAATCGACGCATCGCAAAATCCATGCAACTCTACCAATAAATCGTCGGATTTTATGTTAACCCATCTGGGAATGCTGAACTTGTTCGTCTCTACTAGGCTTTGACGGTAAGTTTCCCATTCTGATAGAAGTTCCGGAGTTAATTCTTCATCCCATTCCAGACCAGCAAGCCAAAGCTTTTGAATGAAGATCTTAGAGGTAACAATGCAAGGTGCCACCCAGCCAAGCGGATCGAACAGGCGTGCGATGTCGGATATTACCTTTCTCTTTGTGATTGGGGTCGGCTGTGGATCAAGTTGCACTGAATATTTAAATTCATCACTCTCACGATCCCACGAAATTCCTAAAATTTTTATAACTGAGTCCAACTTAATATCCTTTCCCTGTTCCTCATTCTGCCTTTCCCCTTTTACTGTATGTTCTTGAATTTTCTTGTTTAATTCATTGCAGCTGCTAACCCATTTCTGTAGTTGAAATTGACTTTTGGTAAGTAACTTTGTTAAATTTCTATGTATGTGTAAACCTTCTTCAACTGTTTGACATCCTGTCATTAAATCATCTACGTAAAACTCATTTTTTATTATATCAGCTATTTCAGGATGGGCTGCGCCTGCATCAACTGCCACCTGCTGTAAGGTTTTCACCGCGAGGTAAGGAGCTGCTGCTGTACCAAACGTAACTCTTACTAATTTATATTCTTTTATTTCAGATTCTGGATCATCGCGCCACACTACTCGCTGAAACTCTGCATGTTCTGGCGAAACCTTCACCTGTCTGTACATTTTTATGATGTCAGCACAGAGACTTATGGGATGCATTCTCCATCTCATAATGATGTGACGTAACGGAGGTTGCAACATGGGACCAACCATGAGATCGTCATTCAGAGACACTCCATTTAACCCTTTCATTGAAGCGTCGAACACTATTCGAACCTTGGTTGTAGATTTGTCTTCACGTACCACGGCGTGATGTGGCAGATAAACTGCTGTACTCATATTACGCTCATCACCGTGTACTGGTTCCATATGACCAAGGTCGATGTACTCTTGGAACACATCTGAGTATCGAGCTTTAATTGTCGGATTCCTCTTGAATTTATTTTCAAGAAGATGAAATCTTTTTATTGCAAGGGTTTTTGAACTCCCATATTGACACTGTGGATCTTGATTGCGAAAGGGAAGATTAACCACATAGCGACCTTCCTCATCACGGCACGTAGTTTGTGCATAAATATCCTCACATCGTTGCTCTTCGTCAGAAAGGATCTTCTTATCAGGGATAGTAGACTCTATTTCCCAGAACCGTCGCAAAAGTGCGTTGTCATCAGCCTGATCTAAGCTGCTGTGAATGACGTGATGACAATGAATAGAGTCACGGCTTGACGTGGTCTGTCCAGAAAGTATCCAACCCAAAGCAGTATTCTGAGCTACCGGTAAGTTTGGTGGACCTTGAATTAAACCATCTCTAAGAACTTGACCATATATTTCCGCACCGAGTAAGATGTCTATCTTGTTTGGCGTATGGAACTCTGGGTCAGCTAAAGGTATCCCCTTTAGCTCGGGCCAATAGGACTGCTCTAATTTTTCTGAGGGTAAAAGCGACGTAATGGTACCTAATACAAAAGCATGCACTTGGACACTAAAATTTGGATCTGAGCGTGAGTGAATAGTCATCGTGACTGTAAACTTGGAAGCAAAGGAACTTCTCTCACCGCCTATTCCAGATATAACCGACTTAGTCGGCTTCTTCTTTAGTCCGAGTAGCTGCACTGCTGATTCTGCTATGAATGATGCCTGAGATCCCTGATCTAATAGCACTCTCAGCAGTTGTGTAGAGCCACTTCTTGTCTGTGCTTCGACAAGAGCAGTAGCCAACAAAACTTGAGTAGGTACTGACCCTTTAGAAAAATGTGAAACTATATTTGAACTTGATGGTTCGCTTGCTGACAACGCTGCCTGAACATTAGACACCGCTGACTTAACTTCAGCTGCTGTATTAGAGCTTTCATTAACTACTGTGGAGTTTGAGACCGAGTTTGGATGTAGTAGTGAGTGATGCCTACGCTTACATATGTGACACGATGCAGTATGTCGACAAAACTTAATGGAGTGATTCGCGTTTAAACAATTATAACACAAGCGCCTGGTTTGTGCAAAGCTATGACGAGATTCGTAACTCTCTTGAGCAAACTTCTTACAATTGGAAATTTTGTGGTTTTCTCTGCAGAATGGACAAGTTGTTGGAACGGCCTTATTGTCGGTACTAATGGTATGGTGAACTTTTGGTTTAGGTCTACTTGACTTAGTATCTAAAAATTCGAGCGCACGAAACCTGGCTTCCAAAAAATCTCTGAACTCCGAGAGCACGGGTAATTCATCTTTGGAGCTAATTTTAGTCTCCCATTGCTTTCGTGATTCAGAATCAAGTTTGGAACTAATTATGAAAATGATTATGATGTCCCACGTGCTAACATCAACTCCGAGATTTTTCAGACCATTAAGACATTCCATTGTGGTATCCAGTAAACCCTTAAGGCTATTTGAGCATTCATTTACATTAGTCTGACTCAATAAGCGCTTTAATAAACAATTCGATAGAAATCGTTTATTGTTGTATCTACTATTTAGCAATGACCAACATTCTCTGTAATTATCTGAAGTAACTGCAATATGTCTGACAAGTTGATCTGCTTCTCCTGACAATAAACCCTTTAAATAATGCAATTTTTGCACGTCTTCTAACCTGTCATTATTATGTATCAAAGATGCAAATAAATCTTTGAACGTTGTCCACTCTGCATAGTTGCCCGAAAAATTTGGAATGTTTATCTTTGGTAATCTTACACTATTTGATATTGTGTGGTCAACATTTATCCTTGTGCTTCGATCTGAATCATAATTGCTATGTTTATTTAAAATTTCCTTTAACTGCGTTTTGTGGAAAATGTAAGTTTCTTCAGTGGTATCATAAACCTCATTTATAAAATAATTATCAGATTCTTGCTGAGCGTCTGTAGCATTCTGTATTATGCTTTTATGAGTTGACGAGAATTCTTTCCACAAAACTTCAAGTGCTTCTAATCTAGTCTCAACGTACGTATTAGTTACTCTGTCTTTAGGTGATTTTTTAAAGTTAATCTGAGCCTTTTCAATAAGAAGCTTTGTATTCTTTTGACATTTGTACATAGCCTCCATTTTATAAAAGCCGTAAGCAGTTACAAATGTGACAAAATAAAATTTCAAACTACCAAAAAGAAAATGTTAACCACGTTCACAAAATATTCGCTGCGTTTTGAATGTAATATCTTAAATTCACTACTTCAATTTGTTCAATATTGCGCAAATTGGTACATATGATATCACACAAGAACAAGTGGGTACACTTTTATAGCATAATAATACGAATAAAGTCCAAATAAATCTTCTTTTTCAGACGAAATTTTCTATCTTCAGAAAACCCGACTTGCAAATTAATATGTATTAATGTACTCACGATTTTGTCTGCAACAAACCACACTTCACTAGCACTGAAATCCGTATTCACTCCACTGCGTCACCCAGGTGTTGAAACCCAAGCGTTCAAGCGTGGGAACTCAACCGTTCCCGCTCTGCGCCTCACTCAGCTGGTGATGATGATGTCCAGTCCGCCCTGCTCCACCCTTACTCCGCTGGTGTCCAACTCCGTCCTGCACCCTGCGCCACTGTCTGGTACAGGTGCACGCCAACTCAGCTGCAGCAGCACTGGTCACTTCACTGTGCACACCAGCTTGGGTGTGCGGCGCTTCAGGGCGATCCACCCTGGTTTCTACGCCAAGACTCACAAAACACTATCTGGATCTCACTTATCCGACTCGATAAGGACCATGAACTTTACTTCGCGGAACTGATAAATAAAACACCAGATACCTTGATAGTATATTATTATATTTGAATGAGATCTTGGCGTGATCTCAAAACTCAAAAAAAAATCAAAATTTTGTCAACCTTATGTTATAATCGGAGAATCTTGACACCGCGATTCACAATTGTGACGTATTTGATCAACGCCATCTAGTTACATAAATCTAAACTAAATTTCTTTAAATATGCTTTCGTTGCACCAAATTGAATGCGAACATTGTTCTTTCTAAACTGCGCAACGGATTTTGATGCGATTTTCATTATCGTTTAGAGAATTTATTTCGGAAGGTTTATGTGTTACTGGTACACTGCATCATCCCACTGCTGGGCAAAGGCTTCTCCCACGACATCCAGCTCTTGCGATCCTGGGCTAAAGTGGACCACTGGTCGTTTGTTTTCTCCAGCTCGTCCCGCCATCTTCTACGGGGTCTGCCGCGACGCCTTCTAACGTTCAGAGCTCCAGGTAGTGGTTATTTTGGCCCGCAGCGGCTTTTTAAGCAACCAGTAATCAGTGTTTTGGAGCGCAGCGTGGTTTATGTGTATAATACATTAATATTAAACTTACATACCTATAGTAAAAAAATCTCGATATTTTGTCAAGTTGTAAATACCGTGCGAAGCAGGGGCTGGTTGCTAGTTAAGTAATATACCGATACCAGAGAAAAAGAATTTGGTATATTAATAATAACATTCCATAAGTAAAACATGTTGTATGGTGTACGAAGACACATAAACTTGGGAAGTAAGTGAAAGGGACCTTCCCCTTCTTTTGAAGTTGCAACAAGAGGGTTCCTTACTCCAGCACTTGTTTTGAAAACATTCATCAAACTATCGTCACGCCCTCCAGCTAAAATCGCTTAGAGGGTATAACTTACCCCCGTCGGCTTCGGGGGAAGGTATCTGTCGACACTTCACCATTACTTCGTACGTGTTGTTCTTGGGAAATAATTGACCTTCCTCGCAATACCCTCGAGTGTCGTGGAAGGCAATTCTAAGGTTACGATAAAATTGTCAATTTAACTTACCGCCTCGCTGATGTAGTGTTCGTAAGCGGTGCTGCTGAGCGAAGGGTGCTGTAGAGATTATGATCTGCATGGTTTGTGACACGCAACCTTTTTGGTAATTATAAGATAATAGCATAACATTTCAAGATAAACGCCAATACGAATTTGCAGAAGGCAGAACACAACCGTGGTAAGCGATAAGGAAAAAGTAGTAATAATTATTTTATCTGAAAGATATTCTTTTAATGATGTACCTCTCCTACAGTTCTTTGTTCGATCCCTAAATCGGACAGTGTTATTTGTTTCCTGATAGCTGAATCGATACTGTGTTATTTGTTTCCTGATAACTGAATCGATACTGTGTTATTTGTTTCCTGATAACTGAATCGATACTGTGTTATTTACAAAATAAAAGTTTTCATTTATTTATTCCATCAGGATTTTTTCAGTAGTAACTCGAAATTTGTATTTGTACTCCAATATTTGCAATAGGCTTCCCTCAATTATATAGAATTAAATTATAACTATTTTGAAATGATTCGAGGGTGTACATTTATATTACTATTTACACTTTTTGTCCTTCGAACAACACTTCGCCCGACCGCCGAATCGAACCAGGAGCTGATGCTCAGTAGAGCGCTAGCGACCATTACACCAACGAAGCAGTATATATCCATAAAATAAATACGTTTTGTTCTATGTAAAACTAAAATCCTTGCAAGCCTAATACAAATGAGAACATGGGAACATTCCGCCGGCGCAAGCGTGCGTCTGATTTATTCCACCTCCTAAACTTGAGGAATGTGTTTATTGCTTCCCCGAACCCTGAACGTTACTATGTCGGCTGAAAACTGGCTTGTTTTCACTGAAACTATATTTCTCAAAGTAAAAATACGAAACTGTTTCAGAAACTAAAAGAATAAACAATTATTGATTGGGGTGGTTGTAAATCGGCATTAAGAATTAAATGTCTCGTCTAAATCTGGTTGAGCTTTAAAAATATAATTGTATTCGTCTCCGACCTAAGTTATCCGAAGGATTAGTTTTATTCATAGTCTTTAGGACTCGACTCGACTTAAATCCGACTCGACCAGAATGTCTCAGTAACTGCGCTTCAGTATTTTATTCGATGTTAAGTGATTACCGCCGCCTCTTCATTGACAATTAGACATCTGACCGTAATTGTGTTCCCAGACACAACGTTATGTGGCTGTAATTACACCGATACCAATACCTTTAAAATTGAAACACAGAGCAACGCTGCTTGTAGGCAGAAAGAGGTAATTGTGGTGGTAAGGTTTAGTGTCAAAGTGGCAGCAGGGGTCATCGTAGTCGCCCTGAGGACGCTTCGTAGGAATCCTGCGAACGGAAATTTTGGTATTTTTTGTCGTTCGTGAAAGTCTCGACAACACGATAGCAGTATTTTATAGACTAGTTGTCAACGTTTCTATTCCGTACAAAATGAATCAGCAGGTATTCGTGCCAGCCAGCACAGTGGCACATTAAACCTATAATAAATGTTCTATCTTGATCCGGGACTCTCATTGCTGCCAGAGTCTCTTAGGGATGTGCCGACACTATAGCTGTGTTGGGAAAAACTTCGATAGTTATCGGAGTGATTAATTGATTAGATCACTTTCTGAAAACGTGATCAAATCTTTGTTTAGTTGTTCTTGTGATAAGTAAAGTAAACGATTACGGAACCGTTTCAATAAACAAGAAAATTGACTCAAGTTTTCCTGCTTAATTAACATTAATATAAATGTAAAGCTTTGTTTTCGCAAGTGGCGTTAACTCCATTATTTGAGTGTTTATTATGTAATAAATTCAGTGTGTGTTTATAATTTTAGTTACAGTTTCCTCGTAATGACAATGTAATGTTGCATCCTATGCAGCTGTGAAGACCCTTAATGAACTATATAAAGACCGATATGAGTCGTAGCTCAATCAATTGTGCAATTTTCGACAGCGGATGTATTACAGATACAACATGACCTTGTATTACAAAAAATTATTTAACCACCTGAAGTCGTGATTTGAACCGGACGTTCCAACATTTTAGGATGCAAGCACGATGTCCCATCTCTAGTGTGCGCAGAGCCGCTTACATGCATTCCCGGTGCCAAGTTCCCGCGCTTTACAAATAAAACGAGAACACCACTTTACATCCACACGAAGCATTATCATAATCTTGTTTGTGTTAGAGCTTTCTTACATTTAATACGAAAAGATAAAAGTTAAACGTTATTGACATAGATTTAAACAAGTCATCTTTTATTTAAAAGGACCGTGACGAACTTAACCCGAAAAGGATTGCACTGTTGCACACCCCTATTTTTCCAATGATTTTTATTAGTCCCATGCGATAAGGGATCTCCAGACTGACTTTTCGAAGACGGTTCAGATTACCCTAGCTAGGTCGAATTTCTAATCACACTTTTACCCAACCAGGGGATTGAAAACAATACTCTCAATAAGAAAAGACACAATGAATCTTTGGAATAATTGAATTAATTGAAGACTCTTGTTCCCCGTTCCCCGTCGTGAAGGTTCTTGTTCCCCGGTCCCACCCCGTTGCATTGCATCGCCCACCCAGGCTATTTCGTTTTCGCTTCGCCTTCTTAATTTTTTATGACTTTTTTCTTTTAACCTACAAGAAATGGGCAATCAAATGAAAACAAACATTCAAATCCGTCCAGAGATTAGCGCGTTTAAACAATTAAACCAATTTAAAACTAAAACAACTATATCAAAAAGGAAACACAACACGGTCGTAATATTAACAAGCAGTACAAGCACTTTGTTTCACAATAACATCGCTCTCTGTTCGCAAACATTTTATTCTTAGTCCTTCGCTCCGGCGCGCGGCGCTCCACGACTCCCGCGAGGACCATTTTATTTTTAAAATCTCTTCGCCGCGGCGATATCAAGTTAATGAGTACAGAAAACAATCTAAATGGAGTCATTGTGAAGGGTTGCTCCTAGCGCCATCTCGCGGGACAGAGCGCAGGGTAATCAAATCAAAATCAAAAAGGTTTTATTTCATTATTACACGTTATAAATTATACAGTTGGTGGCGTCTCCTTTTAAGCATATAGATGCCTGTGCCAGGAGGCGCCGCTCTTTTATATCTTATACAATTAGTGCAACATGTTAATAAACATTAACTGTCTGCTCCTTATGCCCCAGTTTGTTAACTTTTTCATTCTTGTTCTGGTTTTCAACTGTAAAACTTTTTAAGGTTTTGAAGGTGATCAGATGCATGTACCACACATCAGTGGAAACAATATGACATTAACAGTGCCTCTACGTCGCAGGAAGTCTACTCTCTAAGCATAAAATCCATAGTTTCGGCCTAACTAACGGGCGATTTTCACTTTGTATCACTTACGGACGTATAAAATTAGTTTGAGGCCAGACCTACGAATGAATGACACCACGATTTGTCCCTACTTCCGATGTATTTCTACCGTCCGAAAAAGTACATTAATCTTGTGTAGGGTTCACTCAGAAGTTTCGAACTGCTTTTACGGGCTGCTTGTACGGGCCCGCATTTTCGATGGCGGACTAAAAGAGGAGGCCCCTAGCTGTAAGGGCGATTTACATAGTGAAAGTGATACCACAGATGCGTGGTTACCTGTTCGTCGTTGTGCGTCTTAGAAATAATGGGATTATACTTAGATATGTTAACTTATATTGGTCTATTCACAGTACATCGGGGCGTTGCTCGTTTTATGCAAAGAGGTTTTTCTTTTGTCTTTTTAATGTCGTTTTTACAAAATACAGCCCACTTTTCTTTGTTTCCAAGTATTTAAGCTCGCGTCAAGTGGCGCAGGAAACTCTCCATTTGTGGGCAGAGAGAGGTATACCGGCGTAACAATTATTGTGCTTTGTCATTCCGCATACTTTCACAATAAACAGCTTGCTATGTTTCTGTTTTAAATCAAAATAACAACTTTAAATTCAACTAAAATTTATAATAACATCAAATACAATTTCAAAATATAACTAGTAACCGAATAGATTAAAATGTCAACGCGATTATATTAAACGAATGAGTAGCTACACGTACAACCAAATAACATATTCATCATCAAAATAAAATTATGAAAGGTATTACAAAAATAACATTACTTGCAGACAGCGCGTTTTTCGAAAAACATTTTGCGAAAATTAGACATTCTTTTTATTATTATGTTCTAATCAACTTTTATATTATAATCAACTAAGATAATTTGACCATTAGAATCGTCTATGTAATCATTATCAACAAGATATTGCTAAAAGCTAGGTCGACCGACTGGTGATCGCAGAATGTTGTTGCTGATAAACTTTTAATTGTCTTTACATTTTTCCTATTTGGCTTTAAACTCAAACGTATAGGTCGACTACGACTTGATATAAATGAAAAACAGCCCTGTCCTCGCAGTCCCTACAGTCAAAACAAGCAATTAATTCTCCATTCTATTATTACGATTCTTTTCATAGCCGGTTCTGGGGCGCGCAGTAAATCGGGCGAGCTCAAGTGTCCGCCACTGAGCTCGCCCGACGAACGAATAAAGAGGCCGGGGCAGTCCTTTCTGACACGGATGAGTAAGCAAATGGAGTGACCATGTGCAATGGTGTATAAAAATTTAGGCTTTCTTCCAACACAAATCCGCCTTTCAACTTCAAACGATTGACAGAAATAGAACGGTGGTTTAAACTCGTTTATGACACAGCTGATACGCTTCCTAACTGACGTTGACCAAAAACTCCCTTATCTCTTCTCAGTCTTTAGTTTTATTGTGTTTTTGTTCTAAGAGGATATACCTAATTACTGACCTTCTTGGCATTGTTCTTCAGAAAAGTCAGGTGCGTAGTACTTGCAACCGGCGTGCCTGTATGATAAGATGTATGAACGTAAATGAAACAAAGGGAGTATGTAAGAATCGTAGCAGATGGCGTTCTGTAGTTTCTGCCTACTCCCTGGGAAGAAGGCGTGAGTTTATGTATGTGTGCTATACTCGTTTTTGTCGTTAGCTTTCTGTACGAGAATTATCTTTACACTATGAATTTTACAATAATTGTTTTTCGCGAAGGCTCGATGGAATGCGATTTCCATTTTCTCTGTACTCCGTGTTCAGGAGTTAGAATTACGAGAGTTTGATGACTTCCTTGAGTACTCCTCCAAGTCTGTGATAGTAGGCAGTTGTGCTAATACTTTCCGAGTTAGAGGCGTATCACGGCGCGCGCGTGAGCGAGGAGGCAGAAGTTATGGTTCTTTCTCTTTATCGATGTAATATTCTTATAAATAGGTAGAGTCCTCACTCCTTACACCCACGTAAGGACCTTCTACCTATTATAGGTTTATCTCTGCATAACCCTTTGAGGAAACAGCCGATGTTATGAATGCTTTTTGAAATTGGTGTGTTCGAATGTATTGGTTGCAGCAAAATGTCACGCTAAGTCATCCTTGAAACCCAACCAAACCCGTCTCATATAAGAATGTTCAACTCAACGAGTTGGTTGACCGCTTTCTTAATTGAATTTCTCGATTTGTTCGAGATAAGTGAAACTTTTCACTGGTTTTCATTTCAGTTAAATGGAAAATTGAATTTGTGACAAAGTTATTACATTTTTATTATCATTTGATTCTACATTAAGATAATTAGGAGCTCTTACTGAAATTGTGCGGATTTATGAAGGTCAAGTGCTTCAGATCGTAAAGTATGTACAGGGTGTTGGATTTAAGGTAATTTAGTAGATGGCCAATGAAATACGTACAGTCAGTATTATTGATGTTCATTATCGGTTTTAGTTAGGAGCACGTTTTTACAAAAATTACGATATTCAAAAATGTTATCATGTTTTCAGTGTGGTCCAAGAAAACACAGAATACAATAGGTACAGAAGGAAGCTTTTAATTAGGTACCCACACTATTTGAGAAAATATCGTAATGACAATTAAAAATTATGGAAAGAGGATTGTAACAATATTCCATCATCACAAAACTGTGTGCCGTGTTGGGTGATAGCAATAAACCTTTAATTGCAATTCAAATTAATTTTTAATTCCATCAAACCTCAAAGGGTTAAAATTGCACATCATGTTCACCATCACGCCCTAAAAGCTAGCTACCTACTTAAATCTCAAACTCGTAAGTCACCCTGTATAATCCGAAACAAGTGGGGGGGATACACTCGTAATTCACCGACAGACGATGTCCCAATCAAATTAACATAAAAACACAGAATACAATAGATACAGAAGGCAGACTCCGTACAACGAGTGAAAATAGACGCACGCACACATACAATAAGAATAGTATTTATTCGTAAGAATACGAATTCAATAAGTTGACAAATATTCATGATAAGTTTACCGTCATAGGTATCTGATGTGAAAATCTTTAATGATTTCTTATAAAAAATCAAAAACAATTATTTAGTTTAAAGAAAACAACTCAAATATAATATAAGGACAAGAACAACACGTCCGCCTAGTCAAATAACCCGCCCCTAACTGTTCCCGGCGCAAAGGTGCCCAAAACGCTTGCTGCATTGCCACGTTGGATTGCAATGGCTAACCTTTGCACCAAGAACAAGCCGGAGCGGGAGTCACCTGTTTTGTCACGGAGCTTGCGCCCTATCTCACTAATGAGCTTCCTGGCCTCAGTGCCCCAAGCACCCATGGTCTCCACGGCAATGGGCACAAAATGATAGCGGTCCAGCAACGGTACGTACTTCACCCTCTTCCTCTCAGCGGCGTCTTCCGCTGCTGCTGACGGTGAGTGGACGGTGCGACCAAGGTGGCTGGCAGCAACAGTGCTGACGCAAGTTGCGTCCCAAATTAGGCACTTGCCGTTCCTCCAAGGCACCAGGGTCAGCCCGTCCGGCCTCTTGCCGTCAGTCCTGCACAGACCCGGAGGCTCTAACAGGCAGGGGATATCAGCCGACACAAAAGCCCTCCGAACAATATCATTGAGCGCATGGTGACGCGGGAACCTCCCCGAGCAACGACGACAACTCAAAGCGTGATGGCCGTCGGCCTCCACCATGGAACCGCAGGTGCATCTGTGGGGTTCACACACCTTGCAGCCCAGGCGGAAGGCCACCGCCACACGCAAAGAGTTGTCATCAAGCAACGTGCCCAGGTGAGATGAAGGAAGCGCGTGTAACCATGCCCCCGATTCCGGCTGCGATACAGCCCTGAGTCTGGCTAAATCAGCCCCCGAGGAACCCACCAACATCTGTTCCTGGATCAGCTTGGACGTGACGTCGTCCCAAGCGCGCTGAACATATGTTGCGTCAGGGCTTGCTGCCGAAGTAACATCATTATTTATGAACTGTAAAAAAACAAAATGTAAATAAAAAATTTCACTGAGTACGTGTCTGTTAGAACTTGGGAATAAATAATAATATAAAATCTTTCAAGAAGTAGAAAGCTTTTTAATTGTTTTTTTAAATAAGTCATAACTAACATCCGTACGGCGATCTCAAACAAATGCCGGCTCGTAGTACGCTTGCACTCGCTTGTACGGGAGGCGTTTCTGTGTGTGCGTGCGTGTTCGCTCGTGGAGTCAGCCTTCTGTACCCATCTCTTCTGTGATGAAAGTGCCTCCGCCGATGGCAGCGCAATTAGTGGGTACGACCCAAACCTAATGCCTTTTTAAACAAACGCCGCCGAACTCTCCAGTAGATTTAAGACTGTTTTGATTTCAGGACTGCCTTTTACTTTGACCTCTGGAAATGGGCTTTCCTTGAGGTCGTAAAGCGCTGTTTTGTTTGAACGAAGCCTATTGAGATACTTAGTAAACAAAATCCTTAATTGAAAGCCTATTTCAAAGCTATAAAAGTCTTAGGAATAGGAATCAGTGGAGAGAAAAGTCTCTATTCAAGATTCCGAATAAAACCTAAGCTTCAGTATGTAATAGAAAGCTGCAGTATCAAATGAAACGCCTCGCAGAGCCCGTCTGCACTGTATCCCTACAGACGTGCTATACGATCCCGATACACGATACATTTGTGCCAAGTTTGGCACACACTTGTGCCAAGTTTGGCACACATTTGTGCCAAGTTTGGCTCGGCGGCGTGCGCTGAAGAAGTGACTTGACCCAGTTAGAGTAAAAAGTGAAGCACACGTGTATCGATATTGAGACGAGCGCGGCGCCCCGGCGGACGAGCACGTGAGTGATCAGAGCGGTGCCACGCTACATTTACATTTTTCTGACTGATGGGTACTTTGTTCATGTGCCTTATGCAGGTCGTTAGTTTTTCTGGCTGGGAGAGGTTTGAAACCATGTGTACATATGGATTAGCATGATCTGTTCTGTACTTCTCTTTGAAAAAGCTGCAAACTACAAATGTGGACTGGTTTATTATAGGCATTAACACCCGGAGGTGTTTGCGTGCTGGTGTAATTAAATGCACATTTCATTTCAGCTTCTTCTCTGGGGTGGCATATGTTACTGCTACTGCGATACTTCTGGTATTACAAAGTATCTATAGACCACTGTTAGATGGTGCTGCTATCCGTGAAAAAAATATCAAAACTGTCACTGATTTAACCTCTGGGCCAACTTTTACTAAATATATTATAGCATTGCACTGCTCACCCGTCTAGGACGGCAGGCGACGTGTGAAGATCTTGACGCGGATACAAATATGGAGTAGCATTTTAGCACGTTGTAGTGTGGAAACAAAGACTAATGGCGCTAGTCTGTCTGGGTTATTGTATAGTTGTTCAATAGTACATACGTGAGGTTTTGACGTGGCTGGTGAGCAAATTGAACGTTAATTTTTGGCTCATGAGTAGTTCACCAGATTCGCAATTTACCTGGTTCTCGATTTACCAGGATTCTGAACTGATCTGATTACAAGCCAAGGTGTTGAAGGTACTACAGGCCTAAGAGACACTGGCGTGACGATTTGGACTCGTTCCTGACCAATTGACCGCAGAAAACAGAAGATGGGATAACATAAATTAAAAGTGTACCTACCCAGGCATTGAAGCACCTACCAACTTCGTTTTGGTCCAGTATAATTTGCTCGTAACTATTGCTTGAGTTTTAAGCGTCCTAAATTTATACATTTAGGGTAATTGGTGTATACAGTAGATAAATGTTGGCAGACGAAGTATGGAACCAAATTAAAATTGTATATTTACCGAATTTGGCATATTGGGCTAGCTACTTGCCTTTTCGTCTTTGTCGTATCTTGCGCTTCTGTCCCTGTTCGAGTATGTGACAATGTAGGTACGTAGTAAGATGAATCTTTCGGTTTTAGAATGGATGGATTCAGTAATATTCAAAAACTTCTGAACGACAGAATAAAAGAAACACGCATAGTTCTATACGCCACCTGTTACACCAGCTGACAAAAACAAACCGGCCAAGTTTGGAGACCGCCCTTTAATTTTTAACTTTATTTAATTTTTATTAGTATTTGTTATTACAGTGGCAATAGAAATACACACTGTATAAATTATTGCAACTGACTACTTATTACCTACAGATAATAAGATACAGCCCGGTGACAGACAGACGGACAGATGGACTAATGGACGGACGGATGGCGGGACAGACGGATGGACGGCCAGCGGGGGCTTAGTAATAGAGTCCTGTTGGCACCCTTTGGATACGGAATCCTATAAAATAATAACTTAAGAAACTAAGACAACTAGAACAAATAATAAATGACCGCTTTAAGTTCTACATTTTTCTTTGAAAACTTTATGCAAACTGCGGGACGAACGTCAAAACTTTAATCGATTACTTGCTTTGCTCACCCCAGACGCAATAATTTACATACTATAATAAATCCCGCGAACATTTACGAGCACTTTTTATCACGGAATGCACCCCTCCGCCCGCCCCGGATTAAAGGGTTGAACTTAAGAGATTGCTCACCCGAGCCCTTCATTAATTTGACGAGAGAGGGGGCGAAACGAAGTGCGTTTGCTTTTGCTCGTCAAACAATCATTATGAACTTGTTGAAAATACATTATTATCTGACAACATAACGTCACGTGTGAATGTGTTTTAAGTCCCATGGAATACAGGATGGTGATTCAGTCAGTAGTATACTAAAGGGCGAGCCTAGTGTCGTACACTGGACACATTATGCAAACTCCGGGCTACAAACTGGGAAATTTCTATTGGAAAAATCCAATTCTACTTCCTGCGCATACTGGCCATAGAACCCAGGACTTCACACTCAGCAGTATTACAACCACCTGATCAACGAGGTCTCAACGTCTGTTATTTGAAACATTTTTTGGTGTCATAATATTTCACCCAAATTAATTAGTAGAATGAGCTGTAGTTATGGCGGCGATGTACGTAAGTTATGTTGATGTACGTAAGTTATGTTGATGGATGTACATAATGTTTCATCTGCTAATGTAATTTAATACCTACTTTGTTCCCGTCAGACTTTCATTTGAACTTTTTTCTTTCCACACAATAGCTACTAGCGTATTATTAATTTCAAACTGAGCCTGTTACAATGTAATGAATTAACTAAGTTATTACACGGAATTTATTACACAGGACTCTAGCAAACTGTTATAGTACAGGTGTTTTTTAACCCCCGACGCAAAAACGACGGGATGTTATAAGTTTGACGTGTCTGTGTGTGTGTGTATGTCTGTCTGTGGCATCGTAGCTCCCGAACGGATGAACCGATTTTGATTTATTTTTTTTTTGTTTGAAAGAAGAATTTGTCGGGAGTGTTCTTAGCTATGTTTGATGAAAATCGGTCCAAGATGGCCGCCGCCACAAAATGGCGGATTACATATTTTTTCACAACTCCCTTAATATGGGTATCAAATGAAAGGGCTTGACTAGTAGAATACTATACACTATGAGAAATTTCAGATCCAAGATGGCTACCACCACAAAATGGATAATTACAAAAAACCTGATTAAACACCAAATTACCTGAATCTTAAAACGCAAGAAAATAAAAGAAATGAAATAATAAGGAGTCCCTACAAAAAGCATGAATTAAAAAATTAAATTTAAAATTTAAAAAACCCCCGACACAAAATAATAATAAAAAATAGTACGAATGTAAAAAGCCCAAAAACATTATTTTAAAGAAAGATATAAACGTGAAACCCTATAAAAATAAAAAAATAACCTTGAAATTATGACCCTACGTAAGTACGTATGAATTTTTTTGATTAAATATTGTCCCATCGGGGGACCGCTACTATTTTAAACTTTAACAGAATGTTAGGCTAATAATTAGAGCGGTCTCCCGACGGGACAATATTTAATCAAAAAATTTCATACGTAGGTACTTACGTAGGGTCATAATTTCAAGATTATTTTTTTCTTTTTATAGGGTTTCACGTTTATACCTTTTCTGTTCTATTTGTGGCTATTTTTGCAATAGCTTAAAAAAAAATATCTTAGGCTTTTTACATTCGTACTATTTTTATTAGTAAAAGCTGTTATTTTGACATTACAAAGACAAACTTCAATTTTATATACATATTTATATAGATCTGTATAGTTACAAATGCATCTACCTAAAGATCTAATAGGTACAACCTAATGGATGAGAATGAGAATTACTTATTTGCGAGAACAACTGTCCAAATCACAGAATCGTCACAAGTTAGAAAAATTGTTTTACATGTAATCGGTCAGAAAAGTGATGTAAACATCCTTTGTAGTACATCGAAGCCTGTGCCTGATGGAATTTACCAATTAGAAAAAATTAGAAACTTCCATGCAAACTTTTATTCCCTTTTAACCAACCCCTTTAGAAAATTATTTTTCAAATGTACTATGAAAGGATGACTATTCAATCAACAGATATTTTTTATTTTTGGAATATAATTGACGTCTGACAGTTCAAGTATGGAAGAACAGTCAAAAATAAAAAAATATTCATCCGATAAAGTTATCTGGCGTTGGAAAAATCAGCCCTAAGTGTGATAACCTAATCACCACTCTGTATCTGTATTAGGAACGGTTCAGGCGTTGCTTTATCTGTCAGTGAATTAATTAATGCATATAAATTAAAGTTTTTTTGAGATTAAGTGGAAGATTTCCAGCAAAAGGTATCTACAAAATGTCAACCATTAAACTTTCAACCAATCAACTCAACTATTTAGGAGTTGTAAGGTTGAATGCTCGAGTTGATTACTCAACCATTTTGCCTACAACTCCTTCAGCGTCACAAAACAATCAGACCCCTGTAGTACATTATAAATCACAGCCGAGAGTCCTTCAGCGCGGCGCCGCAAGACGCGGCCGTGAGTGGGTGAGTAAATCGGGCCCCATTAACTACCAGTCCCACAGGGACCTATGGGCCCCGCGACGACGGGCCCCTCGGTTTGAGTAGTTTATGAAGAGATGAGTGGTTTACACATTGTTAGTTTTAGACTGTTCTATACACCCAGTAAACAGTGGGTTTACTGGTTCGGTGCGTAGATGGTTTATCTTTATATTAGAAACAGCCGTGCGCCCGATGGCATATTCCATCGGAAAAAATTACGAACTTCCACACTTTTATCCCCTTTAGAGTGAATTTTCTATAAAATCCGGTGTTAGTGGGAACTAAGGCAGGATTTTATTCCCTTTGTTACAGTTACACGAAACACTTGTAACATTTCATGCTCGCTGCTAGACTTAGCGATTTCGGTTGTGCGTTGTCATCAGTGAAGTGAGTGTATAATTTAAGATTTTATTGAAGTAGATAGTACAGTCAACCGAAAGTCTATGGTACGAATTATACAATTTGTAGTTTTAGTGTTGACCGTACTGTTCTCATTGCTCAATTTGATGCGATAATCGGAAACCAATAGCGGTGGCCCTGTGGTACGAGTTAAGTACAGGTCGTGCTGGAGTGGGGTCGAGCCCAGGCAGGCGCTTTTCTTAGTGTAAACAATTTCATCACCACTGCTCTCAAATAGTGAAGGAAAACATCGTGAGGAAGACCGGTATGCCGTAGAACCAAAAAGTCAAAGACATATGACATCTACCAACCCGCACTGGGCCCGCTTTGTGGATTACGGCCCACTCCCTCTTACTGAGATGAGGCCTGTGTCCCCGCAGTGGGAACATATCAGGCTGATTATGCAACTCGGACGCGATAGAATTATGTTCATTTACTTCTTACCCCACTATGGCAAAGCCAAAAGGAAAGCTGTAGATAATTCAGCTAATTATTGTGCGTGAAGGTCTTTCGTACAAAATTAAGTTTACAATAAAGTTTTCGGCTCGTTGTTCTGCCAGCCAGAACTGCCTCCCACAACTGCCAAACCAACGCACAAACACAGTGTGATGGCGCCAACTGTGACATGTACTCGTGTGGTTTGGCAGTTATTGTGCATTTGCATTTAAAACTCATAAACATGATACTTCAATGTTATGTGACTTGCGAATTTGATACATTCAAAACGCCAAGAATAACTGTTATGTACTTGCTAAAGCCGATGCACACGTCACTCGAGTGAACGTTTGTTTTGGTTTCATTCCATGTTCCACGACACCGACAACATTATATCGGTACTAGCTTCTGCCCGCAACTTCATCTGCGTGAAATGTGTTGTCACCCAACCGGTCGCATCGCATCGCCTGCGCGCGCTAGTAGGTACTTGTTTCCGCTTAACCTTCTTTCTTTTTTTCTGTATTCTCGGCTCCATGGGATCCTAGCGTAATGTTAAGTAAAGAATTTTTCAAATCCGACTAGTAAATCCGGAGATTACGCCCTACATGCAAACCTACAAACAAACAAATAGCTCCTTAAATTATTAGTATAGATAAACGTTCATCAGCTCCTTTTATTTAATTTTCCTATCGTACGGAGGGGGAGTGAAAAATACTGAAATCTAACATGGTTGGATCAGTTCACTAATGAATTCATGAATGAAGCTTCTGCTATCGGCAATTACCAGGGATGTTTAACTCAGTGGAATCTAAAATAACACCTGTATATCGAAATCCATTCATAGCTTTTAGTAATGACTACTGAAACTAACCTACAGCAGGTAACTCGCCGAGTCCGATCACGATTGCTCGGAATCGATACATTCCTTCCAAACGAGATATACTCCGAAGAATTTAATTAACGACCTGAAATAACGTTACACTCAGTGTGTTGCTACTCCAAGCTTTCGCTGGTATGTTGTACTTGCGGTGCTGTCGAGTGTCGACGTGTTCCTGGAAGCTGGGCCCTGTGGCCTGAGAGTGTTGAGGTTCTCAGAAATAATAGTAATAGCAATTATATAAGCTTTGGCAATGGATTTAAAAACAATTGGCTAAAGAAAACTTCGTAGAAAAGCGAAAAAAAGGTAAAAGACAGTTTTCGTGTTTATGAGTACAAGATTTTAACTTTCTTTTTGTATATTTTTTTTCTTTTCAAAATCAAAAGTCATTTATTCAAATTAGGCTGAGAATCAGCGCTTTTCGAACGTCAAAATTACAAAAGACAGTCCCCCAAAAACGCCCGCCCTTCACCACTTCCTACTGCTATCGTTGGGAAGAAGAAGTGGCGCAACAAACTCCCCAACAGCACAGCTGTCTGTTCGGTTAGAAAATACTTGATACTTGATTGTATACAATACTAGGTATTAAGTAATTAACATTACAAGGCACAGAAATTAAATTACTTGCCATTATGTCAGCTAGCCACGCCAATATACCAACAAATATAATAAAAACTATACGTACTCAAGCTGAAAAATAATTAATTAAAATTAAAATGTAAATAAAAACTACCTAAATAATAAAATAAATAAATAAATAAAATAAAGTACAAGTGTAAATTTTGCCTAATATATAAGATGTTGGCGAAGATGAATTGTGATGCAACCGTGAGAATACCAATATCTTTAAAAAAATCTCTTAGAGAAACTCTGGCACCTAGCTGGTAAATTGCTCGAACAGCTCGTTTTTGAAGAACAAATATATTTTGTATATCAGCGGCTTTGCCCCACAGCAGAATACCGTAGGACATAACACAGCTGTGAAAATAACTGAAATAGACTAAACGAGCTGTATCAACGTCAGTGTATTGTCTTACTTTCCTGACGGCGTAGGCAGCCGAACTGAGCCTTCCTGCTAGACTTGATATATGAGGTCCCCACTAAAGTTTGGCATCTACTGTTAGTCCTAGAAAAATTGCTGAGCCTACTGTTTCAAGCACTTTATTTAAGACGATGTTGGGTCCTAGATTTCTGACATTCGGTAAGGAGAACTTTACACATTTCGTTTTCTTGGCATTGAGAACTAGGTTATTTGACGTAAACCAATCTGTAACTATTGAGAGTGCACTGTTTACATCGTCAAAATCTTGTCTAATCCTGTCTACTTTAAAAAAAAAAAAAAACATACCGTCGAATTGAGAACCTCCTCCTTTTTTAGAAGTCGGTTAAAAATAAGAGAGGTATCATCTGCAAACAGTACAACGTCACAGATGCCCTTCAAATGGAATGGTAAATCATTGATATACACTAAGAACAAGAATGGACCCAGTATTGAGCTTCGCGGAACACCTAACTGAACTGGTAGCCCGGAAGATTTCACGCCATTAACAAACATCTACACATTTAATTTTATCCTTTTGCTGTGTCCTTAAAGGGTTCATATTTACCTTTTGTACCTAGTTTTAAGCCTTTTGTAACATTTTTTTTAAAATGGTATGTAATAAATGAATATGAAGTCAATGTGAGAAAGTGGTCAAAAGTACGTTCTTAAAAAACAGGATTTGCCCTTCTGGTGGTATGCGTTCTTGATGATTGATTCAAATAAAGGGATCTAAAAATGTACGCAAGATTTAAAAAAAAAATCGAAAACAACTATCAAAAATTGTCGTGTAGCGACAAGGAAAACTAAACTTTAAAATTAAGGGTAGAATTAAATTAAAGAAAGGGAGGTAGAAACCAATTAAAGATATATTTACAAGAAAAGGATGGAAATAGAATGGCAGTGGTGTGTATAATGTAGAGGTCGGGTGTATGGATGACGATGCGTGATACATGAGTTGAGGAGGCTGAGGTGGAGATACAGCTGGAGCTGAGGAGGTAGACGCGAGGCAGGTGCTGGCGACAGGTGCAGGTACAGATGCAGGTGCAGGTGCAGGTGCAGGTACAGGTACAGGTACAGGTGCAGGTGCAGGTGTAGGTGAGGTGTGTGGCACGGAGGTCACCCATACGAGGGCCCACGCAGCAGGACAGGACGCAGCACGGCAGCAGGAGAGAGAGGCACGGCGGGGATGCTTTCAGCATGCCAGGTGAGGCGGCCCTCGGATGAGGCGTGGCCCAATAGCAAAAGGAGCCCTTCACGGAGGACGGAGGACGGAGGCGTAGGCAGGGTCCGTCAGGTACCGGAGCGGAGAGGTACGCTGGGTATTCCTGGGATAGGTAGCCCTAGAGTATCAGGCTTTTAGTTGTATTCGCTTTAGAGGCGAAACCCGAACTGATCTTTGCATTGCGTGGATCTATAATGTCAGCTCGTAGAATAATATCATGTAGAAAATATGAATTTGAGATATGATTTTTGGTCAGGGTTAATTTTTCAGAAGATTCAATGTAAACTCAGCTAAAAAGATTTGAAAGAAACGTTGCCATGGCGACGTATTAAACGTCGTTGTCAAAGCTGTCATAGTAAAATATATTATTAATAAAATACAATAAAATCTATAGTTATTTATTAGAAGTGTAGTGTTTATGGAAAAAATGATATCCATCAATGTGGGCAAAATTACCAACCCTTGGATGTCACTAAATCGTCGTAGTCTCATGTTAAAGTTGGAGCTGTGTTTGTGTACTGATTGTGGATAAAATGTGTCGTGACGAATAATCAAAACAGCGCCTACCGGTAACAGAATGCTTGTTCTGACCTGGAGGAATGAATGAAGATAACTGTGAATATGTACATTATGTTACAAAATTTGTTAATCTCAAAGACATTAAATTATTTACTTTATCTTAAATCTCTTTGGTTAATCTGAAACATAATCAATATAAAAGTGACAGCCATCTAAATAATAAATTGCTTAAAATAGAACTAAATCGCAACAATGATCGATCAGCCGCGCCACAAGAACAGCAACTTGTAAAGCTGTCACAAGTCCTGAGGCTACACTACCTGTCTGGAGTTTTTATCTAAAAGACCACTTGGTACTGCGAGGCTACTGTCTGTCTGTACGTACATGTGTGTGGGGATAAAGTTGAACAAACTGTTTGGTGTGCGGGCAAAAATATCCATCTTTCCGTTACACCACTAATATTAATTTTTAGGGTTCCGTAGTCAACAAGGAACCCTTATAGTTTCGCCATGTCCTCTGTCTGTCTGTCTGTCCGCGGTTTAGCTCAAAAACTATTGGCACTAGAAAGTTGTAATTTGGCATGAGTATACACGTTAATGACGCCGAAAAAGTGGTAAAATAAAATTTTGAAAAAAAAAAATATTCAGGGTACCTCCCCTACATCTAAAGTGAGGATGATATTTTTTTTTTTCGTCCTACCCTTCGTGTGCGGTATCGTTGGATAGGTCTTTCAAAAATATTAGGGGTTTGGGAAGACCGTTTTTGATTAAATTTCGGAAGTCGGTGTCGCTGGGTTCGCATTTTCGTTGTTTGCCACCGACTTCCGAAATTAAAGTTATTTTTCACTTTGTAGTGTCGTTTTCGGAAGTCGGTTGTTTTTTTTTTGCAAAAAAGTTTTTATTTTTCACTTTTAAAATGTAATTGTTACCAGTAAGTTTGGTTTTTAAACCAAACTACTGACCCGTTTTAGATAAAATTTCTATGGGACCATTTGGGAAGCATACCCTTTCCAACAAAAAAATAATTTTTCAAATCGGTTGGCAAGTGACGGAGTTATGCGCGAACAAACATAAAAAAAAAATACAAACGTCCGAATTGAGAACCTCCTCCTTTTTTAGAAGTCGGTTAAAAATAATCTAAGTTTCTTGTAATGTTAATTACTGAACATAGGTTCCTAGTATTGTATACATGCAACTATACTCTAAATAAACAGACAGCTGTGCTGCTGGGGAGTTTGTTGCGCCACTTCTTCCTCCCAGCGATAGCACTAGGAAGTGGTGAAGGGCGGGCGTTTTTGGGGGACTGTCTTTTGTAATTTTGACGTTCGAAATGTGCTGATTCTCAGCCAAATTTGTATAAATGACTTTTGATTTTGATTTAGATGGTGACCACCGAGGTGGTTTTAGTAAGGTAAAAATCCCACACTCCCTGGTTTTAACCCCAAAGACCAGGCGTCTAGGCGCCTTTTGAAGGTTTGCCCCCGAAAAAAAAAAATTAAAGGCCTAATGACTATTATAGTATTATTTAGGCGTACAATTATTAGGTATGATGTTTCCTAATATTTACTACTGTTATTGAATCTTAGGGGTTAGGTTAGAACAGTGACCATTAACGCGCGAAGGCGAGCAAGCAAAGCGAGCGTTCCGCGGTTGCCGCCGCCGAGCGCCAGATCTCCTCTATTGTTGGTGAATCATTTGGGTTAGATGAGGTTATAACAGTATGATGTTTCCCGATAGGTTAGAACAGTGACCATTAACGCGTGAAGGCGAGCGAGCGAAGCGAGAGTGCCGCGGCAGTGGCCGCCGAGCGCCAGATCTCCTCTATTGTTGGTGTTGCGGGTTGTAGTTTGGGTTATGACAGTGTGATGTTTCCTGATATTTACTTATTCATTACAGAATTTTGTTTTTTTTTTAAGAATTAAATTACAACTTTGCAATAATACACTTAGTGACACAATAGTTTTATGATACCGTCCACTTAGAAAAATTAAAAAAACGATTTGTTCTACGTATAATGTAAAATGCCTACAAATTTCATTAGAGCAATATTTTATAAAAATGTGTACTATGGTCTAACATTTTAGGTGTTAATTCAAAGTCAAAGTCAAATCATTTATTTCAAATAGGCACATAAAAGGCACTTTCGAAAGTCAAAAATAAAATTAAAATAAAATTGATTCTAGTCGCCCCTTCCAAAAGGTTGTTTTCGTATGGAGAAGAATGGACAAGAAAGTCCACCGTTACTCTTTTAAAATGTTTTACAATGGCGCCGATTCCCTTGTTCACAAACTAAACTAAATTTAAGTTTAATGCATCTATTTCTTTCTATTTAATTTAGAAAAGGACAGAAGATTTTCTTTCATGTAATTGCAATATTTCACAAGGTATTTTGTTGTAACATTTAACACAGTACCCCATAAAAGATGTATGTACTTTAGATAATCTGAAAAAAGGTTAATCTAATTTATCTTTATTTCTAGTATTAAAATTATGTCTATCACTTATTTTATTAAACAGATGTTGATTTTTTCTTACATACATAATATTTTCATAAATGAATTGGCAAGGTACCGTCATAATATTATTTAATTATTATGCATATTTTTGTTATGCCTGTAAAAAATATGTTTTAAATATCACTATGCGTAAATAAATTTATGCTTTAGAATGTTATGCTTAATCATTAATAGGATTAGATAAATTATGCTTAAAACATTATGCGTAAGCTGTTATGCGTAAATAATCTTATGCGAAAATATAATTAGGAGAAACAAAAGTATGCCAAGTTATATTAGGTCTTCAAATTTTATGCAAATGGATCGGGAACCTCTAAAAGTAGCTGTTGCAAGTTGACTGCTTGTATACCAAATAGCTAGTTCGACTATACAAGCTGGCTCGCTGCCCACGCCGGTCCGTCTAGTCGTTATACTACGGAACTGTCGCTAATAATAGCTAGGTATATCGGTACGAGGGCTGCCTGCGTGCCGTGTCTGCTCGGTACTGAAATTCAATATTCTTTCTTAATTACTTACTGTCGGACGGTTGTAACTAGAAGAGGACAATTAAATCATCTTGTAGCCCTAATTTTATATGCAAGTACAACGCGGGCACGTGGCACGAGCACTTCAATATTCTGTACAATCGTTACAGACATGCTACACCTCAGCTACATTCTGCTACGACATGCTACCCCTGTGCTACATTTTGCTACGGTATGCTACGCTATTGCTACGAAATACTATACTCCTGCTACGACATGCTGCCCCCGTGCTACATTTCGCTACGCATCTGTGACGGCATGCTATGCCATAGCGACGGTATTTTATTTTATTTTATTTTCTTTATTTTCGGAAGGCTTACAGACTAATAACATTATAATAACAGTAATATATAACTAAATTGCTAATTACAAGCCTCCACAGATAAATACAAAAAAAAAATATATTACTCCTTCATCGTCTAAGAGCAGATTCCTCCAACCCCAGATAATTCTGTCGGAGGAATAATTTTGAATTTTTGACAGTTCTTCCATACATAAATTGCCAATCGGCGATTTCAAACCCCGAACGAAAGTTATCCGGCGATTGAAAAATCGCCCCAAGTCACAAAGTTGGTTTTTCACGTTTGTTCCAATTTAAAGCCTATCTGGACAACAAACAGTTCAAGTGCAATCAGGTGCCTGTACAAAAAATGGCTTTGCTAAGAGCTTTCTTACTGTATTTGCTTTGGTGCAGAAAAGGTCAATGCCTTCTTCACAACAAATCTCATTGAAACTACAAATGGCTCTCAAAAAGTATGCATTACGCCTATAATTAGTGTTTTCATAAGGTACATGTAGAAGTGGTCGCTGCCGCAGCCCCATCTGATTAGTACGTAACTTTACTTTTGAGACAAGTTCAGGACAGTCAATTGAACCATTTGCGATATTAAAGCAAGTAGCATATATCATTAATATGACGTCTTCGGTCAAGCGGCAGAAAATGGTACCTTCTGCATCGGTGAGTGTAATCAACAAACATTTGCTTCGCCCTGTAATCTAGGTATTTAAGAAATTTTCTTTGAATGCCTTCAATACGGGACTTATAGATCCCGTACCGAGGGTTCCAGACTTGAGATGCGTACTCAAGGTGGCTGCGTACGAACGAACAATACAAGACTTTGATCGGTTTCAGAGAACGGAAACATGCTGAGGTTCTCATTATGAAACCTAGTGCTCTCGACGCCTTATTCACTATGCTATCAATATGCTGATCGAAAAGTAGCTTGCTGTCTTGTATAACTCCAAGATCCCTAATACCACTACTACTCTACTACTTTACCTATATTGATATTGTACAGTTTGTATGTGGAGTCAATTATAGACATCTGACGCGTGAATGACATGTGAAAGCATTTAGAGACATTCAATTCAACATTCATTTGTATACTATAATAATGCCACGACTGGCGACACTACTAAAAATACAATATGTTACGATCTACAATATGAAATGACACTTCTACAACGCACTACGACACAAATACACCACAGCTACACAATGCTACGCCACATCGACAACATGCTACACCGCGACTACAGAACCGCTACACACGGCTACAAAACCACGATCCCGCAGTACAAACCCGCGGCTATTCGCGGCGACATCGTCATTTATCCACGTCACACTTGTTTAAAGCTCGCATATTTGACTCGTCCGAATTAAATTCAAAATCAAAATATCTTATTTCACATAAACCTATATGGGCACTTGTGAAACGTCAGATGTGCGTAGGTTAGCTACGAGTATGTGCACGTTCCAGTTGGGCGTGTCCTATAGAGAAGAGCGGGCAAGAATCTCCACGGTTACTTATTTAAAAATAAAATAGGCTTTAACAATGTTTTCAAATTGCATTGTAAATAAATGATACATGATTTTATTTTGTAAGTAGGATTGTACAAACACTTTTACACGTCAATCATATTTTAAAAGTAGATGAGGTCGGCGTTTCCGGTATGATGTACGTATGAGGTAATAGGTATGAGAGTACGGTGTAGGCCTGTCAACAAGTACCAGGTACTTAATAAAATGGAAAATGCTCTACAAATCTACAGTCTACAAAGCCTACAACGTTCTCACATTCACAAGATATAAAAGAATCTATCAAAAATATAAACAAAATATAGTAAACCTATTAAAACCAAATGATAAGATATGATTATGTATAAATGTACTAAAACGAGCGGAAAAGCAATAAAAAGTACCATTTTCATAACCGTACGTCTTTACGAACAATACGGACCCGAGCTGCAGGATGTTCCTCGCGTAGGTTCAGCACAAACACGTGTACTGAATGATGTCCTTTCAGAGACATATTATTACAAGTACAATTCGCTTTCAGTCCTAAACAAGCGACTACTTTGTATACGCGAGTACTTTACCACTGCGCTGTACACAAAGTATTCACAGTTAAACAAATATGAAGTACCACTCCACACAGATGGACGGACGAGCTAATCTTCACGAACTCACACGTTCTGCTAATTCTTCATAACTCAGACGTTCTGCTAACTCGTCATAACTTCATATTCGCACGTTTTTTAATCTCACGTAAATGTACTTAAGGTTGTATGCATAGTGTGCAATTTACATGTATTTTGAATTATTTTACAATAAATAATAATTTTCTGGACAAAGTTAAAATGTTTAATGGCCAGTCAGGGAACAGGATTGTTTACTTAATGAAATCATCACCTGCCTAGCCTTTTCCCAACTACATTGACGTCGGCGTCCAGTCTAACCGGATGCAGCTGAATACCAGTATTTTCCATGGAGCGACTGCCTATCTGACCTCGACAACCCAGTTACTGGGTAATACGATACCCCTTGGTAAGACTGGTTGTCAGACTTTCGGGCTTGTGGCTACCCGTATCGACTGTCAAAGATCCACGTATGACAGCCGGGTCCAACGGCTTAACGTGCTTTCCGAGGCAAGGCAATCGCGGCAACCGTAGCTTAACCTGATCGATCGACCTGTGCGGCTGTTATTATTTAGCCACGGGCCCCGTTAATGTTAATGGAATATCAAACTAAACGACTACAACTGTTGTTTGTCATCGGTCGAATGAAATAATAACTATGCACTTCTATGACAACGGGCAGTCTTCCCACTCAGTAAGGCGATCTTTTAACGTATTTTCAAAAACAGCAATCTTTTTAGACAAAACCGCCCATCTCTATTCATATAATTGGTTGTATAAGTGGTTACTTTATATTCTAAGTACTGTTATTGTATTTTATTTTGACTTGGTTTCCATAAGTCCTTTTCGGGTGACCACTGAAAATGAGCGCTGTGCTGTGGGTCCCCCATAGCACAGCATCTGAGTGGAAACCTTCATGTCACAGTCATGACGTGCAGCTGATGACCATCTGAGTGGAAGCCTTCACGTCACAGTCATGACGTGCAGCTGATGACCATCTGAGTGGAAGCCTTCACGTCACAGTCATGACGTGCAGCAGATGACCATCTGAGTGGAAGTCTTCATGTCACAGTCATGACGTGCAGCTGATGAACATCTGAGTGGAAGCCTTCCTGTCACAGTCATGACGTGCAGCTGATGACCATCTGAGTGGAAGCCTTCATGTCACAGTCATGACGTGCAGCTGATGACCATCTGAGTGGAAGCCTTCATGTCACAGTCATGACGTGCAGCTGATGACCATCTGAGTGGAAGCCTTCATGTCACAGTCATGACGTGCAGCTGATGAACATCTGAGTGGAAGTCTTCATGTCACAGTCATGACGTGCAGCTGATGAACATCTGAGTGGAAGCCTTCCTGTCACAGTCATGACGTGCAGCTGATGACCATCTGAGTGGAAGCCTTCATGTCACAGTCATGACGTGCAGCTGATGACCATCTGAGTGGAAGCCTTCATGTCACAGTCATGACGTGCAGCTGATGACCATCTGAGTGGAAGCCTTCATGTCACAGTCATGACGTGCAGCTGATGACCATCTGAGTGGAAGCCTTCATGTCACAGTCATGACGTGCAGCTGATGACCATCTGAGTGGAAGCCTTCATGTCACAGTCATGACGTGCAGCTGATGACCATCTGAGTGGAAGCCTTCATGTCACAGTCATGACGTGCAGCTGATGACCATCTGAGTGGAAGCCTTCATGTCACAGTCATGACGTGCAGCTGATGACCATCTGAGTGGAAGCCTTCATGTCACAGTCATGACGTGCAGCAGATGGATCGGGGGGCTTTTGGGACCGGGACCGCGGTCCGGTTTCCCCCTATAAATATCAGCTGATGGCGATTTCTATTCTGTGCTCCTGATTATAGATCTATTTGGTTTTTAGTATTCACGTGTTTCTGTGACAAATAAACCTATTTTTCTTACTTTCTTTCATCCGTTAGAAATAAATCCTTCCAACTCTTACAAGAGAGCCAATGTGAACACACTCTTAGGATTAAAGAAACTTAATAAATATTCCCATTGGAACTTATCAGAAGTAAGGAACATTTGAGCAATGACTTTCTCAAAGTTCACGTTCAAGAACAAAATAAGAAGACAACTGTAAATACAAATCCTTTGCAAACTCGCAAGTTTATAGGAGACGCTAATTGCCAATTAAGATCAGCTTACACTGAGCAACCGAACAGCGCAGAGATAAAAACATAAAAATGTTGATAAGAGGGGAATCTACCCCTGGGGACGGTGGGTGTCGAAGCAATCTGCGCCGTCACTCTTATTTAATTGAACTTGTGGTACTGTCAAGCAGTAATACTTAACTATGAAAATCGTTCTTACGGCTTTAATATTCGGGCGCTGTCAACATCAAATAGTTATCATGGGAGTGCGGTTCAATGTATACGTGAAGTGATTGTAACAGGAATTCAAGATGGCGGATTCAATACCTTGTCTAGTTGGTATTACTTGTGTTATTGTGGCTGAAATAATTTTAAAAACAATTTCCGGAAATTCCGGAGAAAGTGTTCAATTAACATATAATATATCAGAGTTCTTTAAAACAGCTGTCAATAACTGTTTGAATAACCGCATTAGCATAATCAGTGTATAATGTTCCCACCGCTGACCAACGGCGCAGCTTCCTGCAACGAGCTACTTGACAATGATCATTTCCTTTACCTCATCAAACCATCATATTATTAATATCATAAGTTCCCTGTACACCCTACTAAGTACAATACACTTAGCAGCCGTCCTTCCCCCACTAGTCCACACAACTAATGAAGACGCACGTCTGCATGAATACAGTTTAATAACACCCTCCGCTTTTTGTTACCTATGTACACATATCTATACAATATGTTACGTATGTACACATATGTATACACGTTACTGTGCGGACTATACATTGGCCACTACGTTTTTGTAGCACATGTATAGCTATACAGGGTGGCATGTGAGATGGGACTGCAGACTACATAGAGTGGAACTTTGATTAATGGTTGGAATCATGAGCTAGAACAAGACTGGAGGTTCCAGCCACGAACACACCAAATATTATTATTAACTGAAAATTGAAACCATTTTGAAATCTTTTTTCCATAATTGAAGCTACCGGTTATCTTGTTTATTAAAACACAATCTTACAAATCAATGGTATTGTATGTACCTGCCTGCCTGGCTCGTTGTATTGTATGTACCTGCCTGCCTGGCTCGTTGTATTGTATGTACCTGCCTGCCTGGCTCGTTGTATTGTATGTACCTGCCTGCCTGGCTCGTTGTATTGTATGTACCTGCCTGCCTGGCTCGTTGTATTGTATGTACCTGCCTGCCTGCCTCGTTGTATATTGTATGTACAGTAAGGATCAAAAGTGGAGTGACAGTGTCACGAAGCAATAGATTGACACTTCTGTTTAACTTACGACCTTCTTTTAATGAGTAATTTCTATACTGTAGACACACACTCTCACATTCATTTGCAACTGATTGTATTTCATAAATTCAACCATAAGGTTATATGGCATGATAGCCTAGCGGTTATCATACGTCAGTAAGCACGTTCATGCGTAGCGAGCCGTGGTGGGTTCGAATCTCACGCGCGGTGATAATTTTTTAAAATGTTTTATAATTACCTACTCGAATAATCACGCTATTGAATATAGTTCCGTATCATGTTCGCCTTGTTCACATAATTCGTTAAACTTTATAATTATACCCACAGAAATCTAAATAAATAAATTATAAGGTAGACAGATGCAGTTAACTTACGACTCATTCACCGCGACTAAATAGAACGTTATTTGTTTTTGATTGGTTGTTATTGTAGATTAGTGACGTGTGTTTAAGGCCCGGTATTATGCCGTTCACCTTGCTCAAATGGGCGTTACCGCTGAAAATGCCCCGCGCGCCCCTCATCATACTTACGCGCGAAGCGGTCACGAAGTTTCTATTTTGTAGGGCTAGCTGCCATAGTGTCAGACGCGCGACGCTCACACATAGGTAGCTAACAGCATTTATTGCAGAGCAGTGGTGTATATTTATATTTTTTTACAAACAAAGAACTCGTAATATTAATAAAATAGAAAATATTATCAATGTAACCGGGCGGCAGAATTTAGACAGTTATTATTAAATTAGCTTTTCCCTACGATTTCGCTCACAAATAAAAGTGAATAAGTTAGTACCTACTTACTTTTTTTTTTTTAACGCAGAATAGATCGACTGGAAATCCTGAGCAATATACATATCTGCCGGCCATATCGGTACCGTTTGCACGAAGATCAAATGCCATATTGGGTTCATGGAGCCCATGAACCACAATGCGCCCTATATCGATACCTCGGGGCTCAAAGGATGAACACGACTTTTCACGAAATCCAATAAATCGATAGAGAAAGAAAAACTGAACAAGATGGTGTAAATAACTCTAATTGGCCAAAATGTGCTATATATACGCCCTTTGAGCCCCGATGTATGGAATTATGGTTTGTGGGACCCGTGTATAACCTGTGACCCCCAATTTAATTTATTATCCAGAAGTTTATCTAGAAGCCACAAGCGGTCGTGGGCTCGAAACTTTTTAGTTCAATAAGGCCGGCCAAATACGGACGGAATTCCGTTTCAAAATATCGATTCGGCATTTTCGAAGGCAAAGAATTCATACAAAATCAAGGAACTACCTCACACGTACAGACGCCAGCACATCAAGCTACTACAATCTGTCAAATTTCTTTAATAGATTTTCAACTTTATCGCTAAATCATTAAGGTTCAAGATTGACTGGAAAAAATTGACAGTTTCGGGTAGCTTGACCTGCTGGCGTCTGTACTTACAGTAGTTCTCCATTCGAAATTTTCTGCCTTCGAATTTATTTTGTATGCATTTGCTGCCTTCGAAAATCCGAATCGATATTTCCGAACGGAATTCCGATTTTGCCAGCCGAGTAAAGACTATACAGGGTCCCATTTTTAGTTTGTAATGAAAAAAAAAAGATAAAGAGAGCGAGAGTGAGAGAGAAAGTGAAAAAAATTGTGAAAGTGAGAAAGAAAAAAAATCAAAATCAAAAGTCATTTATTCAAATTAGTCTGAGAATCAGCGCTTTTCGAATGCCAAAATTACAAAAGACAGTCTCCCAAAAACGCCCGCCCTTCACCACTTGCTAGTGCTATCGCTAGGAAGAAGAAGTGGCGCAACAAACTCTGCTGGGGAGTTTGTTGCGCCACTTCTTCACGTACAGCTGTCTGTTCAGTTAAAAAATACTTGATTGTATACAATAATAGGTATGTTAAATAAATTAACATTACAAGATACAGAACATTACATTAAATTGTTTGCCACATGTCAGTTAGCCACGCCAATATACCATCAAAGATACTGAAAACTATACTAAGATTGATGTAGGGATTAATTTTGTTCAGGTAAGCGAACATTGGAGCCGATTCCCGATTCGAATTTAGTCATCAACCTGACAAACGTGCAGATACGATTTCAATTGACTTTAAGCCGCAGTCTAAAGGTCCGGCTTGATATTTCTTGGAGTGATTTAAAAAAATTACTGATGTTTACTTTACGTCTAGCAATCGATAATTTTTCAGTTTCCCTAAAACAAAGTAAAATATAAAATTCAGTTGAAATACTGACGGCTTTTAAATATATTATATAATATTCAAACAGGCAGGTTTTGATCAAACAAAATCCACAATGTTGAAAACTACCTTTCAGCGCCATGGGTCGTTTGATCTAGTTCTTCGTGTAAATTTACATCGAAATCAAAATCACAATCAAAAGTCATTTATTCAAATTAGGCTGAGAATCAGCACTTTTCGAACGTCAAAATTACAAAAGACAGTCCCCCAAAAACGCCCGCTCTTCACCACTTCCTACTCCTAGTACTATCGCTGGGAAGAAGAAGTGGCGCAACAAACCCCCAGCAGCACAGCTATCTGTTCAGTTAGAAAATACTTGATACTTGATTGTATACAATACGGGTGTTAAGTAATTAACATTATAAGGCACAGAACATAAAATTAAATTATTTGCCATATGTCAGCTAGCCATGCCAATATACCAACAAATATAATAAAAACTATGCATAGGTACTCATAAAATAATTAATTAAAATTAAAATGTAAATTAAAACTTACTACCTAAATAAAAGCCTGCAGGTATAAAGGGCGTGACTGCTTACATATTTACGCATTACTGGGTTCTGGTCACATAGCTGTCACTGATGATAAACTAGGACCATCGAAGTAAAATAAATAAATAAGTTAATACTAATAACAATAACCTGTCAGTAAGCTAATTCTGGAGAAAGAACATGAACATTGTCTTGAGTTAATTAGGGCGACCAACTATTCTTATCGTGTAAGTAGTCGTTGATGGAATAGTAAGCCTTTGAACAAAGGTTGAATTTTACTTGATGAACACTTTGCTTGATGATGACATCGAATTCAATAAATGATGATGGCTTTTCAGTAGCAGGACTGCAAAAAAACAACAATTATTTTTGAAAATAATACAATGTATTCTATGATAGGTGTGTTTATATCTATTATTTTATAATTCATTATTTCAGAATACATTGACATAATATGGGCGATATTATGTCAATCTATTCTGAAACTTTGTCATTTGTTGTCGGATACTAAGTTCAGATTTTATTCAATAGATTGATCACTAAATATTTCATTAAACCCTATAATGTCTTAATCAAGATGTAGTGATAGATCACTAAATCCCACAGGACTAGAAGAATAATACGAAATTCGAAAAATTCCCTGTTTTCTTCTTGAAATGCCTTTTGATTTGCTTGAATATTGTGAACAATAGATGATGATGGCTTTTCAATAGTAGAACTGGAAAAATACAATATTGATTTAATATACACTAGCTTATGTCCGTGAATTCATCCACGTGAACGTATAAAAGGTATACGTAGGTAAGTAAAAAAAAAAAAATCAATTCCGAACCGATATTTCGAAACGGATTTCTGTAACGGAATTCCGACTGTATGTGGCCGGCCTAATATTATTACCCCGTATTTAACAGTCTGGTAGTTATGAGTAATAAAACAATAATACAGAGTGAAATTAAATTAGCTAGCGAAACTATATATATTTCAACACGATAAAACAGATTTTATCAACTTACACTTCAAGTAACAACAATAACAGCGGTCATTGACCCCAAACAAAACATATTTTTTTTATTCTGTCGTGTTTAGTAGATATCGATACCCATCATGTCTTGAGACAAAATAAAAAAATTATGATTTTTTTGGGGTCATTGACCCCACTGACCTGAGACCGCTGTTATTGTTGTTACTTGAAGTGTAAGTTGATAAAATCTGTTTTATCGTGTTGAGATATCGATACCCGTCTGTTAAGTATACAAAAAAAAAAAAAAAAATTAACGGATATTTTAATTGACTACACTATCGACGGTGGATGACCCCAAAAAAGTCCTAGCCCAACTAGAAACAACACCTAAAGTTGTTATTCCCCGTGGGAATCGAACCCGCGATCGAGAAGATATCCCTTTCACCACTAAACCAAGGAAGCATTCTATTGTAATGAGTAGGTAGGTACTTACTCAACATCCAATCGAGAAGCAGTATCATTCAGTTCTTGAGTAGCAATTTGCTTGTTCGCCAATCTAAAATAATAAAATCATTGAAATACAATTGGAAGCACAGCTGACCCTACTGTAGGTACTTACTCTGTGGCCTTCGGTGAGCCTCAGGTCACTCAGGTGATTATATGATTCGGAAAATCAATTTCAACTTAGTAACAATGCCTATAATAGAGTGTACTCTATATCTATAGGCATTATTAATTACTAAGTTAGAAGTTTTTAATTCACGAGAAATATATTTATTTTTATCATTCTTTATTTAGGTAGGTACTTATAATAAAGTTTCTTACCGTCTTCGTGCTATATTCTGCATACTCTGGAGTAAACGCTTTCGACGAGCAGCTTTCCATCTCTTCCCACTATTATATTTATTTCCCATTTTTATTTTCACGGTACAAAACGTAAAAATTCCACTGCGGAGCGAAAAGCGACACAGGTCCGTTCTCAACAACGTTCCAAGGAACACTGGCGCGGTGCAGGCAGCAAGGAATGAGCAAGCGTATGTCGTAAAAACGTTCATAAAATCGTATAAAATTAGATATTAACTTTTTATTAAAAACTAATGGATCACTGGATGCAGTTTGGCATTAGAAATTTTATGGTATATTTTTTATTATAATTATTGTTGTTAATAAAGAGATAAACTGCTTTTAAAAACAAAGAAGAGGTTTGTTTGAAGATTTTTTTGATGCATTAATGTATGTTTAATTATGATTTGGGCTGGATCACTGTATTAAAATAAGACTTGAAAATATCATACTTTTTTTTTAGATCCTAATTATTTACGGTTTGAGAGATATACTGCTTTAAAAAACAACTTTATGACCGTTTTCGTGAAATCTCCGCCTTAATCTATTAGCGGTGTTGTAGTTCATTTTGAAATGCAAGGAAATTTAAATATTGAGATGAAAGCAGATATTATCGCGCTACGTAAAAGTGGACTTAATATTATATCACAGATATTTGATGAAACCGGAATGAGTGTGAGTATTTTGCTTGAATCATTTTATCGATTTTTTTTTTTCTAATTAAGGTATAACTGCTGATCCTGTTAGTTATCTTTTTAAGCGTTTTATATTTATCATAAAGCCTAAATAGAAGAAAAAAAAATAATGATGAATATAAAATATAACATTAAGTATAATAACAATATAATATGTAACATTTCTATTTTCAAAATAATTTTGTTTCAAATTGATAATATTCGTATTTTGCTAGTAGCCTAACTCGTTTTTTGTTTTAGCGAAATACCTACTGTGAGAAGATGGCCCCGGCTAGTCAGTGAATAATGAAACAAGTGGTTTCATACTAACGAGATAGTTTGCCGAATTATTCTATACATCTTTACGAACCGTTTGCCGTGCAAACGAAAACCAGCTTTTTGAGCTGGTTTTCGCGCCCATATTTGATTGAAAAACATAAACAAGAACGTTTACATTTTGCGATAAAGCACAAAATGAGAGATCTGATGAGCAGTTGAAGTTGCATTTGAAATATGGGAACATTTAAGAGGAACAGATATATGTTTCAATATTGTTGGATTCATGCGCCAGCGTTTACTTGATAGCATTGATAATAATGGGGGTTATACAAACCAAGTATTACAAATTACAAATACAAATTGATTTTAGTAATATTAAAATAATATTGTGTCATATCCGTAATAAGGATTATTTTGAGGTTTTTCATTTGTGAACAATATTTACATTATATAAGCTAACATTTAAAATAATAATACATAATTATGTACATGTGAAAAAACAAGCAAAAGAAAATACTAATAATTTTTGAGGTTTAGTTTCAATCTTGTTTTCATAACGAAAATGAATACAGCTATAACCGCAAAAAGTCCTATTAAATACGATTTGTTAACTTTGACGTTTGAGATAGGCAACTAAACTTAAAACGAACGCACTGGCAGTAAACAAAAGTGGCCAAGTGCGAGTCGGACTCGCCCATGAAGGGTTTCGTTGAGTTGATTGAATGAAAGGTAAATTTCTGTTTACGATTTATGACGCATGGGTTTGATGAAAAAAAAAAAATTGAGTTTCATTTCTAAGTATGGGGAACCCCCAAAAGGATATTGCCCGAAATCGCCCTGTGTACAAGATATATCGGACATACACGATAATTAATTGTCTATTTTATTATATTAGTTGCAAATACTTTTGTAACACGGACTAGCTGTATGCCAAAATGAACATTTTAAAGTATTTTACGCGACTAACATTAAACATTAACCACCGCCATCTTCGCCAAACATCGTGTCGTATGGAAAAAGATTAGGGATCTCTCGATCCCCCAATCCCAATCGATTGCAATCGATCGATCGAATTTTTTATGAATGATTGCATGTTTTTGAATGTGAATCACTAGAACATTCACTCAAAAGCGCTCAGCCGTTTATCAATGCACACTAACGCCATCTATCTATCGCGGCATCGCGCTACATCACCATATCATCTTATGTAGAAGACAGCATTATTTTTACATTAATACACACAAACATTTTACTCATTCCAAAACCAATGCTAAGAATACAGGCACCTATTTTAATTAGATTCTATGCATATAAACGTTGCAATTACATACACTTAGGCGTTAGAAAAAAACTGCATAGATACCTAATTATCTATGTAGATACAAAAAACAGCTAAATGTATTATGTTATTGTTTTTTAGTTTCTTAAAAATCACTCTGAGCTATGAAAAACTATACCTAATATTCGTTGTTATGGTTTGATCATAACCTCAAAATCTGATACTTTTTAGGGTTCCGTAGCCAAATGGCAACGGAACCCTTATGGATTCGTCATGTCTGTCTGTCTGTCTGTCTGTCTGTCCGTCCGTATGTCACAGCCGCTTTTTTCCGAAACTATAAGAGCTATACTGTTGAAACTTGGTAAGTAGATGTATTCTGTGAACCGCATTAAGATTTTCACACAAAAATAGAAAAAAAACAATAAATTTTGGGGGTCCCCATACTTAGAACTGAAACTCAAAATTTTTTTTTCATCAAACCCATACGTGTGGGGTATCTATGGATAGGTCTTCTAAAATGATATTGAGGTTTCTAATATCATTTTTTTCTAAACTGAATAGTTTGTGCAAGAGACACTTCCAAAGTGGTAAAATGTGTGTCCCCCCCCCTGTAACTTCTAAAATAAGAGAATGATAAAACTAAAAAAAATATATGATGTACATTACCATATAAACTTCCACCGAAAATTGGTTTGAACGAGATCTAGTGAGTAGTTTTTTTTTAATACGTCATAAATCGTAACGTAACGGAACCCTTCATGGGCGAGTCCGACTCGCACTTGGCCGGTTTTTTTTGAAATATATCTATTCTGCAGCTAGTCCGCTATACAAATAAGATCTTATAGGAGTTTACTAATGATCGACAATACAACACATAATTTTCCGATGCTCTTGGTTCCAGGGCGAACAATGTATGGGCGCAGAGCAATGTCCTTTATTGTCTTTTTAGGGTTCCGTAGCCAAATGGCAACGGAACCCTTATGGATTCGTCATGTCTGTCTGTCTGTCTGTCTGTCTGTCCGTCCGTATGTCACAGCCGCTTTTTTCCGAAACTATAAGAGCTATACTGTTGAAACTTGGTAAGTAGATGTATTCTGTGAACCGCATTAAGATTTTCACACAAAAATAGAAAAAAAACAATAAATTTTGGGGGTCCCCATACTTAGAACTGAAACTCAAAATTTTTTTTTTCATCAAACCCATACGTGTGGGGTATCTATGGATAGGTCTTCAAAAATGATATTGAGGTTTCTAATATAATTTTTTTCTAAACTGAATAGTTTGCGCGAGAGACACTTCCAAAGTAGTAAAATGTGTGTCCCCCCCCCTGTAACTTCTAAAATAAGAGAATGATGAAACTAAAAAAAATATATGATGTACATTACCATATAAACTTCCACCGAAAATTGGTTTGAACGAGATCTAGTGAGTAGTTTTTTTTTAATACGTCATAAATCGTAACGTAACGGAACCCTTCATGGGCGAGTCCGACTCGCACTTGGCCGGTTTTTTCTATTTTTGTGTAAAAATCTTAGTGCGGTTCAGAGAATACATCTACTTACCAAGTTTCAACAGTAGGGGGAAGTCCCCTAGTGGCGGACACATAAGGTTTTCAGGAAATAAAATTAAAACTACATCAACAAATATGTATTTATTTATGAATTATTTAAATTAACAAAACATAAAATCTAAAAACAAATAACAAAAATACAACTTCTGCGTAAACATAATCAGGAATGGTAATTAAGTTTTGGTAAGAAAAAATTAAGTCTTTGACATTGGCACCTAGTACCGGACGGGTTAATCTTCAAATCCCAAGCGCCGGACATTCTAAAACATTGTGCATCTACCACATAATGTAGGCATCTCCACATTCAGGAACGTCTGCACATGCTTCATGAGCCCATTCTTGGCAGCTGGAGCATTGTATCCAGTCCTCGTCGTGGTCCTCTAAACACACTACACAAGTAGTTTTTTTTTATATTTGATACTTCAGTTAGTGGCTTCTTTTTTTTCCTTATTTCCCATTCTTTTCTTTTGTTCCTTCTGGCTCTTTTTATTTTCTTTTTCTTGAACAGCAATTTTGTAGGGTGATGACGTTAAAATTTCACTTCTTTCACTTTTTCTCTTCCGAGCCACTGATCTTTTTTTTGCGGCATCTGGCAATGGCGACAGTTTATGCACAGTCTGGAAAACATCAACATCAAAGCTCGTTGATGGTTTGGGACTGCTGATTGTTGGTACGTTGGTAGCTTCTTCAGGAGGGTCAGTCGTTTCTTCTGGTACTAAATTATCACAGGAAATCGATGAGCTAGCCATTTCCTTTCTTTTTTGTCTCTTCCATTTTCAAATATCTCCCTCCTTCTATCCTGTAAAACAACAAACAATCATCCTTAGAATAAGTAAAAATGCTGAATAAAAAAGCCAACCTATAAACTGTCCGGTGGAAAGGGACACCTCTGTGTCCGAAAGTAGGGGACAGGAATTGTCTAAAATTACGTATTTCATACTAAAACTGATTAGGTTTTTAGTAAAAACTTTCACATTATAATAATTATAATGGAACACTGTCTTTATTAACAAATAACAAAAACAATTAAAGATAAAACCATAGCAGTAATACTCACTTGAAATTTTCGTGACGCAACGCTTTTCCGCCAAAAACAGCAATCCACCGGTCCCACCGCGGCTATGCGCCTCACTGGCAAATTGCGTGGCGTGATCCTGTGTCGCTACGTTCCCCCGCACCCCTTTCACCGATATATGAATAGATCGCGTTGATGTTTGTCGAGATAGTACGAGTGTCCGACGCTAGGTGCCGTCCGGCGTTACGGGACTTCCCCCTATAGTTCTTATACTTTCGGAAAAAAGTGGCTGTGACATACGGACGGACAGACAGACAGACAGACATGACGAATCCATAAGGGTTCCGTTTTTTGCAATTTAGCTGCGTAACCCTAAAAAGTAGTACTACTGAGTAATTTAATTGTATTGTGACACGGAGTTCACACTTTTTATATTTACGTGGGTAGTTTTGCTAGTTGGGATTTTGCTAGTACCCACGTACTCTAAGAAAAAGAAATGTGTGTGGACACATTAGTAGTTAAAGCACAATATTATTAAGATATATTATTATATACTAAGATACAATATTTTAAGTCTTAAGCGTCGTAGTTCACTAATTACCTACTTTACTTCAATAAATTGTTCTTTATGAGAAAATAAACTGTTTTGACTAGAAGTTTATTTATTTTTTTAGTTTATAAAATTATAACGAATAAGCATTTCAAAATCACTTCTAAAACATTTTTATTTTAACCCCGTATTACAATAGCAATATAATAATGAAAATACAATAATTATTACATTATGATTCTTGTTTATTAATCTATAAAAAACTAATAACAAATTAACCGATAAAGATTATTGTTGGAAAAGAAAAATAAAAGTCCCAACTCGAGATTGGAACCCAGACCTAATAATCTATTGAACGCATAGTATGCGTTCAATAGTCCAATACGTAAGACTACCAGCTATCGGTACTTTGATGTAATGATTTCAATTTAAGCAATGATATGAACCAATAAAGTTCATAATATATGTAATTACGTAGCCTGTGTGCAAAAGCGACGGTATGTTTTTTGTTTCGTTCGACGCCAGCCAGTTTGCGAATTATGAAGTGAGCGTTCTGTGTTGATACATCACTTTATGCACACAGTCGTAAGTACAGCCTTTACCGCGCGTTCGCAGCAATACAGTCCTTAAGGTGATACTGCATTAATGATCGCGACCGTACCTGTCTGCCTGGCTCGTTGTATTGTATGTACCTGCCTGCCTGGATCGTTGTATTATATGTACAGTGTCGACCAAAAGTCCATAGGCAATCTCACAAAGCAATAGTTTGACGTTTAATTTGACTTACGTCCTTCTAGTTTCAAGAAAATAAACACATTGTCGTCAACGAGTGATTGTAGTTCATAATAATTTCAATGTTATAATATGAGTCAAGATGACCTAGCGGTTAAGCGCGTTCACGATAGATGCGTGAATTATTGAGCCGTGTGTTCAAATCTCACGCAGTAAGTACGTCGATTTTTTGTAACTTTTTACTCAATTGGAAGTAATGAGACAGAAATATAATATTCTTTATCTTGTTCACTTTGTTCACACATTTCGTAAAGTTAGAAAGGTAGACCACAGAAAACTATATAAAGAATTTAGATTTCTGTGAGGTAGACATGAGTTTTATGAATAGTTAACTTGATCGGAATAAACGTTGTCATTTGATTGTAGCTGTTGGTTAGTGAAGTGTGATTTAATAGATAGCGGTATTGTATTTATTCCCAAAATGCAGGCAAATATTAATATTGAGGCGAGGGCGACTAAATTATTGCGCTGCATAAAAGTGATCTTAATAGAACAGAAATATCTGATGAAACCGGATTGAATGTGAATAATATATTTATGAATTGTAACTTAAACTTTTAATTGAAATTTTACTTAAGATTATTTGGTGACACATGGATTAAATCTTTTTATTGTTTTTAAATCCATCATGTGATCCATCTGTGTTACCCCTACTTTAACATCTCTTGCATGCTGACAATTTGTGTTGATGTATTGTACTCATGTTTGTGCTAATAAATAATTATCTTATCTTATCTGAAGGCTAAAAGATAAATAATTAGTATTTGTTATTGGATTTTTAAATGCAGTTTTAATATTATATTAAATAAATATAAAAATGAAGTCACTTTAGTATTTTATTATAGCTGCCTAATATCAGTATTTTTTTAGAGGAATACTGTAAGTCGCTGGATCAAGAGATATGAGGAAGAAGGAAGAAGGCTACCCAGCCTTGCTAGTCTACAGCTAAGTACAAGGCCGTCGCTTATTAGCGAGGCGCAGCGACGACATTATGGTGGGCGAGTATGAAACAAATGGTTTCACACCAACTAGACAGTTTGCAGAAGAACAGCTAAAAAGTCCTCCTTGACAGAAAGACATAAACAAGAACGATTACGTTTCGCACGGGATTATTTAGATTTTGACTGGAATACTACCATATTTTCAGATGACAAGCCCTTCAAATCTAATCAAAAGGTAGGCTTCATTTATGGCGCAAGGATAACACTCGCTGGTATGATCAAAACGTAATAAGGATTACGTTTTTATCACACCTACCTCATTGTATTGTATGTAAGTACCTGCTTGCCTGGCTCGTTGTATTGTATGTACCTGCCAGCCTGGCTCGTTGTATTGTATGTACCTGCCGGCCTGGCTCGTTGTTTGTATGTACCTACTTCTGCCTGGCTCGTTGTATTGCATGTACCTGCCTGCCTGGCTCGTTGGTCTAGCGGTCGCTGGCGCTGCTGCTGAGCATGCGATCCTGGGATCGATTTCCAAGTCGGGTAGTTTGATTGGGTTTTCCATCAGGAATTTCTCAGTGGCAGCCCGGAGTCTGAGTTTGTGCCTGGCTGGCCCCCTATTAAATAACTGAAACAATGTGGGTGTGCCTATATCACCTCCGCCTAACCTATCGGGGCGTGATGTTATGTTTTAACCTATCTAGGATTTGGATTTATATTCGATAATGCAGTTTCCGACACTTTAAGTTCCTGAATCCGTGAGTTCAAGTGATCAAACTGAATCCAATCCCATCTGCTCTCACTGTGTGTACATACCCCTTCGTAACTGTAACATACATATAAACACACACGTACGGTATGTATAGCATAGTGCTGACCGGCGCGCTCCGACTTACATGTGAGTTCGCACAGATTCATATTTCATACAATTTCATATATCTTACAAAAGTTTCCGGTGCGCACTAGATAAGAAAATAAACAGAAGGTTCACTGAGAACACAACATAAAACTCTCAATAAATAGTGCTGTAATATTGAGAGTATGTTTATTACAGTCAGGTAGAATCCATAATAGTACAGACGCCAGCAGGTCAAGCTACCCGAAACTGTCAAATTTTCCCAATCAGCCTTGAATCTTAATGCTTTAGCGATAAAGTTGAAAATCTATTAAAGAAATTTGACAAGGTAGTAGCTTGATGTGCTGGCGTCTGTACCTAAAAGAAATTCAATTACAATTTAAAAATATACTTACCATTTCTTTTCCACAAATGGCCACTTAAACTCGGATCATGGTAAGATATTAGAGATGTAACATATATACAATACATCGGAAGAAGTATTTTACTTGTGGGAGACTGGCGCCTAGACTAAGCCGAAGTCTGATTTGCATGACTGCGTGTTTTAGAAGATGATTTTCCAAATACCTCCGTCACATTGCGGCACTCAAAAGGTTTATATAAATAATGAAAACTATAATTTATTGAAATATTTGTATTTCTAGTTTCGATAATACAAGTTAAACACGATCCGATGACCAAATGCAGAGTGACTTAGATATTTAGAAATAAACAGACGTCGCTTAAAAATGTACCTACACTTTTTTCATACTGGATTCATATTCATAGCAAAGAGCTTTCGCGAATAACGAACTCACAAGATCGGTACATCTCATCCTATCAATCGTTCTGTTCCAAATATGACTTCTGCGCCAACCTCGGGTACACAGCGAATGTATGGATAGAATTCATCAAGTATCCGGGCGAGCGAGGGGATCGGGTGGGCTCGGTGAAGCTCGGGGGACACGGGGGAGGGGGGCCACGTTCAGAACTTTTTGCCCCACGCACAGCAATATAAATCATCCGCTGGTGATATCTGAGGCGCTGAAAAACTTGTGCAAACTTTCAGAAGTCCTGCCATTCAAAGGAACTTGCAGGGGAGTGGAGAGGGACGAAGGAGGGAAGCACAGGCTGGGAAATTAATTCAAATGAATGTTGTATAAATAAAGAGAGGAATCGAAGACGACGTGATAAACGGGTTTGATCAGTTTGATGATAATCTTGATTTAGTGATTATATTTACAGTATATTATTTTTACAGTGATTATAATCACCGTACATTAAGAGTATCAAGTTATAGGGTGTAAGGAAGATCGAGGCGCAAACTATTACCATTCATTCAGTACTTACATAATTGTAGACCTACCTACTACCAGCGTTGAATTCTTTGGTGGCGAGTACGATAAAAATCAGTTGTTCGACACATTCTGACCTGTACATTGCACTTTTGCATTTGTTAAAGTAAGTTAGCTATGCTAGGGACAGCGGTACAGCCTGACATTCTCTAAAAATAACTAACTTAAATTAACTTTAGCTTAAATTCCAATCTAAATATAGCTAGCAATCTTCGAGCCACTAAATAAACCATTCTTTTAAATTAATTATTTTATATAAGTACATAAAATTTTCTTTTTACAAACAAGTAAAACACCCTTTGTAAAAATAAAATAAAAAGGACTAAAAAGTTCAAACTAATTTAAACCTGATAAGAAACAAATAAAAGCGTGTTACATTTTGATGGAACATTAAAGAACATTTAGAACACAATGTAGCACGCTTTTATTTATTTCTTATCAGGTTTAAATTATTTTTAACTTTTTAGTCCTTTTTATTAATCTATACAGGAATATTTTTTAAGCAATGCGCAAAAAATTTTTGGTGGTTCAGTATCAGTAATAGAACACATTTCCATTATTTGTTCAAAACTTTTTTATATTTTTTTATCCGACTTTAAATCAGCAAAATATGGACACTATCTATTCGTAATAATATCAATGAACGCGGGCGCCGTGCGGCTTACGAGTGATGTTGCAGAGGGGGTGAAACCCCCTTCCGGGCGGCAGGGTGGCGCCAGGCGGCGGCGGCCGGCCGGGCGCTCGACAGTCTGCGCTTGCGTTGTTGTTACGTCGCGTCTAGTCGCTTCCCGCGTACTCGTGTGTCGCGGGTTCTAATGTGATGGTGCGGGTCTATTTATTATGTGGTGAAAGCCTACGAGCAGCTCCGCCAGTTCTAATGTGATGGTGCGGGTCTATTTATTATGTGGTGAAAGCCTACGAGCAGCTCGCAGAATGTATGCTAGGGGGTAAGGGGTAAGGACCCCACGGTCCCTAATGAAAGGACCATTTTAGCAGCCACTCAGAGGCTGCTTGATCACGGTCAGTTCAGGACCCCAAATCACGCACTAGGGTCTGGCAGAAGTCGACTGGCGGTAAATGTAAGTATTAAGTTTTTAAAAGTGCCTTAATTTAATTGATTATAATGCGTTATTTTCTGCATTTTGATGGTCCTAAGCCCATGAAAGTATGAAGGAAAAATTGGAATTACTCTTCAAATAACTTCAGATCACGGCCTAATCTTAAAAAAGTCTAATTCGAACCTGATAAAATCAGCGATCAGTACATTGTATGTAACCCACGTAAATATCTATCTACCCACGCCTATGCACGAAAAACGACCGAGCGCAGCCGCGCCGGGCGGCGCGTAGTGGCCAGAAAATCAATTTCAAAATAGACATCTTTCGTTAGCGATAACTTTATTTTTTTGTACTAAGACTTATCAAAATAAAAAATAGGTGTTTAATAAAACTCATTTAAGTTTAATTTGTCAAAGTTTGCGCACTGAATAAAAATTATTCCTGTATATACTTATAATAAATCTGTAGAGAGGTCAATTCTGTACATGAAATATATTTCCAAAATAACTATCAGGGGGTGATTAGGGATCAGTACTGATGCCGAAAATGCAATCAGTAAAATTTTTGTCTGTCTGTCTGTATAACGGTTATAGAAACAAAAACTACTCGACGGATTTTAACGAAACTTAATATAATTATTTTTCATACTCCTGAACTGGTTATAGTATACTTTTCATCACGCTACTATCAATAGGAGCAGAGCAGTGAAGGGAAATGTTAGGAAAACGGGAGAAGTTACTCCATTTTTTAAGCTTCCGTCGCGTGTGCAACGTTAATGGTTAAAGCTACACAGAAATCATGTATGACGGAAATATTCTCCTTAAAATTATATAAAAAATATCCCACGACAGCATATATCTATCTTTTAGGGTTGACTCACAATAACACGTGTAACTCCCGATAGCTTAGCAGTTCGAAGCATTCTGATTATATTTGTCTATTCTTACGTTTATAACACTCTCAGTCATCCCTAATTAAAAAAGTTAACATTATTAACTATTCCATAAAAAAGAATCATAGAAATCGGTATAGAAACACCAAAGTTATACATGAAATACCCTAATAATAAGCCATCGCGCGTGAATACTGAATCAAGCTCGATGCCTACCGGTTCGATTACGATGAAACTTGGTATAATTATTCTTTAATATCCTGGGCACCATACTGGGTACTTTTATCCCGGAAAAGTATACACAATAAAAAACAAACTTAATTTTGCGGTTCGATCCCTAGAACTGATTACTGTACCAACCGCAAATAATAAGTTTGTCGTAGGTTATGTCACCCGCAGTGGAGTTCTGCACACGGCTAAGATACTGTAATATTTTATCTTAAGATTAGAGATGGGCCGACTACATATAGTATTTGCCGACTAACCGACTAGCCGACTAATCGGTTTTCAAAATGCCGATTAGTCGGCCGACTAATCGGCAATGCCGATCATTCTAATACCTACTTGCTAGCTACTACCTAGCTTAATTACTGATTGATTAATACGTTCTATGTTACCTTATTGGTTTTTGAATATGTTTCAAGACTGTAACTTTAGATTTAAAATCTATATAAATTAAATTCAGTCCTTTTTTTTTTGAAGATGGGAAATCATCAAATAACCCCTCCCGCTCTGGGTGGAGCGGAAGGGAGTGTCAGACTCTTACTGACTAAAACCCACCCGTGTTCCTTCCTTAGCCCTTTATGTTCCAGGGCAGCAGCGGTAACCCTTCCGGACGATCCCGCTACCCTGGCAGAAATTCAAAGTCCTGACTCACTGACTGACTGATATATCAATGCACAGCCTAAGCCGCTGGTCCTAGAGACATGAAATTTGGAGGGTGTGTTCTTAGTGAAGAGTAGGTATCCACTAAGAAAGGGTTTTTCGAAATTCCACCCCTAAGAGGGCGAAATGGGGGTATTTTGTTTGTATGGAAAATCTTATTCCTTGAGTTAATAAACTTGAAACTTGGCACCAATACTAATCTGAGTAAATTATGAAGTTTGCCATTTTATGTTTTTTAAACTACCCCCTAAAAAGGGATTGGGGTGTTTCAAAGTTTGTATGGAAGAATTTTAGCGCGCGGTCCGATTATCTCGAAACTGACTATTTATACCTACGATCGAAAGTAAAGAATAATGTGTACTTATCAGTGTTTTTCGAAAATTACCAGTGACGGACTGAAAAGGGGTAGTCAATTTTACAGGGGAGGATTTTACTGCATGGCTTGATTAACTCGAAAATTAGTATAAATAATCTTTAAGTCAAGTTATAAATACATCCCAAACGATTTTTTTTAATTCCACCCCTGTGGGGTTAAAAAGCCGGGATACAGTTTATATGAAAAATCGTCTTTATTAGGTTAATAAACTTGAAACTTGGCAAGAATACTCGCCTAAGTAAGTAATAAAGTTTATTATTATAAGTTTTTCAAAACTACCCCTCAAAGGGGGATATAGGGGTCTTGGAGTTTGTGTGGAAGTAATTGAATGCGCGGTCCTATTAACTCGAAACTCAGTATTAATAGTTTTGACAGAAAATAATTAATAATAATTATGTGAAGTTGTCGAAAATTGACCCCTGACGGAGCAAAAAGGGGTAATTTGGTTTTTAAGGGGAGGATTTAAACTTGAAACTGTATGTTACATTTTCACACGTAAACCACTGAACTTCTGATTTGGCAAAGAGATAGATGGCATCCTAGGGAAGGACATACTTTTTATTAGGGTAGCACGTTCCCGTGGGATAATTTCCTACATCCACGCGGGCGAAGCCGCGGGCAGTAGCTAGTAAGTAACAAAAGCTTGTTTTTAAAAAGTTTTTTTTTCTTTTAATTTTATGTTTAACTTTTTAGTATTTTTGATGTGAGATTGACTACGGCGTAGTTCGTAGCGCGTAGCAGTGTTTTTCCGATATATGCGTTTACTGCACTTAAGCTACCTGTTCATCGTCAGACCCTGGTTACCATCTAGCACCAAAGTACTCGTCAATACGAATCAAACGAGCCCAAACTCGATGTGGTTATGTCGTTTAATTACCGAGTTCCTATGGCCATCTTCCAGCTTCATCATCAGACCCTGGTTACCATCTAGCACCAAAGTACTCGTCAAGACGGATCATACGAGCCCAAACTCGATGGGATTGTGTCGTTTAATTACCGAGTTCCTATGGCCATCTTCCAGCTCCATCATCAGACCCTGGTTACCATCTAGCACCAAAGTACTTACTCGTCAAGACGAATCATATGAGCACAAACTCGATGGGGTTGTGCCGTTTAATTACCGAGTTCCTATGGTCATCTTCCAGCTCCATCATCAGACCCTGGTTACCATCTAGCAACAAAGTTCTTGTCAAGACGGATCAAACGAGTCCAAACTCAATGGGGTTGTGTCGTTTACCTACCGAGTTCCTATGGCCACCTTCCGGTTCCATCATCAGATCAGCTCTTCGTCATAATAATTTTGCATTGTCATCCGATTTACACATGCATGCAAAATTTCAACTCAATCGGTTGAAGATATCTGCTTCAAAATTGAGTTGCAAGAGTCCACCCGAACATACATACATACATAGATCGCTAGTTAAATAAAAGCTTGTAAAAAAGTTAAATTTAAAAAAAAGCCCCCGACACAAAATAATAATAAAAATAGTACGAATGTAAAAAGCCTAAAACAATAAAAAAAAACTATTAAAAAAATAGCCACAAATAGAACAAAAAAGGTATGACCCTACGTAAGTACGTATGAAATTTTATGATTAAATATTGTGCCAACATTTACTCAAAAAATTTCATACGTACTTACGTAGGATCATAATTTCAAGGTTATTTTTTTTCTTTTTTTAGGGTTTCACGTTTATTAAATACCCTTTTTGTTCTATTTGTGGCTATTTTTTCAATAGTTTTTTTTTTTTACTGTTTTAGGCTTTTTACATTCGTACTCTCGTTATTATTAGTTTGTGTCGGAGGTTTTTTAATTTTTTTATTTCATGCTTTTTGTAGGGACTCCTTATTATTTCATTTTTTTTCTTGCGTTTTTGGAGGCATGAGGAACAGGGTGTAAAGTTCACTCAACCTCCATAGAAAAGGGAGGATCCTCCGACCAGACGGGTGTTGTGTCTGGCGGGCAATTGCCCAACGATCGATGTTGGGAAATTGTATCTATGCTAAGTGCGCGGTAAACTCTGCTTGCGAGATGCAGGATTTGCGTAATGTCAGTATGACGCGTTGTTCGCATGTGGCGTTGTAGATACCGCTACATCACCGGAGGTTGATAGTGGGCTGAGTCTTGTATCTTGCGATGCTTGCCAGGCCAGCTGAGGTTCCAGTGAGTCGGAACCGGTTGCCGCATAGTTCATGGTGAGTCAGAACTGTCTGCGGAGATGTCCCCAGCGAGTCGGGGTGGCGCTGTGTTATACTCCAGAGCATCGGATGTCGTACAGCGCTGGGTTGAGGCTGGCTGCTGCGTCGACCAGGAGAGGGTGCTCTGCTTGTTGACCAGCCGAAGGTGCAGTGTGCTGTGCCAAGGTTGCTGATGAGGCTGAGGGTGATGACCAGGTATGCGCGGACGCTGCATGCTGGTGGTCAGGATACCCGTTGAAGCCGTGGATGCTGGCTGGCTGGGTGACTCGCCGCTGAAGCTTGCGGGAGTGATGATGATGACGTCACGCTGAAGTGTTTGCACGAAGGCTGCGCTGACGTTCATACTCGGGGTCACCAGTTTGGAGGCATGAGGAACAGGGTGTAAAGTTCACTCATCCTCCATAGAAAAGGGAGGACCCTCCGACCAGACGGGTGTTGTGTCTGGCGGGCAATTGCCCAACGATTGATGTTGGGAAATTGTATCTATGCTAAGTGTGCGGTAAACTCTGCTTGCGAGATGCAGGATTAGCGTGACGTCAGTATGACGAGTTGTTCGCATGTGGCGTTGTAGATACCGCTACACGTTTTAAGATTCAAGGTTATTTGGTGTTTAGTCAGGTTTTTTTTAATTCGCAATTTTGTGGTGGTGGTCATCTTGGAATTGAAATTTGTCATAGTGTATAGTATTCTACTAGTGAAGCCCTTTAATTTGATACCCATATTGAGGGAGTTATGAAAAAAAAAAATGTAATTCGCCATTTTGTGGTGGCGGCTATATTGGATTTGAAATTTATCATAGTGTATAGTATTCTACTAGTCAAGCGCTTTCATTTGATACCCATATTGAGAGAGTTGTGAAAAAATATGTAATCCGCCATTTTGTGGCGGCGGCCATCTTGGACAGATTTTTTATCAAACATAGCTAAGAACACTCCCGACCAATTCACCTTGCAAACAAAAAAAAACAAAATCAAAATTGGTTCATCCGTTCGGGAGCTACCATGCCACAGACAGACATACACACACTCCCCCCCCCCCCCCTACACACACATATACACGGAGAGAGAGAGAGAGATACACGTCAAACTTATAGCACCCCGTCGTTTGCGATTTTGATATCCTAAAATATTAATGGACGCTAATTTAATATATGAGCCTCTTTTTAACCAACTTCAAAAAAGGAGGAGGTTCTCATTTTGATATCCTTAAAAAACCGGCCAAGTGCGAGTCGGACTCGCCCATGAAGGGTTCCGTTACGTTACGATTTATGACGTATTAAAAAATACGATTTATGACGTATTAAAAAATACGATTTATGACGTATTAAAAAAAAACTACTCACTAGATCTCGTTCAAACCAATTTTCGGTGGAAGTTTATATGGTAATGTACATCATATATTTTTTTTAGTTTTATCATTCTCTTATTTTAGAAGTTACAGGGGGGGGACACACATTTTACCACTTTGGAAGTGTCTCTCGCGCAAACTATTCAGTTTAGAAAAAAATGATATTAGAAACCTCAATATCATTTTTGAAGACCTATCCATAGATACCCCACACGTATGGGTTTGACGAAAAAAAAAATTTTGAGTTTCAGTTCTAAGTATGGGGACCCCCAAAATTTATTGTTTTTTTTCTATTTTTGTGTGAAAATCTTAATGCGGTTCACAGAATACATCTACTTACCAAGTTTCAACAGTATAGCTCTTATAGTTTCGGAAAAAAGCGGCTGTGACATACGGACGGACAGACAGACAGACAGACAGACAGACAGACAGACATGACGAATCCATAAGGGTTCCGTTGCCATTTGGCTACGGAACCCTAAAAAGCAATAATTACGACGACGTTTAATTACGTTTTATTAAAAAAAAAAAACCCTAAAAAGTTTTTAAAGTATCAAACAGACATCATTGAAAGATCAACAAAATATATACAAGAGTATCAATTAATCTATATATATACTTATAATAAATCTGTAGAAGTGAAAATTCTGTACATTGAAAATATCAAAAAAATAAATGGCAGGGGGTGTTACTAGACCGACACCGAACCCAAAAATGTGATTACAAAATTTTTTGTCTGTCTGTCTGTCGGTCTGTCTGTCTGTTTGTTCAGGCATCACGCAAAAACTACCGGTTCGATTACGGTGAAACTTGGTATAATTATTCTTTAATATCCTGGGCACCACACTGGGTACTTTTTATCCCGGAAAAGTATATACAATAAAAAACAAACTTAATTTTGCGGTTCGATCCCTAGACCGATTACTGTACCAACCGCAAATAATAAGTTTGTCGTAGGTTACGTCACCCGCAGTATCATCTGTGCGACCTTTTTATTCCTTTTAGTTTTTAGAGTTATTTAGGTTTAATTTTATAAGTCGTAGGTATAGATTTTAATTTTAAAGTATAGGTAGTATATTTGATAGTGTACATAGTGACCGTAGGTTATTTTATAATATTGTTAGGTAGGATTAGTCATTCGTATAGATATTAGTTTTTAGGGATTTTGCTTATTTATTGAGTTTAGATTAGTTATCATCAGAAATAGGTTTATTTAGGTAGGTTATTTTTTTTTAATTAGGTAGGTAATTAGGTAAAGATATCATATAGGTACCCTCTTAATCACCACTAATGAGACATAATTGGTTTTCTATTGTAATTAGCCACAAAGGGCCCGCGAGATGGATGGCATCCTGGGGAAGCACATACATTTTATCCTGGTAGCACGTTCCCGTGGGATAATTTCCGACATCCACGCGGGCGAAGCCGCGGGCAGAAGCTAGTTACTTAATATAAACAACGTACTACTCGACATTTAAATAAGAAAGTAGGAGATATAGATTTAAAATCTCGATGCGAAACACAGTTTCCTAACAAATTCCAACTCGATTTTACTTAAAATCTAGATTCATGACAGTATCGTTCCAAATTAAGTCTCCGAACTTTTTTCTCCTAAGGCGATATTTCCCGCTCTATATTCAAAGTAAATCCCTTCTCGTCGGTAGCAAAACGGCACGTCGTGTCACAGTCTGGTCACGTGGCGGACACATCTCTGCTGATCCCGCATTACGGACGAGGCGACATGATCCTCGGCCGGCGTACCACGCATTACTGGAGGATCACGCTTGAAAATATTGTGGTTATGATGAGCAAAAGGTGTGAAAGTTGACAAAAGAGATAAGCTTAAACTAGCTTAAGGTAGCCCGCGAAATTAAAGAATCAGTAATACAACTTGTTAAGTTACCATAATCCTAAAATGTCAACATTTCATGAAATAGTCATTCAGTAGGATTACCTACTTGATCTTAGAGAGTTGTGTTGATGACTTTAATGATAATGATTCCGTAAATACATATTTGTTACGGCCGCGAATCATATTTTAATCAACGTACAACTTAGTACTGACCAGCAAATTGAAAAACTTAAGAAAATTTAAATTTCGCGGGCTATTGTACCTTTGAGCATCTACCGGGATTTCTTGTCAAAAGTGGTAAAGCAATTTCGATGTCGACTATACAATGACATAGTCAGTTCCGCCTTCAGATCCGTCTGATCTGAACGAATTCTGTCCATCGCTCCGTGGAATATATTACGAAAAACTAAATATTTTAAGAGAGAGAATTCCCAATCGTGTCGCTATATTTTATTAAACTGTGAAACTGGTAAGTTACGTTTTTAACCCCCGACGCAAAAACGACGGGGTGTTATAAGTTTGTAAGTTTGACGTGTCTGTGTGTGTGTGTGGGGGGGGTGGGTGTGTGTGTGTATGTCTGTCTGTGGCATCGTAGCTCCCGAACGGATGAACCGATTTTCATTTTGTTTTTTTTGTTTGAAAGGTGAATTTATCGGGAGTGTTCTTAGCTATGTTTAATGAAAATCGGTCCAAGATGGCCGCCGCTACAAAATGGCGGATTACATATTTTTTCACAACTCCCTCAATATGGGTATCAAATGAAAGGGCTTGACTAGTAGAATACTATACACTATGATAAATTTCAAATCCAAGATGGCCGCCACCACAAAATGGCAAATTACATTTTTTTTTTTCACAACACCCTCAATATGGATATCAAATGAAAGGGCTTGACTAGTAGAATACTATACACTATGACAAATTTCAAATCCAAGATGGCCACCACCACAAAATGGCAAATTACAAAAAACCTGATTAAATACCAAATTACCTGAATCTTAAACCGCAAGAAAATAAAAGAAAAGAAATAATAAGGAGTCCCTACAAAAAGCATGAAATAAAAAATTAAATAAAAAATTTAAAAAACCCCCGACTACGTGAAACCCTATAAAAAGAAAAAAATAACCTTGAAATTATGACCCTACGTAAGTACGTATGAAATTTTTGATTAAATATTGTCCTGTCGGGGGACCGCTACTATTTTTAAACTTTAACAGAACGGTAGGCTAATAATTAGAGCGGTCCCCCGACGGGACAACATTTAATCAAAAAATTTCATACGTACTTACGTAGGGTCATAATTTCAAGGTTATTTTTTTATAATAAAATGGCACTGTTTGTCATCAAAAAAGTATAGCTTCAATTTAAAAAGTTTTTGAGCTGATCAGCCTCTCAATTATTTCGAGTTACGTTTGGATGACCAACATAACACTTGAATATAACGGCAACCTAGATGATTCACATCTTTGCATTCGTAGTCGAAGCACTTGGAAACCAACAGAAATCCACTTCCTTAATATTCAAGATTAACGTAAAGTATATAAAATAGCAATCCGTTGGTATCCATGAAAGCGATACTGTGCTATCTACCTCGCTGATTCGAGTACATTTCAATTTGCTGCCGGAGTGGTTGCTATCGAGCTATCAGGTCGAGAAAGTGACCTTTTCTACGAATCGTAATTGTTTTTAATAGAACTATTGGGATAGGTAGAATACCTTGAAAACATTAAATCATGAGAGTAATGTAAAAATATACATAACATCATGTTGGGTTGTGCCGGTCAGACAAGCAGCCATGTAAGATATTGGTATTCAGCTGCATCCGGTTAGATTGGAAGCCGATCCCACCATAGTTGTGAAGGACAGGCAGATTGACTTGTAATCCCGAAAGGGGCAGGCGGACGGGTATAGTGCACGCACGTGCAGTCACTTATTATATTATATTTAAATCTCATTTACCTACTTAATAGAGGGTGAGCCCATAGTATAAAGAGAGGAAGTACGTTATCTTCATAGAAACGCACCGCGCGCGGCTTGTATGTGTGCGCCAAAGTATCTATGCGTCGCCGCACGCACACTTACACAAATCTCGGCGGGTTTCGCAGCGCGCCAGACGGGGCTAACATCGCACGAGGTTCGCGCGTCACGGCTTTTCGGCACCGCTAAATGAATGAAAAATGTGTGATAATCGCAGGAGAACGTATTGCTGTGTGTTTGGGTGTCTTAATAATTTATCGATTCCAGAATTGTCTCTGTTCAAATTACCTATAGAACAGGAAAGGTAAGAAAGTCACTTTCTCTAGCATATCATTTTTACTTGATGATGAGATACCTACCTACTTACTTATTTTTTGTTGTATTAGTTTTCTATCAGACAGAGGAAGTAGGTAGGCCTAATTTCCCACTAGAATGTACTAGGTACTTTTGATCTGTCAATTGATTTGCCGCTATTGCTTTGTTTATGTTTAGTCATGCCGATTTCTCAGTACCTATTGTAGGTAAGGTAAGTCGGGGTAACATCGTAAAAGGGTAAAGTACGAAAATTCTCATTTACCTGAGATTTAGGCAAATAATTTTACTTATGGCAACCTAGCGGCGAAGGACAACTCATGCCGTCCCCCACCTCAGTCTGCCTAGAGCGCTCTAACCGTATGGTTGTGTGCGAAATGCATTTTTTGCCAACTGTCATTTTCGACGAAGTTTTGAAGATTTTCGATCTTTACCCATCATCTATAACTTTCCTCTCAGGTGAGATATTTATATGTTTTATACTTGTAATTGTTTATTATTACGTTATTAGTGATAACAAAGCAGTAGATAGTTCGTAAATAGTGCCATTTCGGACATTTTTGTATTTTCGATCTTCACCAATTGTTTTGATAAGAGGTAAGTTCGGAATACTATTCATTCGATCTTGCCCCGTTTCAAAAGCTCATACAATAGGCAGGGGTTCTCAACTTGGGTCATATTATATCGTTTTAAGTTTGTCATAACAAATTAAAATGATAAAACATGAATATTGTTGAGGTATATTTCTGTTTATGTAATATTAAAAGGACTGTGCATATTTTAGGAAGTAATCAGGTTCATAGAAAAGTCGTTTTGTGTGCAATGCAGATTTTCCTTTTTAAGATGATAATGATGATGATGAATGATTATATTCCTTGGGGAAAGTGGTGTAGTTCTTACACATATGACCAATTCCTAAATATGCTCTTTTCTTTAGAATGTCCGGAATTTCATTTTTGTTTTTTTACTTAAGAGCCCTCTTACAGTCCACTAGCGTTGCCAATCGAAAAAATGTCATAAATAGAATAAAAAGTACAAAATATGTTCTATTATTACTGTGGAAAAGGCAATAACGTAATTTTATAACACATTCTCAACACTTGAAATATAGCTGTTTAGCTAAATCGTGCATTTGTAACAAAAACGGCCGTTTATGTTTTGAATGCACGATTTACCTAAACAGCTATATTTCAATTTATTAATATTTTTATTAATTTATTAATATTTAATATTTAGCTGTTATTATAAGATGCTAAATGAGTAATAAGCTATGAAAAATCTCGTTATAATTTTTGATATAAGTAGTACCTAGTGCCTGAATGACAGGTTTTATGGTGTGTTCAGAATAAGACTGATTTAAGTATAACATTTTTAGTTCTCTTTAACATTGTTTTTATTTTTAATACCAAACAAAAACGTTCGCTTGTTCCTTTTGATTGTTACGTTATTAACATGAGCCGTTTATAATATTTTTGTAATGTCGTATCTTTGTGTAAGTGTATTGTGCAATTATTGTTTGATTGTTAAAAATATAATTTGTATTGACAAATTTTGTTTCCATTTATTTCCTAGTTATGATAACTACTACGTCAACATTCAAACGTAGATCATCGACAAGGGACAATGGATAGTAATGTACTTACACAACTATTATGATATTAAAACAGTTGAGAACCTCTGTCTGAATTTGGTAGAAGTGGGGAAAGACCGGAATATGAAATTCATTATTTTACAATATTTCACACTTCTTTTTACTTTAAAATACTTCGATGAAGAAACACGTATACATTTACATGCTTTACACAATTTGTCAGTGAATCCAGGGATCTAAAACGAAAATTTTAAAAAATACCACCAATTGCCGGTCTTCCCCCCTACATTACGATCTTTACCCGTTTTCATTATTTTCGTTTGTGTGTATATTTTTAATAATATTTATATTAATATATAAGAATAATGATTCTCAGCCTGGTGTAAAGTAAAGTACAATCTGTTGGCTCTATTGAAAGTTTTCTAATTTGCTGCTACATTATGTGTTTCGGATCCATATAGATGCTTAAAAAAGATATACCTCATCTCATCAAAATCTCGTTCGATGTTGCCCCGATCCACCTTATAGTAACTAAGTACCTACTTACAGTTATAAAATCGTACTTAAAAAATAAGTACCTAATTGACTAATTGTGAATCAGATAAATAGAGCAAAGTTCGAATCATAACAGCAGAATAAAAATTTGATTATAGTCTAAGAGACAGGCGTTAGTTTTTTTATGTTGTTTTACGGTGTTTTTTTTTTTATAAATAATACTGCTATGAATCTTGAATAAATTTCTGTGTTTGTTAGGAAAACCATTATTGAACTTTATTGACTAATGATCACTGAATTAGTTATACAGAGATATGTGTTATCTTTGGCAAGGGCCGGGCTTTAAACTAATGAATTGGTGACAGTACTATCAGTAACCTACCGTTTACTCGTGCTCATCACCGCCCCGCGCCGCCCGTCTGCTGGCCCGTCGCTCTTTCTTTCATCGTGAAAGGTTTCATCATCGTTTAGGTACCCAGACAATACAAGTAAAAAATACAACATCCCGACCCTTGCCTATTTATTGGCACTGAATTAAAATTTAACAAAAAGTGACAACCCTAAGACAGTAGGCAATTATGTCGCGGATTGTGCCGGAGATAGCCTACTTCCTCTCTTTATACTATGGTGAGCCTATTGCTATCAGGTCCGGGAACCGGTACCAAAAGAACAGGTTCTGTACCGGTACATAGCGGTTCCAGACGTGTACCGATTCCAGACCGGTACCGGTTCCAGACGGGCACCAGTACTCTAAACAAGTACCGGTACCAAATTCAGGTGCCCGCCGCCGGCAGGAGCCTCGGAAATTATTTTTCTAATGCCCATAAGCTATATACTATATCCGTTTTCTACCGGTTTTGGTACCGGTACAGTACCGATAATGATTAGAAATACCATAGCCAACGGTACCGGTTCCCAAAAATTCCGGTATTTCAAGCCCTGGTTGCCATCATCCGGGCTCAAAAGCAGGCTCCTAGCTGTTACTGATAAATTCCCAATACCTTTATGATATGATATTAATAACGTGCTACGGGTACCTGATGCACTGGCCGGTACTCGTCGCAGTCATCGCAGTCGCCGCACCACCGCTCGGGCCTCGGCGGTGGACAACGCCCTCTGCATGAAGTAGAGCGTGAATGTGCCACCAGTGCACCGGCGCGGCGGCGCGGCGCCGTGTCACGGCACTTCAATGTTTTTATATCGGTGGTATAATAATAATAATATCCCTGGACATTTCACACAGCGCCATCTAGTCCCAAGCTAAGCAACCTAATGCTTGTGTTATGGTAACAAGATGGCTGATAAACTACTTATATACATTTTTTTTTGTAAATACATACATATTATAGATAGAAAAACACCCAGACTCGGAACAAATACATGTAGGTCATACAAATATTTGTTCCGTGCGGGAATCGAACCCGCGACACGTGGCGCAGCAGTCAATCGCTTAACCACTGCGCCAACCGTGCCGTCGTATGGTATTGCTTGATATTGATGCTTTTTAACCAAAAGCTGGTTCTTTCTGAAAGTATGTTACAAACACGATAACGAGAAATGTTTCTTTCATAGGCGTGATAAGCAGTACTCATGAATATAAACAGGATTTAATTGTACTATTTGCACAACTTTCCTTCGATGTGCAAATCAAAGAAGTCCTACGTACTTCCTTTCGCATCGCACAATGTAAATTAGTACAGGAAAACCACCCGTTATAGGTAGAGTTGACTAAACGCCCTCCATATTTGCATAATTTTGTAAAGTTTCGATTTTTTCTTGCACTGCTCGCCAACCCGACTAGTTCGGCATTTACAAATTAATAATACAGATTAAGTGGGTGATGAACATGTTGATTCTGCGATTACATACAGGGTGGCAGGGACATCGACGCGCAAAAAAAAATTCAACGCAGGGGGCGTTTAAATTTTTTGTAAGTTATTAAATACTGTTCTATACATTTTGACCGCGTAATTATTGAAACAGCTGATTTTTTTTTTTGATAACTGACTTAAAATTTCTTCGCTAGAGGTCCAGAATAGGTTTGCGCGTCGATGTCCCTGTCACACTGTATTAAATTCTCAGAAATTGCATCTTCTAGTTATTATTAACCTTCTGTGTATATTGACGCATGCCCCCTTTGAGCGCGTGAGCATTGTGACGCAGTGGGCGTACTCGCGTGCGTCGGACAGCCGCTAATCAATCGCTGAATTATTCAGAGCTACAAGGAATCATTCCTGATAATAATACGCTAGTTAAGTTGAAAGGTCGGTCGGTGTGAGCGCGGCTTGACAGCTGGGTCGTGGGCGGAAGACGGCGCAAAGAAAATAGATGATAAATAAGAACTTTGTAGTGATTAGAATTTAGCTTTCTGGAAACTAGTAAGTTCTAAGTGAAACGAATTAGTGAATAGAGGGTCAGATTCGATAAAGGGGTAGGCCCCTTCGGCAATACAAGCGTAGTGTCCTGGCTGCTAATACAAGCGCAGTGTCCTGGCTGCTAATACATGCGCAATGTCCTGGCTGCTAATACAAGTGTAGTGTCCTGGCTGCTAATACAAGTGCAGTGTCCTGGCTGCTAATACAAGCGCAATGTCCTGGCTGCTAATACAAGTGCAGTGTCCTGGCTGCTAATACAAGCGCAGTGTCCTGGCTGCTAATACAAGCGCAATTTCCTGGCTGCTAATACAAGTGTAGTGTCCTGGCTGCTAATACAAGTGCAGTGTCCTGGCTGCTAATACAAGCGCAATGTCCTGGCTGCTAATACAAGCGCAGTGTCGTGGCTGCTAAAACAAGCGCAATGTCCTGGCTGCTAATACAAGTGTAGTGTCCTGGCTGCTAATACAAGTGCAGTGTCCTGGCTGCTAATACAAGCGCAGTGTCCTGGCTGCTAATACAAGCGCAATGTCCTGGCTGCTAATACAAGCGCAGTGTCGTGGCTGCTAATACAAGCGCAATGTCCTGGCTGCTAATACAAGTGTAGTGTCCTGGCTGCTAATACAAGTGCAGTGTCCTGGCTGCTATTACAAGCGCAGTGTCCTGGCTGCTAATACAAGCGCAATGTCCTGGCTGCTAATACAAGCGCAGTGTCCTGGCTGCTAATACAAGCGCAATGTCCTGGCTGCTAATACAAGTGTAGTGTCCTGGCTGCTAATACAAGTGCAGTGTCCTGGCTGCTAATACAAGCGCAGTGTCCTGGCTGCTAATACAAGCGCAATGTCCTGGCTGCTAATACAAGCGCAGTGTCGTGGCTGCTAATACAAGCGCAATGTCCTGGCTGCTAATACAAGTGCAGTGTCCTGGCTGCTAATACAAGCGCAGTGTCCTGGCTGCTAATACAAGCGCAATGTCCTGGCTGCTAATACAAGCGCAGTGTCGTGGCTGCTAATACAAGCGCAATGTCCTGGTTGCTAATACAAGTGTAGTGTCCTGGCTGCTAATACAAGTGCAGTGTCCTGGCTGCTAATATAAATGCAGTGTCCTGGCTGCTAATATAAGTGTAGTGTCCTGGCTGCTAATATGTATTTCCCCGAAGGGTTAGGCAGAGGTGTACTGCCTATTGTACAAACTGACACTGTAGGTACATTGTCAATGTGTAGCCTTAAAATGTAAGAATTAATTCATGACAAGGATGTTGTCGAGAACTAAATAAGCTGACATTCCCCTTTCCATACGAGACCATTGATCATGATAGTCATTCGCACAATATTGTGATGGCATGGTGCGGACCGCGTCGGTCGGCGAGGGATTACTACACAAGTGACAAGTAATCGGCGGGATCCCGTGACGATCGCTACTGTGACGCGGTCAGACATGGGTGCAATGCGCGGGAAGTCGTTAAGTGTTGCAATATAATGTTGGATTAGAACAGCAACGAGTAGGATGCAAGTGAGAAGAGATAACAGATATTGTTTAAAAAGAACTTCCGACAAGTCATAAATACTGACTCGTAAATGATAACCAGTGATAGGAATAGGTAGTGCCTATTTGCCTAAACTTCGAAGAACAGAGACAAGAAACGGAGACTTCCTGTTGTTGACAACAATATTCTATGTGATTTTTTCGGGACAGGTGTCCCGGAAAAAATTTAGTCCTAAGGAAGTCTCCGTTTCTTGTCTCTGTTCTTCGAAGTTTAGGCAAATAGGCACTACCTATTCCTATCACTGATGATAACACATGCAAAAACTAAACTGACACTAATCTTGTAGCTGAATACCAGACAGACTCAATTGTAGAGTACCATCTACACGCTAATGAAACAAAAACGAAATAAAACATGTATTTCAGAATCAAGTTCCATAATTTGTTAATAACAGTATAAAATGCCTTATATCTAGTGTTAGTTAATAAACTAAACTAACGGGTAATTAAATAAATTTTAAAATAAGTACACCCGCCAGAGAAAGATCAAAAACGGAAAATCTTGACCTTACCTTCATTATATATATATTCGAAGCAGCAATAAATGATAAATAAATGGTAAATGATTTTATTTTGTAAGTAGGTTTGTACAAACACTTTTACACGTCAATCATATTTTAAAACTAGATGAGGTCGGCGTTTCCTATCTGACTAGTCTGAGAAGAAAGGCCGAAACAAACTCAGACGTCACAGTCTCTTTTAAAGTCCAGACATAATCTTGGTCAGATCATATGAAGACCATGTAGGTCGATGTCTGAGATGGTCTTTTGAGGAAAGAACCACACAGATTGAGAGGACCTGTCCAGTCAGTGCACGCATATGTCAGAAATCGTGCAGCTCAACTCAAAACTTAAGGAGCTCAACGGTTCGACGAACAATACCAAAGAAAGGACATTTGGGTAGGCCACATTAATTACTCAAACTGCCAGACCATGACAAAAACTAACAGAACAGAGAGAAAAATAAAATGACCCACATAGTCTTCACATTCACAATAATTAAAATAATAGAATACTTTACAAAGTAAGCAAATTTCATATAGTATATATCAAATTCATTAATGTCAAAATGTATATATAAAAAAAAAACAACAACAACAAAATAAAAACATTCAATATGTAAAAATTGGAAGCAGCCTTAATCCCAAGCCTTGTTGTCCTCGATATAAGCCTTAACGGTATAAAAGGCTTTCTGGCACAACTTACGTTTGATGAATGATTTGAATTTATTAAGGCTTAGATCTTGAACGGGGCTTGGAACTCTGTTGTAGAAGCGTATACATTGGCATCTGAACGAGCCACCTATTTTCTTGAACCTTGTTGTAGGTAAACAAATTTGTGTTTGTTCCTAGTATTTATATCATGGATATCACTGTATTTTTTAAACAATTTTATATTTTTATGGGCATATAAAAGATTTTCATAAATATATTGAGAAGCCACAGTCATAACATTAATCTCTTTAAATTTATCTCTGAGCGAGTGTCTCGGACTTAATTTATAAATTGATCGAACAGCTCGCTTCTGCAAAACAAAGATAGTCTGAATATCAGCGGCATTTCCCCACAATAGAATACCGTACGACATTACACTATGAAAATAGCTAAAGTACACTAAGCGGGCTGTCTCTATATTAGTTAAATTACGAATTTTTCTAACAGCGTACGCTGCGGAACTTAGCTTTTTTGACAATTTATCTATATGTGGACCCCACTGAAGCTTAGCATCCAAAGTTATGCCCAAGAATACTGTGCTGTCTTCAGGATTCAATTCTTCGCCCTTTATCAACACATTGGTTTTCACCTGCCTAACGTGAGGTAGCGTAAACTTAATGCATTTGGTTTTTTTCTCGTTTATAAGTAAATTATTAACATTGAACCAGTGGACTACTTTAGAGATCGCGGTATTTACATCGTCAGTAACCTGCTGCTGACGTTTAAGTTTAAACAAAAGTGGAGTGTCATCTGCAAACAACACTATATCATGATTATCCTTTATGAGGTATGGCAATGATGGTAAAACGTGATATAGGTAGCTATGAAACATTGAGAAGTGCGAGACACAAAACGAAACTAAGAGGCTTTATATGCAGAACTGTAAAGTATAATTCAAGTGTGTTTGGGATGGGAATACAAATTTACAACAGACTCCCAATTTGTGTTAAAAACATCCCGTCCTTGAATATTTTCAAGGTCAGGCTTAAAGAGTTTCTTTTAAGTAAAGCTAACTATTCAATTAATGAATTTCTGAATGACCGAGTAAATATACTAAATATATATATTAATATAATGTAAGGAGTTTCCGGATGTCGTCATCAACTACTCGGCGACAGCCTATATAAGGAGCGCGCTTAGACAGGACGGGTCATTTCTTCGCTGGTTCCCCGAGTGTACAGACATCTTGTGATAATCACTGCTGGTCGTTATTAAGGTCACGTAAGCCATTTCGTTGATCACTTTGATATTTTATTTCCTTAAATTGTTGAAGTTTGCAGTGTTTAATGTTTGTGTTAATTTAAATTATAAATAAACCGATTTTCGTTGTGTGTACTTTTTTTTTTTAATAAAATTCCACTTCTGAACCTAAAATCAGAAGTGGGATAAAGGACTTAAAGCCCACAGTAGAGTTTTTTTTTTGCTATAGTTTGTAAAATTGTTTTCAACAAGAAAACCGTTAACTTTTCAAAGTTTTGTTTTGTTCATAACCACTGCTTACTTCATTCTTTTGTTATTTTGTGTCTAATTGTTGTTTTTAACCGTGCTAATGAGACGTACAAGGACTCCTAGTCCACGGAGGCGTCTTTCTAGAGATGATTTGCGTAATCGGGATCGACATACTTCTCGAAGGTCTCGCGACCATAGTGGCGGTAGAACGAATCACAATTCGAACGATAGACATCAGACTTCGCGGGATGGCTTGCGTACCCGAGATCGACGTGATTCTCACAATACTGAAGTGCATCGGTCGCGTACTCGTGTTAGGCGCGAATTGCATAGTAGGGATCGCTCTCGTAGTGCCCACCGTGTTCAATCGAGGTCACATTCGCGTACGGTCTCGCCTACTGAGGCGCGTTCTTCTAACGATAGGGCGCGTCGTGCTCGTAAAACCACGGTTGTTACTCGTACACCAGATAAAACAGCGCCGCGACAGCAGTCCACGCAGTCTAGTACTCCTTGTTCTGAAGCATCTACCCTCGCTAATGCCTTGATACAAGCAATTAAAACGATGCAACCCTCACGGTCACAACATTATTACGTGTCTAATTTCGACCCATTAATTAATGATATTGAGGCATGGTGCGAAGAGGTAGATCGTGCTAGGGAAGCTAACGGTTGGAACGACCATGAATGCTTGTCACGTGTGGCGACATGCCTCAAGGGGGACGCTAAGGTTTGGTTAGGCGAATGGGTTTCGAACGACCGGACTTGGTCTAACTTTAAGCGTGAGTTTAAATCTCTCTGTCCTGGCAAATTAGACTACGCCAACATATTGTTCGAGTCAATGAATGCAACTTCAGATAAATACTCAAGTTACGCTGAATACGCTCGTCGTACCCTACTACGTTTGAGAATAGTGCAAGGGTTAAGCGACGACTTAAGAACCCTCATAGTAATCCGTGGTATAGATAATGCTCAAGTGCGCGCCGCTGCCGCTAACGCCAGCCTAACCCCTGACACTATTGTCTCGTTCTTATCTATTTATACCAAGCCCTCAGCGAGGAAACAGGACCGGGTAGTCGAGCATAAAAAACATATCCAAGGGACGAAATCAGGTAGCACCCCGGGCCCGAGATGTTTTAATTGCAATAAACATGGCCACGTCAGTCGCGTCTGTAGGCGACCCAAGTCTAATGCATCTAGTAGTCGATCGCCTCATGTGTCTTCCGATGCGACCTCCAATGCGCAACCGTCATCAAGTAACACTTGCACGTTTTGTAAAAAACCGGGACACACCGAGGACAAATGCTTCATGAAAGCGAAGTCAGAGCAACGTAATCAACGTAATGTCAATCTCTGCTCTTATCGATCTAGCGCTTCACAAAGTAACGATATAACTTCGGCAATCATAGATGGTATTCCAGTAGACGTGCTCATTGATAGCGGAGCCCTAGATGTGTCTCTCATTTCGTCTAACATTTTAAAGTATTTCACTTGTCAACCTAAGCCGAGACGCTGCGTTCTGAAGGGTCTCAGTGATCGAGAAGTGATTGCAACATCCTACGTTACACTCACAATAGAGTTCAGCGACATCTCGATGGAAGTGGACTTGGTAGTAGTTCCATCGGCTTTTATGAATACGCCTATCATAATCGGAACCGACGTATTAAACCGTGACGGAATTACTTATATCCGAACTAAAGATAGACAAACTCTCGCGCGCACTGATAAAGTTAATAAAGAGGTTAATGCGGTTGGAAAAGTCGATCAGTTAATACTAAACACGCCTCTACAAGGTGCAGAGTTGGAAAGCCTTACGTCCGTCATCAATGAATTCTTAGAGTTTTTAATAAAAGGGACTGCTGTAACTACAGTCCGAACAGGAGAAATGGAAATAAGGCTTACCAGTTCTGCTCCTGTTGTTTATAAACCGTATAGGCTCTCGTATTCCGAAAAGCTCAAAGTACGGGAAATAACTAAAGATCTTTTAGAGAAAGGAGTTATTAGGCGCTCTAACTCTGAATACGCGAGTCCAATCATATTAGTGAGGAAACGTGATGGTTCGGACAGACTTTGTGTAGATTTTAGGGCACTTAATCGTATAACAGTGAAAGACCGCTACCCACTTCCACTAATTGATGACCATATCGATAGGTTAGGTAGTTATAAATTCTTTTGCTGTCTTGATATGGCTACTGGCTTTTATCAAATTCCTTTGAAAGAGGAATGTATACACCTAACAGGGTTTGTGACACCGGAAGAACACTTCGAATATGTCAAAATGCCTTTTGGGCTAGCCAATTCTCCAGTAGTCTACCAGCGTATCATTAATAACACCCTTCGCGCACATATTAATGAGGGGAATGCGTTAGTATACGTCGACGACGTTCTCTTACTAAGTAACTCCGTACACGAGGGAATTGAACTGTTGCGTAAGGTACTTAGGACTCTCACAATGGCTGGTTTTTCTATCAATCTAGGCAAATGTTCATTTCTGGTTACTGAAGTCGAATATTTAGGTAGGCTTATAAGTCAGGGTCAGGTTAGGCCGAGTCCACGAAAAGTGGAAGCCTTAGTGAACACCTTGCCTCCCGAAAACGTAAAGCAGGTGCGACAACTTTTAGGCCTGGCAGGTTATTTTAGGAGATACATAAAGGGTTATGCCACTAAAACTGCCCCTATTGCCGTCCTTACCCATAAAAACGTCAAATTTAACTGGACTTCAGAATGCGAAACTATTCGTTTAAGTTTAATCCGAGAGTTAACAAGCGAACCAGTCCTTTCTATCTTCAACCCAGACCTTCCTACTGAAGTCCATACGGATGCCAGTAGTATTGGGTACGGTGCTGTCCTTTTACAAGTACATCTTGACTCAAAGAAACACGTAGTCGCATATTTTAGTCGGTCCACCCAGGGAGCAGAAAGCAAGTACCACTCTTACGAACTAGAGACCCTAGCTGTCGTCAAAGCCCTCCAAAACTTTCGCCACTATTTAGTTGGCTTAAAATTCGTAGTTGTCACCGACTGCAATGCGCTTAAGTCCACTGAGCGAAAAAAAGACATTTTACCCCGAGTAGCAAGGTGGTGGATCTACCTTCAAGACTTCAATTTTTCAATTGAGTATCGCAAGGGCGCAATGATACCCCATGCGGACTATTTGAGTCGCAATCCCGCTTGCGTAAATCAAATTTCGAGGCCCCGTAATTGGGCTCAGATCGCACAGTCAGCCGACAACGAAACTCAAGATCTTATTCAGAAACTTCATGACGGCAGACTAGACACTGATCGTTACAAAATTCAAAATGGAATCCTGTACTATAAGTACGTCCCTGTAGGTCAAGAAGCGAGATCACTCTGTTACATACCGAAAGGTCATCGACTCAGTCTCTTGAGAGTGTTCCATGATGAACATGAACACATTAATGCGGAAAAAACCCTCGACCTTATTCTCCGACATTTCTGGTTCCCTGGTCTCAGACGATTTGTTTCAAAATACGTCTCTCATTGCCTTGTGTGTATTTCCCAAAAGAGAGTCCCTCGGGCTCCATTACAAGTTATAACTTCTTGGGAAAAACCCGACACTCCATTTAATACTGTTCATGTTGACGCTTTGGGACCCCTACCAGTATCAGGAGGGTATAAATTCATCCTCCTCATTGTGGACGCTTTCACTAAATACACGCTACTCTATCCTATTCATCGACAAGATTCCTCTGAACTTAAACGCGTCATTACTCAGGCTATTTCTTTGTTTGGAGTGCCTAAACTTATGGTCACAGACAAGGGACGCATGTTCGAGTCTAACGAGTTCGTGACATGGATTAACGAACTCGGCTGCAACCTGCACTACATCACGCCGGAGATGCACCAGGCGAATGGTCAAGCGGAAAGGTACATGCGGACTGTACTCAACATGTTACGCATCCAAGCCAACCACAAAAAACTGCAGTGGTCGGAGACGCTGTGGAAACTACAACTGGTGCTGAACATCACAAGACAGAAGACTACGCAAGTATCTCCCTTGAATCTTTTAATAGGCACAGAATCTACAACTCCCGTGGTTCGAGCACTAGTACGCGATGTGGCCATCGACGGCGCTGCACCTAACAGAGAGGCCCTACGAGAAATCACTAGAAGTAGAGCCCGTAAGCTTCTCAGCAACAACCAAACCAAACAAGACGAGCAAGTTAACCAACGACGAAGTACACCACGTCAATTCAATGTTGATGACTTCGTCTTCGTAATAAAATACTCCCAGTCAGCAGGTAAACTTGACCCCGGCATGCGTGGCCCATATAAGGTGGTAGAAGCTCTACCTAGTGGACGTTACACGCTACGCCTGCTCAGCGGCAGTTATGGAAAAACGACGCAGGCTGCTGCGCAATATATGGTGCCGTGGCGGGGTGAGTGGACCCCTGAAACGTGTGCTGCATTTTTTGAGAGTAAGTTAACCTCATATTACCTATTGACAGTTATGTGATTGTTGTGGCGAGCCAGTAGGGCGAACCTCGCTGGTATGATTACTATCTGTATTGTGTACCTCACTTGTATGATTCACTCTGCATGTTGAGAAGCCTCAACACGTGTGATTGCGGTCAGCGTGTTGGGAAGCCTCGATACGTATGAATACGGTCTACGTGTCGGGAAGCTCCACACGTTCGAATACGGTCTGCGTGTGGAATGCATTCGTACGTTTGAATACGGTCTTCGTACGAATGGGTCTGTTTAGCAGGCCATGTTACAGGATTCGCTGGTGATCGAATAATGAAGTCGATCGGCGAGATTAAGGATACAGGTCTTTGGATAATAACAGAAATATGCCTTGGTTTGATTGTGTTTTGTTTACTTTTTGAGAACGATGTATGCGTGTCAAAAAGAACGATGAATGAATTGACTGAACGGAGACTGATTGATTAGTCAGCGAGACTGACTGTTTCTATCTTGTTTTCTATTACTAATAGCCCTTTTGTTTTTAGATGAAACTAATGATGACGAGGAGACGGAAGTGCAAACGGAGTTTTCTCATACAGCTGCTCTGTCCATGCCCTTGCTGGATAATGACGTTGAAACCGACCCACCGACCTCTCCAGCGGCGGGCCCGAGCGGGATCGCTCGAGGACATTGCGTCGAGGACGACCCAACATCAGGAGAGGCCGTGTAAGGAGTTTCCGGATGTCGTCATCAACTACTCGGCGACAGCCTATATAAGGAGCGCGCTTAGACAGGACGGGTCATTTCTTCGCTGGTTCCCCGAGTGTACAGACATCTTGTGATAATCACTGCTGGTCGTTATTAAGGTCACGTAAGCCATTTCGTTGATCACTTTGATATTTTATTTCCTTAAATTGTTGAAGTTTGCAGTGTTTAATGTTTGTGTTAATTTAAATTATAAATAAACCGATTTTCGTTGTGTGTACTTTTTTTTTTTAATAAAATTCCACTTCTGAACCTAAAAATAATGTAATTATAAAACAGCTAAATTGACTGTTTAATGGTATTATTATGACTAATTACTGTATGATTATAAATTAAGATTATGAATCCAAAACGAATTTGACTATTAAAGTACAAAGTGTTCATGACGTAACTTATTTTAATTGAAACTGACATGTGAATAATATTGTAACCAGTCATGTATTTAATATTAATTGAAATTGACATTATAATCATTGTAGCCGGCTTAATTTATTTTATTTTTAAATGAAAATGACATGTATATGTTGTAGTTAATGTAATTATGACCAGTGATGTATTTAATTTTATTTTATTTACTAGCTTCTGCCCGCGGCTTCGCCCGCGTGGATGTCGGAAATTATCCCACGGGAACGTGCTAGCAGGATAAAATGTATGTGCTTCCCCAGGATGCCATCCATCTCGCGGGCCCTTTGTGGCTAATTACAATAGAAAACCAATTGTGTCTCAGTGGTGATTAAGAGGGTACCTATATGATATCTTTACCTAAGTACCTACCTAATTAAAAAAAAAATAACCTACCTAAATAAACCTATTTCTGATGATAACTAATCTAACCTCAAAAAATAAGCAAAATCCCTAAAAACTAATATAATATATACGAATGACTAATCCTACCTAATAGTATTATAAAATAACCTACGGTCACTACGATACACTATCAAATATACTACCTATACTTTAAAATTAAAATCTATACCTACGACTTATAAAATTAAACCTAAATAACTCTAAAAACTAAAAGGAATAAAAAGGTCGCACAGATAATACTGCGGGTGACGTAACCTACGACAAACTTATTATTTGCGGTTGGTACAGTAATCGGTCTAGGGATCGAACCGCAAAATTAAGTTTGTTTTTTATTGTATATACTTTTCCGGGATAAAAAGTACCCAGTGTGGTGCCCAGGATATTAAAGAATAATTATACCAAGTTTCATCGTAATCGAACAGGTAGTTTTTGCGTGATGCCTGAACAAACAGACAGACAGACAGACAGACAGACAGACAAAAATTTTTGTAATCACATTTTTGGGTTCGGTGTCGGTCTAGTAACACCCCCTGCCATTTATTTTTTTGATATTTTCAATGTACAGAATTTTCACTTCTACAGATTTATTATAAGTAATAATAATAGATTATAGATTATTATTTTTTTAAACATTGTACACCCCATGGGTATGTTACAGAGATATTATAACAAATAATTATAAGAACTGACCATACACCTGTGACAAGCAATAAATGAATTTGTATTTGAGACTTTCCCATCCCAATCTACTTCACTGCATGGAGTAAGAAGTGCTAAGAATAATGCTGGGTTAATGTCATTGGGGTTTATTTTTAAACGATGATTAAAGTTAAGTATTGTTTCAACGTCAAAAAAGTACGGTTACACAGTCGCTAATCACTACTTAACTGTAAGCAACGTTTATGAATAAAGGGGTAAGTGATTATAAAATAGGCTGAAAAGACATGAAGTTTCTTGCCTGTATCACATAACCGAATTACCCGAAGTGAATTTAAATAAAAACAATTTTGAATAGCTATCAGCACTTACAGCAACGCAATAATATTTCCTATCCAGTGAGCAATTCTGTGATCGACAGACACGGAGCAGTTCCATACGTACTGTAGTATGTATGTGTGTAGGACAGCCAGTGTCCAGCTGACGGCAATATCCTTATATTAGACCCGTCTCGAAGGGACGCGCGTCCGGGATTCGCCCCGGCACTCGCCCCGGGACGCCGCCGTCACCCCGGGATTGGATTGATGTAATATCGGGAGACTGCATTTTGTGTTCATTTCAAATGTAATGAGATTGATTTCTTCTGCTGTAAGCGACGGCAGAGTTGGATATTTTCTTGTCTGTTTCACAAAAATGAGGAGCAATTTGTTGTCCTTCAAGATTTTTGATGAACCAACTCGGTAACTAAGTTTAGTGATTAATTAATTTTGAGGTATAAATTTAATATGACCATAGATTTTGAGGTTTTCAGCTAGACTGAATATGAATTAAGAAGCGGGTGAGAAAAAGGTCAAATAGGAGTCAAAATCAAAATCAAAAGTCATTTATTCAAATTAGGCTGAGAATTAGCACTTTTCGAACGTCAAAATTACAAAAGACAGTCCCCCAAAAACGCCCGCCCTTCACCACTTCCTAGTGCTATCGCTGGGAAGAAGAAGTGGCGGAACAAACTCCCCAGCAGCACAGCTGTCTGTTTAGTTAGAATATAGTTGCATGTATACAATACTAGGAACCTATGTTCAGTAATGAACATTACAAGAAGCTTAAATATTATTTGCCATATTATGTCAGCTAGCCACGCCAATATACCAACAAATATAATAAAAACTATACGTACTCAAGCTAAAAAATAATTAATTAAAATAAAAATAAAAACTCACTACCTAAATAAAAGCCTCCAGGCATAAAGGGCGTGACAGCTTACATATATAGTCTTTAAAATAAAATAATGTCCACTCAATTTTTTACAGCAGTTTTAAGTAGTTAAGTACTAAGAAAATTAATTTTAAAACCATATAAAGTACGTAAATAAAAAACTATTTTAGTAATAAACTGAATAATTAATGTCCGGCATCATCACCACACTAGCTCTTGCTCCGCAAAGGCGACGCGCGACGCTCCGTCCGCCGCGTGTCCGTCAGTCTGGACGTATTGGTGTCCGTCAAGTCGCACTTATTAGTGTCCGGACGACAGACGGAACCAAATGAGATCGACACAATACAAACGATGTAGACGGACGATGCAACACTCTGCACTCTTTGTACGCGCAAAGAGAACAGGCCGACGATGTAGCCAGTCTTGATTGGTTTTCGCACAATGGGTGCCGAAAAAAGGTACTCACATACTAACATAGACTTTGCCCAGTGTTGTGACTAGCTTCCATGGTATTGCTTGAGCAAGCGTGGCGATCAATGCTCGTTTCTTCTCTGTTTGAGAAGTGCAGGCGTGCTCTGCAGTGGGACAGTAATAGACTGTTATTATAATACTTTATTTCGCAGAAGCTAATAGTTAGCATTGGCGAGTCGTAGCGGACAGCGAAGTTCCCAGTACTTAGTGCTTAAGGGGCCCAGAGGTGGTGCGAATTTTAAACATTTAAGTTCAGATAAATTCAAACTTGTGCGCGGCACACCTAAAGAACAAAGGTACATGTATTTTTAAACACAATAGCACCTCCACATACTACCTGAGATAAATTCCCTGTGAGTTGTGACGTTGTTTAAGGAAGTGCGCGGTGTATCAAACTGCAGTCGCAGTATACACATGCAGGGCAAACGACACGGTGCAGTACACACCATCGTCTGAGAAAGATCACTAACAAATTGTTGCATAGTAATAAATAGTTGTATATATCGGAGAAGGTATGTCTGTCTCTCGTTAACATCGGGCATATTTTAATTACTGTGGGCGTACTATGGGTAGTGTTGATTATAGCGCAATAGAAAAACGGTTTGCAGTTCAAATCACATTATAATTTACGAACAAGTTAGTGACACTACCGAATCACGCACTGTAGGTACACAACTCAACGATACGGAACGCGAGATAGTTTCTAAGCACATGTTGTTCGTACGATGTCCAATTTTTCGATGTTTTCGATAGCTCTGCTCACACTGCTCTTGTAGCTGTAGCTCTCGTCCCCCCACGAACTCAGGCTAGACTCTGTCGAGCGCCACGAGTGCTGGCGTTCCGAATAAACGAATAAGTCCAACATATAGAACTATGCAGTTAATGAATAGGTAATAAAAAAAATTAAATGCTGCGAGTGTCAGATGCGTGTCATGAGTGTCGCGAGTGTCAGATGAGTTTTGCGAGTGTGTAACAATGGTCATGAGACGGTTTCATTTGGTCTCGTCTGTGTATCATTTGGTTCCATGAGGTGTAATATTGATCAGATGTGGGTTTGATCTGGTCTGGCAGGATGGTACCGATCGGTACCATCCTGCCGCAGTTATTCATAAACCGTAAAAATATTCTTCAAAACACACGTTTTCATCCGTAGAGTCGCGAGACATTCTGTACTAACTGAACATCGCGCGCTGCAAATGTGTTCATTTTAACACTTGCGACGTAGATCAATGAGTGATAGATACCAACCTAAGTTCACTGTAAGTACATTGCGGTTTTATGGCTCAAGTCTATTGTCAGTCGCGCACTAATGCCGCAACGGATCATGAATCTTACAAACTTCTGAGAAGATTGAAGTTACACAGCAAAATGCCACAGATTATAACTTTATAAGTGACTTTTTACTTTTGGACGATGACACAATAGACACCACGCAATCCTCAGTTTCATGACTATCTTTAAGGGATTAGGATCGATACACGATCAAGATTATAAATCACATATTTGTTGCTGAACACAGCACATATTAATAGGATTGCAAGATGTCGAGATGTGATGTTATGTGAGGACACTCAAGCTTTTCAAACTTATCGTTAAGTTGATAACAATATTATCAACAGATAGCCCTAAAGGATCATCTTTCAGGATACTGGTGCCTCTGCCAAACTTGGTATTCTTAGTTTCATTACAGGTTTGTTATTGAACCGACAACGGTAGAAGACATCACACACTATTCTGATAAAAACCTTCACTCCGTTCACTCTATTAGAAACTAAATGCCTTGATCACTGGATGTAAACCTAGGATATCGATAGCTGGATCAAACGTACCTTACCTGTGTAGCTGTACTTTAATATAGTGTGTCACGTGACAATATTGTACTACGTTAACTGTGAAGCGTTGTCCAACCCGAGCAACTACTGAACATCGTCACACGACCGTCGCACTAGACGCACAACACACGAGGCACACGGAGCCTGGTGTTAAGTGCAGCGATACAATGTGGCGCTGAGAACAAAGACTAGCGGTATTGTTTCAGCCATTGTGGAGGAATCAGTGCGGGACGACCGCTCGCTATTAAACGCCGGGCAGGTGCGGTGCCGGCCGGCGACCGGTGCGGATATAAAAGGTAAGGTGGTGTGCGGCAGTCGAATATCTGTGGTCGTTTATTACTTCGACGATACTATTGAAGCCAGTTCTGCTGCAGAGATAGTTATTGGCTCAAGTTCCATTTCGGATCAAAACTAATAAGTGTTTTGGACTTAAGTCCACCTGTAGCACAAATTAATAAATACCTACATTAAACGCTAAACGCATGTTCTTCAGAAAGGTCAGGTCCGTTACGTAGTACTCGCAACCGGCGTGCGTGTATGATCAGAGGGGCAATTCTCGTAATTTTAATATTTTGACAAGTTTTTGACATTTGTTTGTCGCTGATATAAGACTGCGACTAGATTTTGGACGTTTCAAATTACGAGAATTGGTCTTCAGATGTATGAACGTAAACGAGGCAAAAGGAGTATGTAAGGATCGTAGCAGTCGCGTGCTGTAGTTGCTACCTAAAAGGAGTATGTAAGGATCGTAGCAGTCGCGTGCTGTAGTTGCTACCTAAAAGGAGTATGTAAGGATCGTAGCAGTCGCGTGCTGTAGTTGCTACCTAAAAGGAGTATGTAAGGATCGTAGCAGTCGCGTGCTGTAGTTGCTACCTAAAAGGAGTATGTAAGGATCGTAGCAGTCGCGTGCTGTAGTTGCTACCTAAAAGGAGTATGTAAGGATCGTAGCAGTCGCGTGCTGTAGTTGCTACCTAAAAGGAGTATGTAAGGATCGTAGCAGTCGCGTGCTGTAGTTGCTACCTAAAAGGAGTATGTAAGGATCGTAGCAGTCGCGTGCTGTAGTTGCTACCTAAAAGGAGTATGTAAGGATCGTAGCAGTCGCGTGCTGTAGTTGCTACCTAAAAGGAGTATGTAAGGATCGTAGCAGTCGCGTGCTGTAGTTGCTACCTAAAAGGAGTATGTAAGGATCGTAGCAGTCGCGTGCTGTAGTTGCTACCTAAAAGGAGTATGTAAGGATCGTAGCAGTCGCGTGCTGTAGTTGCTACCTAAAAGGAGTATGTAAGGATCGTAGCAGTCGCGTGCTGTAGTTGCTACCTAAAAGGAGTATGTAAGGATCGTAGCAGTCGCGTGCTGTAGTTGCTACCTAAAGGAGTATGTAAGGATCGTAGCAGTCGCGTGCTGTAGTTTCTGCCTAAAAGCTTTACGTTACTGTCATCTTCAAACGATTGAAATAGACCGATATTTTGAGTTCGTTCGAAATGTGTATTTTAGTGATTTTTACCGAGGATGGTTCCTGAGGCCGGCGCGCGCGCTTAGTAATCGATGAGCGCGCGCCGCGCGTGGATGTTTATGCTGCTCGTAGGTATCTGGTACAGATTTGTGGTACCACTTACAAGTACAGATAAGGGTCGATGGTAGCCTTAATTGTACATGAAAGATGAAGTGTCTATAAACGTATGAACGATAAATTAGCCTGAACTCATTTCTGTCTCATACAGAGCGGCAGGCACATCGACGCGCAGCCTGTGACCAAATGATTTGTTCAGTACAAATGATTCTGAACCCGCGGTGAAATTTTTGAAAGTTATTTTAAAAAAAAATGCAGTTGATCCCACTGACATGAAATAACAAGTAGGTAGGTACATATTCATATTTTAATAGCCAGTCAAATAAAACATACGTCAGCATTGCCAACCGTTTGTCAGTAGAATGCCGCCATAACCCCGGCCGCGTCAGTTATGACACACTAATAACACACGTAATGCTCCCGCCAGCGCGCGCTCCTGTTGAGATATATTGGTTTGTATCTTCTTCTCTTTACGGAGGATTTTACGTCAGATTAAGATTATAAAATAATATTATTGCTCTCAAAATGGTGAAGTAAAACATCGTGAGGAAACCAGCATGTCGTAGAACCAAAAATCGAAGACATGTGACATCTACCAACTCGCACTGGGCGCGCGTGGTGGATCATGGCCCACTCTCCCAGAGAAGAGGCCTGTGTCCAGCAGTGGGAACATTGTAGGCTGATTAAGCTATGCTATGTGGGAAGGATGTACTCATAATGAAATTACTAACTCCATAGGTAGGAGGATACGTTTCAGCGGGTTTGCGCCAATCATGACATTGGTTCCAAAATATGACTGGTATTTTATTAATAGGGATGATGACAGTAAACAAAAGTCACTAAAGTAATGCATCTATGTAATGAAATGTAAATTATGGATTGCAAAAAACGTATTTATTTTTTAATTATGAGTGAGATTATTTAATATTTTAATAAAATAAAACCACAAAATACGACAATCCGCCATGTTATGTTGAACGCCAATCAGAGCGAATTACGTCACGTTCGACTACAATGACAGCTCTTCTTAGTTTCCCTCTATAGCGAGTGGATAATTTGGTTTGTTTTCATAAATATATTAAATAAAATAGAAAGTGAAAATACAAAAATGGAACCAGGATTTACAAAGGCAACCAGCACAAATTTGCCAAGAGTCGACTTGTTGATTCTAGGAGCGTTTCTAGGGTCAAATAAAGACTTTTGTTCGTCAGAATTTAGGAATGTAAAAACATCCATGTAAGTACAAATCATACAATGAAATCACTTTATAAATGAATAAACATAAGACAAAATGTTTCAAAATATTATGTATACTTTCTGTTTTTCAAACCCTTCAATGAAACTTCTAATATTACGCTTGGAGGTTATATTGCAATTATTCTTTTAATATTTACCTACCAAATACATAGTTGTAATCTGAGTTGTAACATGGTTTTATTATTATTATTTTATTAGGCAATATTCCTTTTATATCACGTCTTGCAAGTTTAAGCCACTTATTTCGTATTGTTTTATCATAGGGAACGAATATAAATAACTTGTCCGGGCTTTTTATAGTTGTATTAGTACACAGAGGCACTGCACAACACCTATATGGTCTCGAACTCATATTTTAGAACTTTTAAAAGACAAACAATGCAAAATTAATACTGTAGCCGTACTAGCCGTCGATGTTTACGTCGAACGTGACGTCACAAGCGACGCCATGACAGATTGAAGCGTTTTGGCGGAAATGAAAAAAATTTAAAGTAAAATGTATTTTATTTCATATTGATTCCTCATTTTAAGCAGAAATTTGATATACATTGTTTATAATATTTATTTCCGAACCTGAAAAACCAGTTTTTCAAAATTTGTCATCATGCCTATTATCATTTTATTGTTATAACTGTATTTTCATCAACTTCTATTAAAATAGAATGACCACAAAGAAGCCTCGGTATGCATTACTAAAGCTAAAATTCTTGAATCTTGTCGAAAAGTGCTATTTCTCCGGCATTATTATTTTCCTTGCCGACTCGTAGTCACACCAGATTATCACACCAGTATGACAAACAGGAACTTTTTTCTAGTTTGTCACATCACTGATTTTTCCACACCATGTATTCCTAACTAGTGCTGTCCTAGTTATACTACTTAGGGCTTATTTTTCAAATCATTTTGAATTTTTGACAGTTCTTCCATATAAAATCTGTCAGACGTCAATTTTATTCTATGAATAATAAAAAATATCTGTCGATTGGAAAATCAGCCCTTAATTAAATTAAAAACCTTCAAATTACATAATAGCTTATATTTTTAGCGACTTTCAAAAAAAAGGAGGTTTCAATTCGACACGTATAATTCGACATGTAATATTATTGGAACTGCATTATATTCACATATTATGACAATCTATTAGGGCTTCCAAACAAATACAAAATTGTATAGATGCGTATGGGCATTTTTACTTCAACTTAGAGAACAGTGTAAGTTTCATCAAAATCGATTCAGGCATTTTCAAAATATGGACTAATAGGTACGTGTAAGTGTGACGGCCTGGCTTATTGATACAAGCTATGGGCGTAGTGTCAAAGGGAAACATCTCAAAACCTTGGTCAAATTCTAGTGCAATATTTATTTACAACAAAACTTAAAAACCAATATTCCAGTTTTAACTTAAAATTAAAAATTACGAAATAAAAAAGTAATTAAAAAAAAAAAAAACCGACTTTAAAAAGAAGTTAACTCAAAATTATGAAATAACATTAATTTCGGAAGTCGGTGGCAAAAAACTAAAACACAGATCCGAAGACACCGACTTCCGAAATTAATGTTATTTCATAATTTTGAGTTAATTTCTTTTTGAGGTCGGTTTAAATTTTTTAAATTATTAACGCAATGTTTCAAGGAAATGTCCCAATGATATTTCACCATTTAAAAGTTTCAATTGGCAGAAAATGATAAAATTATCTTTATCAGTTTAGTCGATCCTTCTTTTTTTTGCGATATTAATTTATTTTTAACCGACTTCAAAAAAAAGGAGGAGGTTCTCAATTCGGTTGTATTTTTTTTTTTTTTTTTTTATGTTTGTTACCTCAGAACTCCGTTTTTTATGGATCGATTTGCAAAATTTTTTTTTAACTTTAAAGGATATGCTTCCAGATTGGTCCCATTTTTTTCAAAATCCAGTTCTGATGATGGGATCCATGAGGAATCGAGGGAACTCCTCAAATATTATAGGCAACTATATAGTAATTTTAATATTTTCATCGAGAAATCAAGCGTTTACAGTCAAAAAGTAACATTTGATGAAGTGGAACTGGTGAAGAAGATCAGATATGGCTAACGGAACTTGTCACTCGCATAGATATCACAATCAAGATAGTTAAGCAACTATGACAATACAAATAAACATACAATCCTGAATAGTTATATTGAAAATGTTATCATTGAACTGATCTGATGATCATGATGGAGCCGGAAGACAGGTAAAGGAACTCCGTAATTAGTCAACGTATTCTAGCCGTGTTTGGGCTTATTAGAATTGTCATGAAATGCACTTTGGCTATAAGTTACTATCGAACTGATCTGATGATGGAGCTGGAAGGTGGAAGGTTGGCATGAGAACTTCAAAATAAAACAATGTATCCTAGCAGTATTTGGGCTTAGAACTGTCATGAGATGCACTCTGAATACAAGGTGCCATTGAAAATCTAGTTTTGATGTTATCATCAATGTGTCCACAAAACAACTTCTGAAATATTAAAGGCATTTTGCTTACAATGTTTAAAAAAAAATCGCTTCTATTATTTATTAAAATAAAATTGTATTCTTGGTAGTATGCACACGTTTCCACGCCACCTATGAGGTAGTGTGCTGGGCGCGTTTTTTTTAATGTGGTTTCCCCGGTAGGCCTATTCCATGGCACGTTATGTGTTGTCTTGATTATCAGATGGCAGATTCCGCAAACTTGTTATCTCTGTCATCGCTCGATCATCGTGTGGTCGATTCAATAATTTATTGGCGTCTAAATCTGATAACACTATGCCTTCCAAACTTCTGACACGACTTAGCGCGACATATATTTGTCCTTTTGCAAAGTTTTTTTTACCAAGGTCGATCACAGCTCTCTCGAGGGTGGTAGTTTATGGACTGTTACCGCCCAGCTCAATATTAGAGGCAGCATACGACGCATAAGAATCGACAGTATTTCATGCGTCATATTATCATCTCTCTACGGGATCAAATTAAAGATCAGAAGGTAGACAGTAATATGTACCTACTTGTATGATATTGGTACTTCTTCAAAATAATATTCTATTTAGAAAAGATATTAACTACGTTGCCATTGTATTATAATAAAAAATACACTAAACGGCTAGAAATAAAAAAAACTTTTTACAAAAAAAAAACCGCCTTCAAAAAAAGACAAACAAAAACGTTCCTGCACTAAAAAGTAAAAAATAAAAAATTGAATTCCTGTAAAGAAACTTAATTTACAGGTAAACTTATTTGACATTAATATTTTGCAAATATTCAAAATTGTTTACTTCTTTTTGGAGTCGGTGCCAGCCAAGGCAAGGAAATACGTATGGGCAACAATACCTCGAAAAACGACCTCTAACATTTACTATAAAACTACCAAGATACCTATTGCATACCTAGAATAATTAAAACACAAATACAGACTAGACTGTACTCTAAAACAAATTGACACAATTTTCACAATAATTTCTTTTAAATAATAATAATTATACATACGTATAAAAATCCCCTGCCACTTTTTAAGTACTTTGAAATTTTTGAAGCATTAAGTTTGTAAGCATCTGTTTTAAAATTTTATAATCGTGAATTGAAAAAATAAATGGCACAGGATACAACTGCTGGCACCGACTCCAAAAAGAAGTAAACAATTTTGAATATTTGCAAAATATTAATGTCAAATAAGTTTACCTTTAAATTAAGTTTCTTTACAGGAATTCAATTTTTTATTTTTTACTTTTTAGTGCAGGAACGTTTTTGTTTGTCTTTTTTTGAAGGCGGTTTTTTTTTTTGTAAAAAGTTTTTTTTTTGATTGAATAATACTGTTAATAATTTTAGTATGGTAACGTAGTTTTTATTTATATATTTATTTAATTGGGAGTGCCAACTTTCACAAACGTTGTTGGTTCTGTGCCTTTGACCAACTATATTCCAGTCGGCGATATATTGTTCATCATTTAGCCATTGTCGCGCCATGTATGCTATGAACTGTTTCATCTTTTTCCCGCTAAATTCATTAGATTCTGTTTGTATGTATCCCCATCCGTTTTTAACAAGTTCTAATGGAGTTAGCGGCAATGCCGTACATAGTCCCACAATTCTTTTATGTAGTTTACTTTTCAAACCAATTGATTTCGCGTTTCGCCATAAGCTCTGACAATAATGATAGTAACACTTTTTTACCGATATATGTGGAAAAAAACATCTTAAGGCATTTGCTACGGCAATCTCGAAATCTGCGTGGAATACAGTGGGACACCAATCTGGAAATTTAGTTATCAGGATGTCAAATAATGCAGCATACGTCGACTCTATTTTGTCGCTCATAAGCACATGTATTAGCGGGATCACTGAAGTTGTTTGAGACGTGCTCCCCAAGTCGCCGAGGATAGAAAGTAATTGTGGAAATGGTCGTGGCGAACTCTTAAAAGTCGCATCTATAAAATATTCTTTCACACTTTTTAATAATTGCTTTGCTTCTTCAGAACAAAATATTAATAATCTGGTGTGCTCATACTGATAGTCAGCAACGAGAAATTTCTCAAAAGTAGCGGGTACTTGTACTTCTTCAATACGTTTGAAAACGATCTTGCTGACCTTTAGTTTTCGTTTTCGTGCATTGTAAAGGCTGCACTTTACGCTATCGAATTGTGGTACTTTCAACCCTTTTTCTTTTAAAGGTCTTATATTTTCCTTGTAAATTTTTGTCATTGGCCCCGCAGAAGTACTAGCTACTTCATGTATTTTGTGTATCGAAATAGCTATTTCATTTTGGTTCTTATCTGGTTGACATGTATTTTTGTGCTGGACTGTTTTTACACCCTGTAAAGTTAAACAACGGCTATATTAACAAAATAAATTTTATTATGTTTCTAGACGGATATTAATGCGAGTCCAAAAGGGTACGACTTAGAATAAGTTGGTTAATATAACAAGAAAAAAAAAGAAATGAGATAAAAATATAAGTACCTACTTATGCTAACCGTTCGAATTGACAAAACCACGTACATAACTAGGTATATGGTACTTACGTTTATTGTGACCGAACCTGAGCACTTTATACTGTTACGACGGTTACGACAAAACCATATTTGAGATAAATTTTTATAAACTTTCTGTTTATAGTATTGGTGTTGCTTAAATAACAACACTTGTCCACGTTTTCTATTAATAATACAAAAATCCATGGTACAAAGCGAATGTGAAACCAATGCACGATTTGCAAAATTGTTGATGTTTAAATCAGCAAACTATTGACGCGAGTCTGTCAATTGCATTTATCATTATTTCAAGCATTGTTTCCAACCGCCAACCGGCCAGTACCTACTAGATAAAGTTTACATTATCATATGAACCACTGGACATCCACAGCTGAACATAGGCATAGCATGCATTACTTACCACAAAGTAGGTACTGCACTAGCAATTATCGTATACATGGTGTGGAAAAATCAGTAGTGTGACAAACGAGAAAAAAATTCCTGTTTGTCATACTTTTGTGATAATCTGGTGTGACTACGAGTCGGCAAGGATTATTTTTAACCCCCGACGCAAAAACGACGGGGTGTTATAAGTTTGACGTGTCTGTGTGTGTGTGTGTGTGTGTGTGTGTGTGTGTGTCTGTCTGTGGCATCGTAGCTCCCGAACGGATGAACCGATTTTAATTTTGTTTTTTTTGTTTGAAAGGTGAATTTATCGGGAGTGTTCTTAGCTATGTTTGATGAAAATCGGTCCAAGATGGCCGCCGCTACAAAATGGCGGATTACATATTTTTTCACAACTCCCTCAATATGGGTATCAAATGAAAGGGCTTGACTTGTAGAATACTATACACTATGACAAATTTCAAATCCAAGATGGCCACCACCACAAAATGGCGAATTACAAAAAACCTGATTCAATACCAAATTACCTGAATCTTAAAATGCAAGAAAATAAAAGAAAAGAAATAATAAGGAGTCCCTATAAAAAGCATGAAATAAAAAATTAAATTAAAAATTTAAAAAACCCCCGACTACGTGAAACCCTATAAAAAGAAAAAAATAACCTTGAAATTATGACCCTACGTAAGTACGTATGAAATTTTTTGATTAAATATTGTCCTGTCGGGGGACCGCTACTATTTTAAACTTTAACAGAACGTTCGGCTAATAATTAGAGCGGTCCCCCGGCAGGACAATATTTAATCAAAAAATTTCATACGTACTTACGTAGGGTCATAATTTCAAGGTTATTTTTTTCTTTTTATAGGGTTTCACGTAGTCGGGGGTTTTTTAAATTTTTAATTTAATTTTTTAGGTCCAATTCTGTCAAAGTCAAAGTCAAATCATTTACTTATTTCAAATAGGCACTTAAAAGGCACTTTAGACTGATGTTGAGGCCACGTCGGTCCGGAACCTGCTTCACATAATATTACATAACGTCATGGTACTGTAGAGGTACCCTGACCAGTTGTAGCATGCAACCTCCGCGAGTCCGTTATAAGCAGATGGCACAAAGAGAAATGTTTGAAAAAAATGGGAAATTTAGGCGGACGACTTACAAGACAGTATACTCGCACATACGAACAGTGCAAGTTAAATAAAAGCTTGTAAAAATCCAAAAATGTTTGGCCCAAAATTCAGCTGCGCGATCTCCGCTCACTGACGCAGTCATAAGATCCTCCAGTGCATAGATGAGAGAACCGTTTATAGGTATAATTATGAAATTTATTCGTCAAACCTTCGTTTAAATTTACTCATTCTAGTACCGTGAGGTCGCAGAGAGCTCGCACCTCACAGTACACCCACGTTCTCTTCAGTCATGTGTATAACCAAGTAACCTGCTTCACTAACATCCATCATCTTTTTCACTTCGTGTCTTTTCGAAGTTTAAACAGTCACAAATAATAAATAGTAAGTAAGTGCCTCGTCCTGCCGGTGAGCGCTCTATCTGTTGTAAATCAATTGAGACGGCACTCAGCTTATCCCTACTGACTATAGCGCCTCAATAGTACTTTACTTAATCAGTTCGAACGTAGCGACGTTCCGAGAATCTTAAATCTCTACTTGGATGTACTGTCAGAGAATTAGATTGCTTAGCAAATTGAGTAACAACTCACATTGTCAACACAACTACCATTCTTTATCAGTTGTATAAAATGGACGTAGGGCGGCTTGCCGTGGTGTGTTCCTCTGATAAGCAATACATTTCCCTCACTGGATGAATCGAGTTCATTATTAAAACTCACATAAATATGTGTTTTATAACACTGTTGAACTTGTTAATGAAATCTTAACACGTGTAAGAAAGAAGGGGTTTATCAGATTTCTAAGTTTCAATCAATAGGGGAATAAGAGCACTTAGCGCGACCTGAGGATTGAACCGAGGACCCCACTCCAGCAGTCTACCAGTGAAGCAGGCATGTTATCAAGAACACTTAGCGCGACCTGAGGATTGAACCGAGGACCCCACTCCAGCAGTCTACCAGTGAAGCAGTTGAGGCAGTTGAAATGTTTCCACATCAGCTGTGATGCCATACTATGATTTGCAACAAAAAAATAATAATCAGGTACTCCTAAGGGATCATTTGATTATTTTTTATGATAAGTCATAGGTACCTAGTCGAATTATTCAAGAACAACATAACAGCAGTACAAACAACATTACAGCAGTACAAACATTTGGATCACTAGAACTTTAAAACATAATGTGGTGTGTCACAAGAAAGTTCGAGATGTTGTTAAATATTGTGTAGTAACATCTCGAATTGTAAGCAGTTTTGTTATTGGATCCAGCTGTCTGACAAATAAATAAATTGTTATTATAATATTATTATTATATTTAGATAGTACAGCAGTGATGGTCCAGTGATATCGGCCACGACTTACGAGTAGGTAGGTTCGGACTCAGGCAGGCAACTTTGTGTATTTAATTTCATCACCACTGCTCTCAAAACGATAAAGGAAAAAATCGTGAGGAAACCAGCATGTCTTAGGACCAAAACTTCGAAGACATGTGATATCCACTAACCCGCTCTGGACCCGCGTGGTGGAATACGGCCCACTCCCTCTCACAGGGAGGAGGCCTGTGTCCCAATGGGAACATTACCTATAGGTTGACTGATAATGCAAACCAACCTGCACAGTGCAGATGTGATCTTATATTCTCGGTAAAGGTAAAGTTAAAGTTTAAAATAGTAGCGGTCCCCCGACAGGACAATATTTAATCAAAAAATTTCATACGTACTTACGTAGGGTCATAATTTCAAGGTTATTTTTTTCATTTTATAGGGTTTCACGTAGTCGGGGTTTTTTTAACCCCCGACGCAAAAACGACGGGGTGTTATAAGTTGGACGTGTCTGTGTGTGTGTGTGTGTGTATGTCTGTCTGTGGCATCGTAGCTCCCGAACGGATGAACCGATTTTAATTTTGTTTCTTTTGTTTGAAAGGTGAATTTGTCGGGAGTGTTCTTAGCTATGTTTGATGAAAATCGGTCCAAGATGGCCGCCGCTACAAAATGGCGGATTATATATTTTTTCACAACTCCCTCAATATGGATATCAAATGAAAGGGCTTGACTAGTAGAATACTATACACTATGATAAATTTCAAATCCACGATGGCCGCCACCACAAAACGGCAAATTACATTGTTTTTTTCACAACTCCCTCAATATGGGTATCAAATGAAAGGGCTTGACTAGTAGAATACTATACACTATGACAAATTTCAAATCCAAGATGGCCACCACCACAAAATGGCGAATTACAAAAAACCTGATTAAATACCAAATTACCTAAATCTTAAAACGCAAGAAAATAAATAATAAGGAGTCCCTACAAAAAGCATGAAATAAAAAATTAAATTAAAAATTTAAAAAACCCCCGACTACGTGAAACTCTATAAAAAGAAAAAAATAACCTTGAAATTATGACCCTACGTAAGTACGTATGAAATTTTTTGATTAAATATTGTCCTGTCGGGGGACCGCTACTATTTTAAACTTTAACAGAACGTTAGGGTAATAATTAGAGCGGAACCCTGACGGGACAATATTTAATCAAAAAATTTCATACGTACTTACGTAGGGTCATAATTTCAAGGTTATTTTTTTCTTTTTATAGGGTTTCACGTAGTCGGGGGTTTTTTAAATTGTTAATTTTTTAATTTTTAATTTAATTTTTTATTTCATGCTTCTTGTAGGGACTCCTTATTATTTCTTTTCTTTTATTTTCTTGCGTTTTAAGATTCAGGTAATTTGGTATTTATTCAGGTTTTTTGTAATTCGCCATTTTGTGGTGGTGGCCATCTTGGATTTGAAATTTGTCATAGATTCTACTAGTCAAACCCTTTCATTTGCTACCCATATTGAGGGAGTTGTGAAAAAATACGTAATCCGCCATTTTGTAGCGGCGGCCATCTTGGACCGATTTTCATCAAACATAGCTAAGAACACTCTCGACAAATTCACCTTTCAAACAAAAAAAACAAAATTAAAATCGGTTCATCCGTTCGGGAGCTACGATGCCACAGCCAGACATACACCCCCCCCCACACACACACACACACACAGACACGTCAAACTTATAACACCCCGTCGTTTTTGCGTCGGGGGTTAAAAAAGATGTTGAGCGATTCAGTCATGGAAACGCTAGTGCTAATAGTTGCGCTAGCTAAGAAAAAACAACGTAAACGGAAATGGGTGCATGAAATAATTCAAAAACGTGCTCGCGTCCCGCCACGCTGCCGCGCTGTATTCCCTGTATTCCCGCTCGGCGCGGCGGCGGCGGGGCGCGACGGTTACCGTCGTCGTGTCGAGCGAGGCGGCTCTGTGTGGCGTCGTCCGTAATATCTAGTACATTACAATTGGGCCCCAAATCTGCTAATTTCAATGACATGTCCCACTATTACGATTCAATCGAGAGTCAATTATAATTTATTTTAAATAAAGGTTTTTTTTTCATTTCTGTGATTGAATTACGACTCATAGTAAATATATTGTCTATAATGAAATGCCTTCTCGATAGAATAAGACCAAATGTTGTAAAAAACACTACTTATAATACGGGGACTGTGTTGCCAAAGTAAAAAATTGTTGCTGTCACGGAAATGTCTCTTTCAATTCAACCAACTTGTCAAAATATAAAGTGACTGTTGATTGTGTTTTAAATTTTTCTATATAGTACTTGTAAAAAGTTTTTAAAAGTTAAAAACGAGTATTTGCAAAATGACAAATTAAATAAGTAAGTACTTAAAATCTTTGTTAAAGTTAATTCAAATTCGTTGACTGCAATTATTTAATATTTCAATTTGATACTACAAAAATTGTATTTACTTAAAATAGAATAGTTACCTATTCAATACTTAGATAATTTATATCTAAGCACCACCTCATTGTAGCTCGGGATTTGCGACGTTGCCGAGCCAATTCTAATATCGCTGTCGTCGAAGGCGATCATTAGAATTGGTTAAAGCCAAAATACGCCAACGTAAACTTGGTGATGGCCTCATTATTATTTTAAATTAAAACAATTATAAAACAATTCAAACGCTACGCGTGACGATATAGTTGTTGAATTGTACTTCAATGGTAAGATTGTCATTGAGAGACGATTCACATAAATGTCAAATAACGAGCGGACTACCAATAATTGTAACATCGAGACACAACTGTGACACGATTGAAGAGCAAAATAGCAAATTGTTCAATGGCGATTGAGTGGCAGTTCGATGATATGTCAATAATAATAATAATAATAATGCCAGACTATTCAATCGAGATGCAAATGAGATTCAATTGAAGCATTTGTAAATTAGCAGACTTGGGACCCTGCTCAGCGTCGCGTCGCCGCCCCGTCCCGCCGCGCCCCGCCGCGCCCCGCCGCGCCCCGCCGCGCCCCGCCCGCTGTGTGAGACCTAAGCACGATGGTAACGGGTTTTGTCTCCACCTAGCTCTCCTTTCGGCTCTGGTTCTAGGAAACTCGAATTATTGACTGTAAGAGATTATTATATACTACACAGAAAATGAACTGATTTGCTCGAAACGTAATACAACTGAAGTAGTTCTGAGAATGTCTCGTTCGGTTTTCGTTATTAGATTGTTTATCTACTTCTTCTGACACCGAGCTAATGAAACCTTTTCTCTGAATTCACCGTGCGATGACGGCCGTGAAAGGGGGTTAAATAGATAAGTAGTAGTTTAAGGCCCCGACGCAAAAACGACGGGGTGTTATAAGTTTGACGTGTCTGTGTGTGGGCGGATTACGTATTTTTTCACAACTCCCTCAATATGGGTATCAAATGAAAGGGCTTGACTAGTAGAATACGATACACTATGATAAATTTCAAATCCAAGATCCACAAAATGGTGAATTACATTTTTTTTTTCACAACTCCCTCAATATGGGTTTCAAATGAAAGGGCTTGACTAGTAGAATACTATAGACATGACAAATTTCAAATCCAAGATGGCCACCACCACAAAATGGCGCATTACAAAAAACCTGATTAAATACCAAATTACCAGAATCTTAAAACACAAGAAAATAAAAGAAAAGAAATGATAAGGATTCCCTACAAAAAGCATAAAATAAAAAATTAAATAAAAAAAATTAAAAAACCCCCGACTACGTGAAACCCTGTAAAAAGAAAACAAATAACCTTGAAATTATGACCCTACGTAAGTACGTATGAAATGTTTTGATTAAATATTGTCCTGTCGGGGGACCGCAACTATTTTAAACTTTAACAGAACGTTAGGCTAATAATTAGAGCGGTCCCCCGACGGGACAACATTGAATCAAAAAAAATTAAATTTTATCAAATAATCTTACGTAGGGTCATAATTTCAAGGTTATTTTTTTCTTTTTATAGGGTTTCACGTAGTCGGAGTTTTTTGAAATTTTTAATTTAATTTTTTTCAAAGCGTACGGCCATGTGTTCGGATTACAGACAGAGAACAAACGTGTTGTCTCTGGTCCCTGGCCCTGACATCAAGCAATGGACAACCTTTTTGTATGCTTGAGTACCTACGAGGCTTTTGACTACGTTGTATGTGTATATTTACCGCCTTTTTTTATTTGTAATGTGCGTTTTGTTTGTGCAGAATAAACAATTTTTCTTTCTTTTAGGACGGTGGTATAAGAAGGTTGCATGTAAAGTCGGGGAAATTGTTTCGCAAATTGAGTACCAACTTAAACAGTATGTATATTAAAATTACAAGTGCTATTCATTGACAGTAGTATGAAAGGGCTACAACACGCCAAATTGACATGGAGTCCTTTTGCTTAACGATTATTTTCCCCGGCCCTGATCCCTTACAAGCCGTCTGTGCGTAGGTACATTGCGTTGTTCCCGTTTCGCAGAAGCAGCGAGTTCGTCCGCTCCGATTGCACGCACCACTGACTCTTCACGCACCCTCACTGAAATTAATTTTATTAAAACCCCTTCTTTGTAAGCTGAAATCGACCGTATCGATGGGACAATACGTTCCACTCTACACTGTACCACGATGCCCCGAGGCTGTCCTATCGATGCAAAGTCAAAGTGGAACGATGAAATGAAACTCTTCAATATTTTTATATCATTTATTTTATCCGGTATACGATTTCCATAAACACATGGCGATGAATATATGGATTCTGTACATTCAATATCAAAGTAAACAATAAAATGTATATAATAAAATGTAAATATATATTATGATCTATTAAATTATGTTGGCACCGAGATGCGACACAGCAGTATCGAATGGACGCTAAGTACGAAACTGAGGGGGACGCGGCCGCGCCCGCGCCGTGCTGGCTCTCGTGACCACCGCGGCACGGTGCTCGCATGGTTGCAGAGCAGCCGACCGTATCGACAGGTAGTTGGCGAACAAAATTGTTTATGGATTTGGGTTACGAGACTCATACACACTCTACGTACTGATAGAATTCGTAATCTTCAGTCATAACTTGTAACGTTAGTCCATTGAATGACACTATCCGGTTGTATATGCGACACTATTGAAAAAGACTGTCACGCACATTACTGACAGAGCTCACAGAGCGTCTTCACGCTCTACAAAGACGAACAGTTGGGACTTATTATTAGAATAGTTTATTTTCTTTATTTTTCGCTCTGGACGTTTTTAACGTGCGCGTCTTTCTACATTGTTCTCGCAATATGCACCTTTAATTTCAACATGGATGATGTACCCAATATGTTGTAACAATATTTTGATTAAACCCCAAAACCCTGAAAATGAATTTGTACGCCGGAAACGGCAGAATATTATGAACTTTTAAAAGTATGTAACAACTCTGTAACAATATTCTGACAAATAAATGGACTATCTATCTATCTAAAAGGTGTATCCAAGGAGAATCTTGTTCATTCTTCTAAAAAAAAAAAAATAATTACGACGGCTGACAATTTAAAAGTGCGTGTAAATTGTTTATTTGATATATAGACTTTTGAGACTGAGTTTGAACTTTTCTTAAAAGTTGATGTGCTATAATTTATGACCGGGTACTATGAGTGTGTGATCGGTAGAGCAGTGGCGGGCGCGGCCAGTAGACACGAGGTGCGGGGGTCGCGGAGCGAACTACCGGCTGAGAGACACCCGACGAACAAAGGGACAGTCACACAACATGGCCGCAGTGGTACAACGTTCACAAAGTGGTCACAGTTTACCAAAGTAGACTGGAAGTAACAGATTACCCACGTGGCATAAACTGTCACGAAGCAACCAAAGTTACTAAACGATCTAAAGTAGCTGCCGCTGGCCAAAGCGGTCAAATTGATACAAGGTACCCATAATGAACCTCAAATGTCTCAAAAAATCAAAGAGGCCATAATGTACCAATGAGACAGTTTGCCTCACGGGCTCATGGCCGTAAGGGACGACAAGGGACAGAGAGAGGAAGTGCAAAAGGATGAGGAGACAGAACGTCCAAGAGTGACGACAGATGACGACCTACTAGAATCATACAGCATGATACCACAGAGTGACACGGTACAGAGCGCTCACTGCTAACAACGAGTATTGCGGATTAACTAGAGCATGTAGCGAATGAAGAATGAATACTAATGTACAGTCAGGTGCAATATCGATTAGTAGATTGACACCACGCGCCGTGTTACAACCTTAAAGAACGACGATTAGAAAACGACTAAAGAGGTTGATAGTCTCTTTATTAATCAATCTGTTTCCTGACTGTACATATAAGACCCCCAATTGTTGGGAAATATTATAATTATTAACGAAGTATAAAATATAAGTATTAAATATTGTTTTGTACACGATTCAGTTCTAGTTAGTTCACTCTGTTTCAGTGTTTCATCTCTCATTATTAAAGTGAGCACTCTGTACCATCTGACTCTGCCAGCGAGCTAGACACGACATAAATGGCGGGAGCGGGACACGAAGGTTCTACGTAGCTCCTTAACTAACTACATCGAATTCCGCATGGACGGATCATTATATCATCATCCAGGTACGAACGAAACAACGATTTTTTTGTTTTAGGCGCTATGAGAATCTAGCGGACGATATGCAGCGGAATACTCTGGATTGCGGATACTGAACTGTCTGGTCAACGATACAAAAGATAGTGATACTTACAAAACTATGCAGATAATTGTATACTCGTATAAACATTTACAGAGGGAATGTTACAGTTTTTTTTATGAGGCTGCACTTGACCTTCTTTGCACCTGGTCGTAAGCGATACATTAGCCTACGGTGGAGTGCGTTCCTACTCAGACTTCTTTTAAAGGTTACTGATGCGGTTTGCGTTACATCATTTTATGATTCAGTTTTACGGTGAGTCCACTACTTATCATCCGCTAGAAGTCCATAGCGCCATTATATTAATTAGAATTATATTTTTTTTTTCCAAACTCATTGTCCAATTGACGATAAACGCTCAGACATACAAAAATACATCTCGCTACAGCTAATAAACTAACGATACTGGTTACTTGATTAAATTCTCTGCGACACACGGACAAGTCGGTCATCTTGCTGACTTCGTGACAGACGGACGGTGCGGTCCGCGACGCGCCCGCGCCTCTTTATCACAATCTTAACAACGACTACTATATCTTTATACTCAGTGTGAGATGAGGGATGACTTTGCTCATATTAAAAACACGATTGGTTTGCAATAGAACTAGACAACAACAAGAATGTGGATACAAAACGGATGCGGACAATCAATGGACAAACGCAAATTAAAAAAAAACTTGTGTTTACTTTGTGCTGTGTTTAGTAGTTATTGATATTATATTTGTGAGCGAAATGGTCTAAGCGCTGCTGATACCGAGCCCATTGTTAACTACTCCGTAGATCACGGAGCAGCTAAGCAATGCATTAGCTCAACATTTGGAACAACAAAGTCATCTCACATGAAGCACACACACAAACATTGGCTACACATAGAGACAGCGTCGAGTATCAGAGGAAACAGAACGATACTAAACACAATCTAACGAACCTAACCAACAACCGACACCAACGCCGAACATTTGATCAAAACCCCTTACACTACGAGATTGTTGCAAAAATTGTGGTAGCAAATATTATTAGTATCTTGTCCATACAAAAAACGTCCGATCTAAACGAACGACTAAAATTGACATCGAAATTTACATGATTCAGTTTAAGCTATGATACATAGTATTTATACTTTAAGAATTTGACATCTATATAAAATATATTATAGTTATATGCTAGCCTGGTGGCGGCCGCGGTGGCGCCCGAGACAAACTCTCGCGATATTTTATATTATTGCTTTACATTGCTGCACTCGACCGAGGGGACCTCGTCGCTCGGCGGCGCACTACGCACTACGACAGGTTTGTTTTTAATGGTTCAACTCTTGTAGTAACCAAGTAGATATTAATAAAATATTTGATAACATATTTTCAGGATCAAAAGCATCTGTAATTTATAAAAAGACAGAGAACTAGTCGGACGACCAGTCGTACGATTAGTCGCAGTGCGCATTGAGCCCTAGATATCTGTCGATGGACCACTCTGACGTCACAGCCGCCGCCGCGTATTGCTCTCACTTACTTACATTAACTTTATAATCTCATATCATTTGGTGTTCACATTGCACTAATAATTCACATTCCATTAAAATACGAACATAACGTAATAATCGACCATATATGTATAATAATCAATATAAGAAAAATCTATGTTAAATATTAAAATATCAACAATTTGGCACATTTGATTCCTGTTTATAAATTACGTTAGAAAATAAGAGGATACAGGAAGGTGGAGAGAAGAGATAACTCAAGGGATAATATAAGGATTAGGCCGCACACACGCTCGCTGAGGCAAGAAGGAAGTAGTATCTGATACCAACGAGAGAGGTACGAGGGAAGAAGAGCGGGCAGCAGAGACAACGAACAAGACCACGCACGTCGAAACCAAAGTCACTTTCAACTAATTGTTTACCAAACATATGGAACTGCTGATGATTATAACAACTGTGACAAACTGCTACAAAATACAATCACAGGTCACCAACGAAAACCCGAGCCCCATGTAACAGACATTATTGTAACTGACGAGATTAACATCAAACATTTTGTTCTTTATAATAATGTTTGTGGGAAACTGCTAAAAGTGACGTTGTCAACGTTTGCATTGTAGAAGAAGATAAAACAGTAGTTGCTTCAGCGAACGTGTCAGTAGATACATACGAGTATAGACACGCTAGAGTAACCAATAATGACGTAATACAGTAGGTAGCTACGAAGACTAGAGTAGGAGATAGACTGACAAGTCAGCTCGTCTTGGACGAGTAACAACACATTCGCGAGAATGCTACAGTTTGTGGACAGCGAGCGTAAACTTTCACTTAACAGTGTGGCGCACCACAGTACAGCTTTGGACACTATGATGACGTCACAATCACTTTTCTTGCTTCGAGGACACTCTTTTTGATTTTGGACGAAATTGACTTCACGTTCACTTTGTATTCTCACTACACTATGTCGGATACTAAATTCTTGCTCCGCATTTCGGACTCCATAGTGACGACTGTTTGTCCAATTTCTTCCATAGCAGTGGCGTTCCTCTCACCATCATCAAGACTAGAAGACTGATGTCTCCGGTCTTTTGCTATCGCTGACTTCACTTCGCAAGTCCCGGCAGCCTCGAGACGATCGGTACCATCAGGACGAAAACAACAGCTGGAGTGACTGCAGCGGCTTTATTATGAAGGGCGCGGACGGTGTGCCGTGCGGGCGCGGGGGAGGGGTGGGCGGTTCTGCGCGGGAACACGGCGACGGCCCCGCTGTGGCCCGCCGCGGCCACGCACCACACCTCGTCGGGCTCGGCCACGTGCAGCACGGCGCGCCAGCAGTGCTGCGCCAGGTCGGGCGCCAGCGTGGCGGGCGCCGTGCCGCCCGCGCGCACCCACAGCACGCGCACGTCGCGGCCGCACGCGCCGCACTCGAGGCGCCAGCCGCCGCTCGCCGGCTCGGCGCTCAGAGCCGTCGCTGTGGCTCCACCTGTGTCAAGGTTACGATGGATTCTGGCTGCAATAGCCGTTATGTCAGAGACCGAAGACGACATTCACATGGGTACTGACTGTAATTGACATTTTATTCTTATAATAGACAGCTTCGCGGCGTCTATGAAAATAAGAAAGTATTATCTGATTCTCATATTAAATTAAGTAATGATTCGGTCGATGACGTTGCACGCTTGCTCGAAGTAACCTATTCAATCAAGAGTTGAAGACTTCCAAGTCTATACTACCGACACCTGGGTTCGAAAGCAAATATTTACTCACCAGTAACTTTAAGCGTGACTCTCTTGAGCTCTCTCAGTCGCATGAGGTCTGGCGCGCGCGCACCCACGCAGCGATACTCGCCTCCTTCTTGGTATAACGCGTCTTTTATACCTGTGGTAGGAGAATCAATGTTATTGGTGAGACTGTAGAGGCTCTTATGCTATGTAGTGAATTTTACTTCAGAATTTACCCAAGACACCGTGAGCATGATGCGAGCCGGCCGGTGCCCAGGACTCGCTGGAGTTGCCCACGACGCGGCGCCACCAGCACCCCACACTCCCTGTACACACACCAAGATACGTGAGCATACGCAACAATAGAATAACGATAGAACTGAACAGGTCAGACATAAAATGCACAGTCAGAGAAATTTGTTGATTAGCAAATAAAACCACTACATCAATTTGCCGTGATGTAGCCATTTCATGCGGCTAAACAGAAATAAAAGTTGTAGCAGTGGAAATAAAGTATGTTAATAGTCGATTTGCTTCAATTACCTATGTTAACTGAATTTTTTACTTGCGTAGGAACATGGAATATTGAAAATGAAGTGCTCAATAAAAAGTTATTAAAATGTTTGTCCTACCTGTATTCCTTAAGCCGGATAGTCTTACCTTTAGGACAGTGTAGCTGCACGTTCCCTCCAAGAGGTACTTCCACCTTCTGATGATCTGGTTCTTCGGCCTCGCTCTCCGCTTCTGTCACTGTCTCCGTGTTTTCTTCGGGAGCTTATAGGAAGTGACTTGTTTTGTTAATAGGAGTCAACATTTGTGCTGATAGTAACCATAACATAATTATAGGAGAAGTTTCAAATACTGAGATCAAGGAGGTATTAAAAATACCTCCTTGATCTCAGTATTTGAAACTATACAGTATTCTAAACTTCTAAACTATTAAATAGTTTTTTAACAAAACAGATTATGATGATGATTACCCGGGAAACACAAAACACAAAATTAATAAAATAAAAAATAATGTTTCAGACAACAATAGTGTGTGCCTCACGGTTGCTCCAAAAGGTTCATTTAATGTTCATCAAGAGCAGGCAGAACTTCACATACAGACAGAGAATAAATAAACAAATCTAATAATGACTTAAGAGCAAAACTCACACATAACATTAAGGTAGTATCCAATAGATGAATACTCGGTATCAAGCCAGGTGGCCCGACAGCGGTACCAGCCCGCGTGGGACCCGCGCAGCGCCGCCCAGCGCAACGTGGCCGAGCCGCGCGCCGTCTCGTCGCCAGCTTCCAGCGGTGGCGGGGAACTGACAGATATATTGATATTGACTGATACACACACAAGCTAAATTATTCACGATCGAAGAATAACCATTGGCAAGTTATTACAATATAACTGTTATCTCAGTGAGGTAAGGTATAAATAAGAATGATTGCGACGAGCGTTTTGTCAAACTCATGGCTCATTCTAACTTTATACTTGTTACCATTGTAACTCTTACCTCAATAGTTAAGAGTTACATTGCAATAACGTATTAGTGGCTTTTTGATAGTGAATGTCCTGCTTTATAAATCATTCAAAGGAAATGTATTATGGTATCTACTACCGGGATACAATTAAAACTATCCTATGTTAGGACATAGAATATTTTTTCCCGGTCATGTCTACCTATGTGCCAAATTTCTTAGAAATCTGTTCAGCCGTTGAGGCGTGAAAAGGTAACAGATAGACTGAGCTACTTTCGCGTTTAAAATATTGGTATGGATACGAATAGTCACAACTGGATGGATGGACATATTATAGAGCGCCCTGATTGCAGAACACGCATTGCCGTACTCTTACTGACGAGCAGACGAATGTTTCAAATAAATACACAATCAATTAGAACACCAAAATACAACTTTTTTCAAAAATATTCTCAGTTCAGATAAAATGCCAGACAACTACTTAGCTTGTCGCTGGTTTTCATCTGGATATTAAAACACAAACAATAATGAAGCAATGGATTTTTTCGCATTGTTTTTGTTAGACTGAAAGGGATTCCAGCTGAACTACGTTATTATAGTTAACAATACCTACATCTCTCCTCTCGTGAAATTCTAATTAGCATTACTCCCGCAAATGATGCCGTTTCAAATGGATTCAGGTCAATCGGTCAAGCCGCTGTAATCCACTGTGTGTTCAAGCGCATTTAGTCGGCTTCGGTGACCTCTGTTAGCTTACTGAAATACTGATACATTGTTTGTAGTGAGGGGTTACATCCGTCTTATATAAAATCAACAACCACAATACTCGGAAAGTTTATTTTCTTATTCAAGCATTTCCTGAATCCTTATTTTCCGGTTCGTCATACATTCCACATCAGTAGTCAGCACACGTATTTACATACAAAAACATCCACCCCAACAAACTTTAATTGACTCAGTATTCAAAACATTACGGACTTCCTAACAACAACAACGAAAAAACAACTTTTATTAAACAAACAACGTAAACGGGCTTAAATAACTAACACGTAACGTCCGTATTCTGTTTTACGGCACTAGACGACGTTGTGGTGCGCGAAGGTCGATGCTAACAAAAGGGACCCCGGGGCGAGGGACACAGGGAATAGAGACGCGACGGATAAAAGTGGAGTGTCAGCGCTCTTTGTGTCGGATTGTTTAGTTCACTTACGACAACTTATCATCCACCCGACGGACGCGTTACTTTTGCTCACATTGTACATAAATTATGTCGGAGAATTCCTTTAGCAGAGGGACTTTTATTTTGGGGTTTTCGTTCTCTGTTGACACCTTATTAAAACAAGATTAAAGAGAGTAAGAGATGTTATAGAACAACAACTGCAATTTTATCTTTTAAACCTGTAAAAAGAAATAGTATTCGATGCTTTTAGACTTCTATCAATCTTTGCTTTTATTTAGTAACCGGTGTAAAGTGATGCATGCCTCAATCAAAGCACTATCATGAGTCCGCCATCATCATATTTAGGTACTAACCGGTGTAAAGTGATGCATGCCTCAATCAAAGCGCTATCATGAGTCCGCCATCATCATATTTATGTAGTAACCGGTGTAAAGTGATGCATGCCTCAATCAAAGCGCTATCATGAGTCCGCCATCATCATAATTATTTAAGTAGTAACCGGTGTTAAGTGATGCATGCCTCAATCGAAGCGCTATCATGAGTCCGCCATCATCACATTTAAGTAGTAACCGGTGTAAAGTGATGCATGCCTCAATCAAAGCGCTATCATGAGTCCGCCATCATCATCATCGTGATTTTGCCTTGTTCCACCCACTGCTGAGTATTAGGCCTTCTCCCTTTTATGGTATGCTTCTCTACAGTGCTGTTCTGTAATGAAGTGAGTTTGAAGTGAACTGCTAATCCCTAGCATTTGGTGGGACGACCGTTCACTCAATCTCACTTCACCTATGTTTTCACGGTGAAATTTTTGCAGATTAGCGCTGCCGGGAAGGATAGCATAGCGCAAAACAGAGCATGGTCTGGCGAGTCTCATTTAGGTCGTACCTGGTAGGATTGGCATCGTCTCGCAGCCACCAGGCCCTAGCTGGTGGGTTGGCGTCGACGTCGCAGCGCAGCGCCGCCGCGCCGCCGGCCGACAGCGATACGCCGAACCCCGGCCAACGCGAGATCACGAACGATGGAGGATCTAGGATCGATCGAGTACGAATCAGATTTATATAATTTTATGTCTGTCGGTATAATTTAAATATTTCTGCCATGAGAAATTTATATTCTTGACATTTACATTCGAAATTGTGACTAAATAAATACTACCTATTTGTTTTAATTTATTGACATTATGATTATTATTAACTTTTAGTGTTAAGCATCAAATTATGTCTATTGTTCTATTGACTTTATTTTTTAATTTTGTTAATGTGACATTCGATAACCTTACAGCTTAATGAGCTTATTTTAAAACCCAACTTCCTCATAAAGTTACTGTTACTATTGGCGTCAATCTGGTTGTTACTATTGGCGTAAATCTGGTTGTTACTATTGGCGTCAATCTGGTTGTTACTATTGGCGTCAATCTGGTTGTTACTATTGGCGTCAATCTGGTTGTTACTATTGGCTTCAATCAGGTTGTTACTATTGGCGTCAATCTGGTTGTTACTATTGGCGTCAATCTGGTTGTTACTATTGGCGTCAATCTGGTTGTTACTATTGGCGTCAATCTGGTTGTTACTATTGGCGTCAATCTGGTTGTTACTATTGGCGTCAATCTGGTTGTTACTATTGGCGTCAATCATCCCACTGCTGGGCAAAGGCCTCATAAAGTAGTTTTACTTTTCTCACGTATTTCTAAGTTTACATGAACACGATGATAAGTAAAAGAAAAAACTAAAATTTTCAATTACAAATACTTAAACCTAAACACACACGCAGCCGAAGAAAATGATAATACAACATGTCAAAACCATCGAATAGTAAACACAGAGATACGCAGACATGATGCCACATTACGGAGCGATATATTTGGCGCGCTACGCTCACACTCTCCCACGGGAGCGATCCGAGCGGACGGAGCGAAGTGAGCAAAACGTAGGTACTTGAACGTCATAGCTCGCATAATCATAATCGCTAATATTTGAGTTGCACGCCAACTTTAACAGCATTTACATAGATTTTCATATTATAAAGGCCCAACTATGGACCCAATATTGAATATTATTATCTGCGTTGTGTATGTTGTGCACACACGGCTCTCCACTCTCGGGCATCGAACACAAATAACCGCGTAATGTTGGTAAAGTTTATCTGTGTTACTGTGTTGTAATAGCTAAGTCAATATTATATAGGGTGGTACTTTAGTTTGTAATAATAAGACAGACAGATATTATTGTCTTCAAAATAATTCAGATATTCCTGTGACAAATTGATCAAAATAATTTGGAACACAAAACAATAATTAACAGCATATTTAAGAGATGACAGAGGACATATGAATGTTAAATTAGTAATGATTATTAAAACAAGTAGATCACTTTATGCACTTTCATTTCGTTATTGGTATGTACAATATGAGCTACACGCACTGAACAATAATACGTAAATAAACAATTTAAGTTTCTCAGCACAACATTCAAATCCTTGTAAAATTACACACGAATTCTCAAAACTATCACTAAAACAAAGAGGAGGAACGGAAAGTATTTTAGATCAGACGGCATAATTAGCCATAGGTGGCTTTTATTGCGTCTATTAACATCGCAGCAGACAGCACTAGGACTCAAAACTATGCGCTTGTGGTGAACCGCTTGGAGCTTGCCAAAGGGCGTAATTGTTGAAGAGTTTTTGGTTTTACTCAAATATGTTTGAAATAAGTTTAAATCGATTGGATATAAACACAGAGTCAACAGTAAATGGAGTGTTCAAGTAAAATAAACTGAATGTTATGTACATACGTACAGTCAACCTGAAAAAGATGATTTACTTAAACTGTTTTCAGTCTTTGTTCCCGTTGTAACAATGTTTGTACATTGTATGTATTGTACAATGTTTGTATTTTTATATACATTATAATTGTCAAACTACTAGTAAAATAATACAATGAATAGTAGTGTAATTATACATTGTGTAATTTGTGCGGTATGTGTACAATAAAATAAATCCTTGCCCATGTATGTGTCTTTTTGAGGCTGACCGCGTGTGATATTCCAAGTTATTGTTAACGAAGTGCTGTACCTACTATTATAAAAAAAATCATCACTCACATGTGACGTGTATCTCTAGCTTGGCAGCCATGACGTGCGCGGCCGCGGCGGGCGTGGGCTGCAGCGGCGCGGGCGGCGCGGAGGGCGCGGGCGTGCGCTGGCGCGCGTCGCACTGCAGCGTGGCGTTGTGCAGCTCGCGCGCCGCCGTCACCACCGCGTGTGACACCGACACGCCTTCTGTACCCAACCATACAACTTATCATCGTCAGCTTGGCCATGTAGCAGTCAACTCCTGGATATGTAGGCATATGCCTTTCCATTCGCATCCCATTTAAGCATCTGTCTCACCGCCTACTTGGGAGGGACTATTTTGTCGCTCAAGAAACGCACAATAGTTGCAGGTCCCGTGTTCGTAAAATAGATACAATGTATCTATACTCTAGACTTTTGTTCAATTACGTCCCAAATTAAAACAGAATTAGTAACAAAGTTGATCAGATAGCTAGGTACTGAATAATGTGTGCAATGGGTTCACCTACCGATGGAGTAGTTGGTGTGATGTATCCTGAGGTAGGGGCGGTGGTCGAGCGCCGGCTCCAGCGCCAGCAGACGCCACGACAGCTCGGGAGGGGGGACACCGCCTGCACGCACGCAATGTTTTAATGCACTGTACCGTGACACAGGTGAGTAGTGCATACATGGAGTGCTAGTCTAGACTAGTGTGTGAGCTTGAACTGTAACGCTTACTATACTGCATGTAATTGGCTTTAACGCCTTCAAAGTGGCAACACAGACAATTAATTATTTTCTAACTGAACAAACAGCTGTGCTACCTACTGGGAGTTTTTTGCGCCACTTCTTCTTCCCAACTAAAGCACTAGGAAATGGTGAAGGGCGGGCGTTATAAGGGACTATCTTATGTCATATTGACGTTTGAAAAGTGCTGATTCTCAGCCTAATTTCGACTTTTGATTTTAATTTTGAATATTTTTAGTGAATTTATGTGACAAAATTTGGCAGCACTGGTTGTTTATTATTAGTCAAAACTTAGTTTAAAACTTTCTCTGGATTAAAATGTTGTAAATCTGCAGTTCTTGGGCTTTTCTGATTTGACGCCACTATACCTATCCCTAAAGAAATACACGTTACTCTCGAAGACAATGAAATGAAAATGAGATGGGTATGTTCAAAATCTTCCTTTCAACAATTTCATGTTCAAGATCTTCCTTTCAATAATTTCATGTTCAAGATCTTCCTTTCAACAATTTCATGTTCAAGATCTTCCTTTCAACAATTTTATGGAAAAGTAAACAATCCATATTTTATTTACCTTCAGCGACGCAGCGTACTTCTAGCTCAGTCTTGTCTCTGACGGGCACCCAGGTGTTGCCAGCGTCCAGGCGCCGTCCATCCACCGCCAGGTACACAGACCGCACCGGCTCTACGTACACAAACCGTGGTTAGTGCTTATCCTTCGTAAATAAATGCTAGGTTTAGTTAGGTTAAATGACACCCAATGCACTGCAGCTTTAATTGAATAAAGCTATATAGTTAATAGGGGATAAAGTGATGATTTACACGTGAACTCGCGCGACGTCGCGTCGCTCAATTACGCCCGTCATGTCCGGCGACGTCAAAAACTGCAAAATTGATGTCAACAGTTGTGTGTCAAGCGATATGTCTGGAGAGATGAGTCGCGTGACAGCGCTTTGTGAGAGCTCTAAATCCTCAAAACTATAATAATAAGGCCACACATTTACAAGTATGATCGTTGATTGGATCCTCACCATAAATCAGCAACTTAGTCGGCTTCCCCGACACAGTCTTCCCGTTGTGGTCGGTATAGGTGCAGCGCCACGCGGCCGCGTCGCCCCTGGTGGCGCGGCCCACCACGATGGCACCACCGTCACGCCACACCCCTTCCCCACCCACCGGCGCGCCGGCCCCGCGCGCGCTCGTCAGTTCGCCGTCCTTGTACCAGCGGACGTCGCTCGAGTTGCTGACGTCACACTCGATGCGCGCGCGCGCGTGTGCTTCTACAAGCAACTCGCGGTCGTATTTTGGCACCTGTAGGAGAGAATGGTTTACTTAATACATCACTAAAAAAAACTTTTTAAAAACAAGCTTTTATTACTTGTTAATAAAAAGAACTAATTAGTTAAAAATAACTTAAACCTGATGAGAAAACCCATTTTTTTAATAAATAAAAGCGTAAATAATTATTAGCCTAACGTTCTGTTTAAGTTTAAAATTAGTAGCGGTCCCCCGGCGGGACAACATTTAATAAAAAAATTCATACAGTACATACGTAGGGTCATAATTTCAAGGTTATTTTTTTCTTTTTATAGGGTTTCACGTTTATAATACCTTTTTGGTCTATTTGTGGCTATTTTATCAATAGTTTTTTAAAATTATTTTAGGCTTTTTACATTCATACTATTTTTATTATTATATTTTTGTGTCGGGGGTTTTTTAAATTTTTAAATACATTTTTTATTTCATGCTTTTTGGAGGGACTCCTTATTATTAATTCATTTCTTTTATTTTCTTGCGTTTTAAAATTCAGGAAATTTGGTAGTTAATCAGGTATTTTTGTAATTCGCCATTTTGTGGTGGCGGCCATCTTGGATTTGAAATTTGTCATAGTGTATAGTATTCTATTAGTCAAGCCCTTCCTTTTGATACCCATATTGAGGGAGTTGTGAAAAAATTTGTAATCCGCCATTTCGTGGCGGCGGCCATCTTGGACCGATTTTTATCAAACATAGGGAAGAACACTCCCGACCAATTCACCTTTCAAACAAAAAAAAAACAAAATCAAAATTGGTTCATCCATTCGGGAGCTACCATGCCACAGACAGACATACACACACACACCCCCACACACAGCCCCACTCACAAACACACACACATAGAGAGAGAGACACGTCAAACTTATACGTTACATCTTACTTTTTAACTTCCGTCGTTTTTGCGTCGGGGTTAAAAAGATTTTATTTATTTTATTTTATAGTGTATATTTCAAAATGTAAACTAAGCGATTTAGATCTTGTATCATTGGAGATGGACAATCGATAATGTTTTAAGGCGCTCAATAATCGTTATTTTTTTGTATTGTTTTCCTTGTTTTTGTCTAGTGCCTGTGCTTACTAACATAGTCGTAAGTTTTGCTAACAATCTTATTGAGTTTTTGTAACTTGATTAAAGAATTTTCTATTGCATTCTTATATCCACTAGTTGCGCGACCGACCGTAATCTGGTTGCACCTTGCACCACACCAAATGAGACAATATAAAGTTTCATTTCAAACATGTTCTCCTATGGTACTTACTACGATGTCTCAAGATAAGAATGAACTATGGCAGTAATGGCAGGCAGCCTGAGTCCTAACTCCTGACAAATAACAGTCCCGCTTCTAATAGAAAACGGAAATTGTTTGTACTCTTTACGAGCTTTCGCGAAGTTCATGTCAATACATTAATACTGAAATGGGAGCGAGCGGCTCTCTGTCTGTGTACTAGCGACTGTATAATGAATCGACTTGATCAAATATGTATTACATAATGTTATTAACTTATTAGAGTTCCGAACACAAACGGTGGGAACAGGACCCTATTATTAATTCGTCAGACATACGTAGAAGACAGAGAGACTATCTTCTACGTCTGTCTGTCTTCTACGTATGTCTGTTATAGTGCTGTGTGTTATTTAGGTTTCTATTGTGTTTATTACAATTTTGGTGTTTCGGAATCCTTAATACACGAATTAAACAGTTTAAGTTTAACTCACAAAAAGTCGGCAGGTGTTTTCGTAGTGCGTCGATTGCAACAGCAAAAAATTAAATTAAAAATTTAAAAAACCCCCGACTACGTGAAACCCTATAAAAAGAAAAAAATAACCTTGAAATTATGACCCTACGTAAGTACGTATGAAATTTTTTGATTAAATGTTGTCCCGTCGGGGGACCGCTCTAATTATTAGCCTAACGTTCTGTTAAAGTTTCAAATAGTAGCGGTCCCCCGACAGAACAAAATTTAATCAAAAAATTTCATACGTACTTACGTAGGGTCATAATTTCAAGGTTATTTTTTTCTTTTTATAGGGTTTCACGTAGTCGGGGGTTTTTTAAATTTTTAATTTAATTTTTTATTTCATGCTTTTTGTAGGGACTCCTTATTATTTCTTTTCTTTTCTTGCGTTTTAAGATTCAGGTAATTTGGTATTTAATCAGGTTTTTTGTAATTTGCCATTTTGTGGTGATGGCCATCTTGGATTTGAAATTTGTCATGGTGTATGGTATTCTACTATTCAAGCCCTTTCATTTGTTACCCATACTGAGGGAGTTGTGAAAAAAAAAATGTAATTTGCCATTTTGTGGTGGCGGCCATCTTGGATTTGAAATTTATTATAGTGTATAGTATTCTACTAGTCAAGCCCTTTCATTTGATACCCATATTGAGGGAGTTGTGAAAAAATATGTAATCCGCCATTTTGTAGCGGCGGCCATCTTGGACCGATTTTCATCAAACATAGCTAAGAACACTCCCGACAAATTCACCTTTCAAACAAAAAAAACAAAATTAAAATCGGTTCATCCGTTCGGGAGCTACGATGCCACAGACAGACATACACACACACACACACACACAGACACGTCAAACTTATAACACCCCGTCGTTTTTGCGTCGGGGGTTAATAAATTAAATTAATTCACATTCGTTGGGATCACAAGTCAGCAACACGAAATCACTATCAGGATGTCAAAGACATGCTTAAACAAAAAAACAAGCTAAGTGACAAAACTTCTCCAAGAAATATAAATCTAAGAAAATTAAATCTTCGAAAGAAAAACAACAGAATTAGGAAGAAAAACAACTCCAACAAATAACAAGATTAAAATTAAAACTATAACAAACAGTGCACAGCTGAGAGCGACAATCAGCGCCGATGTAAATCAGGCGCACGCAGCGGAGGGATTCGCACTAATTACGTTATAACTCCTGCTAATGAAGTCCGGCCGAGGGAAGTAAGAATAAGAAAAATAACAAGCGCACACATTACGACAACAATTTATTTACTGAAGCAGGAAATAAAGGAAACTAGGCACGTCCCGCTGAACAACTGAACCGACTGCCGTGTGCTGACGAGGCTTTATATACTGCTTTCAAATTGTTTTGATGAGGCTTTATCACTGGATTGTGGGAAAAGTGATACAGTGGCGAGAAACTCCTGAGATGGTGGCTAATAGAGATGTGTGGAAGAATAGGATATGCTGAGCCGATCACAATAAGTTGGGATAAGCGCAACAGGTTGCTAATAATCATCCTCTAAGATCACCTTACGAAACAGTAGATATGTTTTAGACTTTGTTACACTAGACACACTGGTTCGTTGAAGCGTCACATTTGTGAAGACGTCAACATATGTATCTTATAATATGACATGGTTGTAAGTCGGATAGTTTAAACGATACATAGCACGTACTTAGGCAAAGCTTATTCCTGTCACTATCGCACAGCTGTCAAACAAGATGCAAGACAGAGAGAGGAACATATAACACGGTAAACTTTATAAATCTGTCTCAGTATGGTTAAGGTTTCCCTACGTTAACTGTACAGTGTAGTATTTATTAACTTCATTCGTTGTGCAATAAGCAGACAAAAATATTTTCTCAAATTATTAGACAAAAATAGTAATTAAGGTGACGAACATATTTTAGCTGTGACTGTACCTGCTGCACGACATGCGGCTGCGGCTGGTCGTGCTGCGGCTTGCGCTGCTGTTGCGCTTGCGCGGGCCGGATGACGAACGTGTCCAGGCGCGAGGAGGCGCGCGGGCCCGGCGCGGCGCCCGCGTCTCCGATAGCGTCCCGCACCGCGCCGCGGATGTTCAGGATCGTGTCGCCTGTCTTCACGCGCCGCTCCGCTACAGTCGCCTGCTCAATCATACGATACAGTTGATCCATGTAACTTGTCCTACTTTCGCGTTTTATTTCCCAAACATATCGACAAATAAGTGTTTTTGAAAAAATTACTTTAAAACCTATACATACAGTTCAGTTTGCGCTACAACTTTAAACATGTTTGACGACTCTTCAATTCAGCTACTTAATTTACATCCACATTAAGTAGATATTTGTATAAGTAAAATTAAGGATTTTAATAGAATAAAGATTGAAGTAAGTTGCAAGAAAGGGAAGAGTTATTCGCAGTTCCAATAGTGTAAATCTATTTAAAAAGAAACTCCAGTCTCTCCTTACAGTTATGGCTTACTATTCAGTTAAGGAGTTCTTTGATGAAAACTTGTAATGCAATTAAGTTGATAAGGAATTAATTAATCAATAGCAATCCAAATTTTTATTATCCATACATTAATTACGCAGCATATATTTTAATTTACTTTAATTCAATTAATTTAAATCTTACTCTTGACATTTATTTATTTTTTTACCATTATGACTTTGACTTTTTGTAATGGATTGACTATTAATGATTTCTTTTATTTAATAACTGTATTGTTTTGACTTTACTATGACAATTGTATTGTTAATATAATTTGCATGCTAACATAGCTGAATATGGTGAAACTGTACCTGTGCAACATCTTCTGTAAACCCATATTATGCAAATAAAATGATTGTATGGCTCAGAGGTAGCCAGTTAGTTAAAGTTGAGTTGTTGGATATGAGTCGACGAAAACCACAGACTTCACGATAACTTCGTTTATTTCCAAAAGTTACATTAAAGTTCCGTTGAATGCTAATCCGCGGTAATAGCGCTACGGCAGCTATTGGTCAACTAACTATTATAATAAATTATAAAAGTAAATAAAACGCGTAGCGAAAAGTAGGTCGCGGCGTTAGCAATTTGCCTGTACGTGAACCGTACATGCTCCCGAGGGAAAAGTGGGATGAGCATCCATTACAAAGTAAATAATTAAAGTTAAGTAGTAAACAATAGTACATGTGTAAAAGTATAAATGTAAAAGTATAGGTTTAACACTCAATTTAGTTCGTCAAAGTGAAATGCTTTCTTCGGCTGTCTTGCTTCGCTGTAAACGGGCTCCGCTGGTGTCGAATGTATTTCTCGTAGCTCGATGTCCCCTCCAAAGTTATCCCTTCCTCTAGGTGTCACTCCTGTTCTGGCAGAGAGTGTTTTGACGCCTTTCTTTGTTTTGTACCATCGTTTAATGATAATATAGAGGGTAAGCACAGCGATTCCTCCCAACAACAAAGAAGTGACCGAGTAGAGATAGATGTCGTGACTTGACATGTCAGATGCCTTCGGTAATGTTTCTCTGTTTTTCTGGAATTCCAACTGCTGGTCTATTTTTCTTATTTCTACTGCAGTTGGCGCTTCTTTTTCAGTTATTATATTTAATTTTGCATTCTTCCAGCCGAGGTCAAAGATGTTGTTAATTGTTGAATTTGTGGTTGGTATTTCTATCTCTGATTCCATATTAAAACTACTTCCCAGCTGATTGTGTGTAAATATCGTGGCGTCCTTTTTCTGTAGTAAGCACTTTGATTTCAATGAAATTACTCCAGTCCCGTCAATGACCGCTGGCGTAACTTGATCGTTACATATGACGCGCATCAGCTGTTTTCCGCACAGTGTAAATAGCCACATATTCGATTTGTGAAGCTTTGTCCAGGTTTCTTTGCATGTTATGTCATTAAGGACGCATGATAAAGACTCTTGTTGGTTGAAGACTTGGGCCTCACATGGTGCGTCGTTATCGTGCATGTTGTAGACAGGATTTCGTGAGACACAAATGAATTCGTCTTCTCCGTATGAAATACATTGGCGCATGTCTTCATCTTCCATTGTTATGTATGAGTTTTTTACAAAGTTGATTGCGATGAAGCTTGAACTTGGTTGTACGAGTTTTAAATGTCCTTGTCTAAGGAGCGGTATTGGTATGACTCGATATATCTTGTAGTCTTCATCGCTCAGTAAGGGGATATGTATTTCAAAGAGCATGTAGTTGTTTGTAATTCGAGCCTTCACATGGATGACGTCATAGATAATTTTCAAATCCCTTTGGATGTTCTTTACTGGTAACGACAGTCCCTGTGGCAACCTTCCGGATATTATGTTTAGCTGTTCGATCAGTTGGTTAGCCGGAAATAGATGGGTATCTAAATGTCCTCTGTAAATGTTGGCGAGTGCATTGATCAGCATTTCCAATATTCGATTTAAGTCGCTTAAAATCAGAGTTGACGTCACGGCAGCGGTATTTATGTCATTCATCGTGAATAGCATTTGCGCCTTGTTCACTATTTTTGTGATTTCGCTGCAAGTTTGGTTCATGTAGACGCTCAATGTTTTGAATTGTTCATCCATAAAGGCAGTGTTTCTTTTTATAATGTTGTTTTCAGCCTCTACAATTAATGTTTGGTTTTTCATAAGTTGCAGTAGGTAGTCATCGTTTGATTGTAGATTCTGTATGTCTCTTTCGTACTTTTCGGCAAAGTCTGCGTCGAGCACTCCGAAAAGAGTTCTTGCTAATTTCCCAACTCCATCAAAGTAACCTCGTTTTGGTCTTGAGTGTTGAGTGAGCAGCATAGAGTTGTAGTCGGCTAGGTGACTCAGTTCATGACGTAGGTGGCCGACAATTGTTTCGCAAGGCGTGTACTCATGTGATATTCTTTGGCATAGTTTATCTATTTGGTTCACATAATCATTGATCCGATCCGTTGCTTGCCAGTATGATGTTAAGTTGTAGTAAACCAATAGGGTCCATTCGTCATGTATTAGTTGTATTTTCCCAGCTTCGTCGAAGTAAATCGGATGGTTGCTCGGGATAGGTGTAACCTTGAAGTTATTCGTCGTTGGCGCTGATTGTGCAAATCCCGTCATTGCTAGTGTAGATAGGAGAACAAGTGACAGCCAATTGTTCTTGTTTTTTGTTGTACCTCCCCGGTTTTTAGTTTTCGCAGTAGGTGTCCGTTTCTCTTCCTCTTCGTTTGCTCTTGGTTCTTCGAGTTTCAGCGGTAATGGTGAAAGCTTCGTTATTGGTCGTTTAAGTGACCCTTTCCTAGTTCTCAAGGTAACAACCCGTACTAGACCATCGGCGCCTGGATGTAGTTCCTGGACTCTTCCTACAGCCCAGCGGCCAGGAGGTAAGTGCTCTTCTTTTACTAATACTAGGCTTCCTTGTTTCAGGTTTTCTTTTGGGTGCTGCCATTTGCTTCGGATTTGCAGTTGATGTAGATACTCGTTCGACCAGCGCTTCCAGATGTGCACGTTCATTTGTTCAACAAGCCTCCATCTGTTTCTTAGATCATGCTCAGCAAAATCTTGTTCTTCTTGTGGTAGTGACAGTAGTGGGCCGCCAATGAGGAAGTGACCGGGAGTTAGATATTCCAGGTCTTCAACATCCTCTGTTAATGGGCACAGCGGTCGAGAGTTGAGACAGGCTTCAATTTGATTTAGTAAAGTAGTGAATTGTTCGAAAGTAAGCTTCTGTTCCCCCAGTACTCGATGTAGGTGATATTTCATGGCTTTAACGGCAGCCTCCCACAGGCCTCCAGCTGTTGGCCAGAGTGGTGCATTGAAATGCCACTCAATGTGTAAGTGGCTCATCTCATCGAAGAATTCAGAAGTCTTAAACGTATTGTGTAGTTCAAATTCCTGTTGAAGTAGTTTTGCTGCGCCCACAAAATTGGTTCCGTTATCGGAGAATACGTGTCGGGGTGTACCCCTGCGGGCACACATCCTTTTGAATGCGGCGAGGAACGTTTGCGTAGTCAGGTCCGACACCAATTCCAAATGCACAGCCTTGGTCACCATGCATATGAAAATTGCTATGTAAGCCTTGCAAGTTTTTATTCCTCTTCCTTTGTTGATTTTCACATCAACATGTCCGGTATAGTCGACGCCTGTGTTTGTGAACGGTCTTGATGGAGTAACACGCTCTTTTGGCAAGTCTGCCATCAGTTGGACGTTTCGGTTTGGTTTAAAACGATGACATCGGACGCATTGTCGAAGCTCCTTCTTGACTGTTCTGCTCCCTCCAATGACCCAAAATTTTTGACGTAAATGGGCCAAAGTGAGTCGAGCGCCACCGTGGAGAGTGTCGCGATGAGCCTCTTGAATAATAAGTTCCGTTAATCTTCCTGTAGCCGGAAGAATAATAGGATGTTTTGCTTCGGGAGATAAAGTTGAGTATCCTAATCGTCCCCTCACACGCAGTATTCCTCTGTCGTCAATAAATGGGGTTAACTTCAGCAAGTTGCTTTTTGTTGATATTGGTCGATTTTTCTTTAAACATTCAATTTCGTCACCATAGTTTTCATTTTGAACGTTCTTAATGACCAACTCTGTTGCTCCCATAATGTCTTGTGGTGACAAACACATAACCACGTTTTTGTTGCCGCAGTCGGCTAAGTTATTAGTTGAGATTAGTGTGCGTTTTTGCTTACGAATATTGCTCAGTCGTAAAATCCATGCAAGCACTCGTATTACGCGTTTATAATTACTGTTTTTATTCAGTAATGTATCAATTACTTCACAATTCTTGTATGTGACTGCGCAGCAGTTTATTTCTTGCAACTCTGTGTTTGTTGTGTAGGTCAGGCGATTGATTTTTGGCATATTTGTTTTCAACCAATCTGGTCCATTCCACCAAAGTTTGAAATCTAGTAGTTGAGAAGGTGTAAGCCCTCTAGTTGCACAGTCAGCCGGATTTTCATCTGACTTCACATAGTTCCAGCAGTTTGCCGAAATGATACTATTTATTTGTTTCACTCTGTTAGCTACATATTTTTCCCATCGGTTTATATCGCCCTGTAACCAGGCTAAAACGACCTTGGAGTCGCTCCAGCACTTCAAATGCAGGTTTTTATTGCAGAGAGTGTTCTGAACCTTTTCTAGTAGTTTGGCTAGTAAAACGGCCCCGCAAAGTTCCATTCTTGGTACAGAAATCCTATTGCTGATTGGTGCAACCTTTGTTTTTGCCGTAATTAGTGTAGTCTTGTATTCGCCGGCTTGATCTTTCACTCGGCTATAAATGACGCACGCGTAAGCTTTTTCGCTTGCGTCGCAAAACCCGTGTATCTCTAGGTTGTTGTCTTGACATTGTAACCATCGTGGTATGGAAAGTTTGTTAAGCAACGGGATATCTTTTCTTATAGTTTCCCACTCCGTAGCGAGATCGTCGGGTAAGCATTCATCCCAGTTGGTTTTGCTTATCCAGATTTTTTGGAACAGAAGTTTGGTTTTTATTGTAAATGGCGATAGTAATCCAAGTGGGTCGTATAGCTTGCTTATTTCGCTCAGTAGTACGCGTTTTGTCAGTTTTTTCTTGATTGATAGATTCCATTGGTATGTGAAGCTATCGTTGTCTTGATTCCACCTCATACCCAACATTTTTGAGTTGGTTGTTTGTTCTGGGCTGAAGTCGATGTTTGTATTGCGGCTCTTTTGATCCTCTCGCAAGTCTTCCAAGATAATCGGTTCGTTCGTTTTCCATTTTCTCAAGTTAAATCCTCCTTTTTTCAGCAACTCGATTAGCTGTGTGACCAGTGTTTTCGATGCGTTGACAGTATCCTGCCCGTAAACCAAATCATCCATGTAGAAGTAGTTTTTCAGGACGTTTCCAGCTTCGTGACAGGTATCTTTTTCATCTTCTGCGAGTTTATGTAGAGTGCGCATTGCCAGATAAGGTGCACTTTTCATTCCATAAGTTACTGTGCCCAACTGCCAATCTTGTAGAGGTTCGTTAGGGGAAGATCTCCAGATTATAGTTTGCAGATGTTGCTGTTTCTCGTTCAGCCAGATGAACCGATAAAGTTTTTCTACATCTGCCGTAAAGACGTATCTGTACGTTCTCCAATTAATTAGTAGTGTCAGTATATCCTTTTGTAAGTTCGGACCGCAGTACATGTAATCGTTGAGACTGCTGTCTCCTTTTTTCTTATACGACGCGTTAAACACTACTCTTAGTTTTGTTGTAGTGGACTCAGCTCTCAACACGCCATGGTGGGGTAGGTAGACTTGGCCCCTACTTTCTTCTGCGACAGGTTTCATGTGTCCCATATCGATGTATTCGTTCATAAAACGCTTGTACTCGTAACTGAGTTCTTTGTTTCTTAGCATTTTCCTTTCCAGTTGAAGGAACTGTGCTAATGCTTGTGACCTTGCATTTTTTAAGTTTGTTTCGAAGTTAGGCTTCATAGGCATTTGTACCACATATTGTCCGTTCGCCAATCTTGTGGTAGTTGTGTTGTAATATTCCTCACAGTGCTGTTCCTCACTAGTCGATGGTGATTTGTCTGGAATTTCCTCGGTTTCCCAAAATCTTGCCATGTTTTCGAAATCGTTAAGTGTCACCAAGCAGTTGAATGTCTTTACATTCCCGCATAGAATCCAGCCCACCCTGGTTTGTTGAGCTACTGGATAGTTCTTATCACTCCTGATGACGCCGTTTAGGATAAGTTCTGAGTAGATGTCCGCGCCCAAGAGCAGATCGATCGGGCCTGACAGGTTGAACTGTGGATCCGCTAGTTGTAAGTTTTCTAAATATTCCCAGTTGCTGATTGAAAATGATGCGGTAGGTAAGTTGCTTATGAGTTTTTTCATTATTAATACTTCAAAGTTGAATTTGTAGTCTGAATGTATTGACTGGCATTCTAAGTTCATTGCCCCTTTGCAGTTGCCGCTAAGGGTTCCAACACCCGATACAATAGCGCTCACTTTACGTCGCTGTAATCGGAGGCGCTGTGCCGCGTTTTCCGTTATTAAGCTCACTTGGGAGCCTTGGTCAAGCAGACCTCTCAAGTTGATGAAGTTTCCATCAATTGTTTTGACTTTCAGAAGTACAGTTGTCAACAACACTTCCTTTTCTTCGTTTGTTATGTTGTTGACCCCATAGGACGTCGAAGGGGTCGACGATGGGTTTTCCTCTCTCGTTGCTTGTTTGTTACTAGATAGTTCAGTTTCAGCTTCATGCATAAGTGTGTGGTGTGCCTTATGACACAATTTACACGTCTTTCGTGATTTGCACTGTTTTTCTCCGTGGCTGAATAGGCAGTTTTTACAAATATGCAAGCTGCGAACTGCGTCATTTCGTTTGTTTGTGTTCATAGCCAAGAATTGTTCGCAATTCATCAAAACGTGATTAGTTTTGCATATTGGGCATGTTTTTGCTGTCGTGAAGAAGGCTTTTGGCGAGTTTCGTGACTTGTTAAAGTACGATGACCCCTGCGTTTTATTCTTGCAGTTATTATTTCGGTTTTCTGATCCCTTATGAGGCTGCTTTTCCGATTTCCATGGTTTGTTTGATGGCGATAATTTTTGGCTACTTCCCTGCAAAGCTTCCAGTGACATGAATTTTGATTCTAAAAACTCGGCGAACTCATCCAGGTCGGGAAATTCCCTGGGATGTTTGATCTCCTTTATATATTCGTTGTATGTAACGCTATCTAGTTTTTGAATTAATAGGTGAACGACGATCGGGTCCCAATTGGTGATGTCTAGCCCGATGTTTTTGAGCCCGTTCAAGCACTCCATCATGACGTCGTGAAGCTTCCGTATGCTTGCAGCGGTTGGTTGCTGAATACAAGGTTGATTCAGGAGCGTGTTCATGTATGATGTGAATAACAGCCGTTTGTTATCGTAACGGTGGTTCAGCAGCTCCCAGCAAGATGCGTAGTTCTCAGCACTGATGCCAAGGTGCTGAACCAGTTTCTCCGCCTCACCCTTCAGTTTTGTTTTCAAGTGTTGCATTTTTTGAGCTTTCGAAAGTGTCGGATTGTTGTGTACACTTCCGAGGTAGAGATCTCTAAAAGCCAACCACTGGTCATAGTTTCCATGAAAATCCGGTATTTGAATTTTTGGCGTAGATTTCTCATAATGTGCATTGTTCCAGATGTTGTGTTGTAGTTCCCTTTTCAGGTGATCATAAAGTTTTTCTGCGGTATTGTATTTCTCTTGATAAATTGAGTCGTCATCTTGTAGTATGTAGTCTAGTTCCCAATTTGCCTTTTCGATATGCTCCCATTTAGTTTTCAGGGTGCTTAAGTTGTCTTCTAATTCCCATCTTTCCATCGGTGCCGCCAATGCTATGTTTATCTTCTCCACCTTGCGTTCGAACGCTCTAAAGTTGCAGTATTGTTGACGCAAAAGATCTTGTTGCTTTTCCGTCGATTCGCTTGTTCCCCGAGGAGGTACGTGGAATTTGATATCGTCGAAAGTAAATTCCGATTGTCCCTTACCTTGCTTAGGCGTCGCAGGTGGTTGTTCCGTCTTACTAGTAGATGCAGACGGCAATTCAGATTTGCGTTTCAACATGTCTTGCAGCACTTCTTCGTACATCTTCTTCGTACTGTTGAAAATGCCGTCGTTGAAGTATTGAAGGTCTGTTGTTCCAGAGTCTTCCAGTAGTTGATGGTTGTGAACAAACTTTTCCCAGTTATTGTTCAGCCGAGAAAGACGCTCCTCCAGGTACGCCAAGTTCTTCCTGGTGGGACTGTCCTTCTTGTAGTTGGTGCAAATAAGCTTCAAGTCTCTGAAGATAGTTTCTTGACGGCTTATCAGTTCCGTTACACTCTGAACCATTGTTATTAGTTATTGGTTTGACCGTTGGTGGAGTAGAGTTGTATCACCGCAGGTACTAGTTCACCAAAGTTGCGAAGTTTCCGCAAGTTCTGGATATTAAGTGCGTCGGCACCCCGCTAACGCGATGCGCTCTTCTGGGACACCAGCTAGACCGATTCGCTAATGTTAACAGAGAATCCGCACCTTATCCGGCTCGAAGGACCACTTTTAATGTATGGCTCAGAGGTAGCCAGTTAGTTAAAGTTGAGTTGTTGGATATGAGTCGACGAAAACCACAGACTTCACGATAACTTCGTTTATTTCCAAAAGTTACATTAAAGTTCCGTTGAATGCTAATCCGCGGTAATAGCGCTACGGCAGCTATTGGTCAACTAACTATTATAATAAATTATAAAAGTAAATAAAACGCGTAGCGAAAAGTAGGTCGCGGCGTTAGCAATTTGCCTGTACGTGAACCGTACAATGATTGATTGATTGATTGATTTATTACGGTGGATGGTACAATATGCAGTAGGTAGGTACATCAGCGATCATTGCAAGAATCCATGTATTAAGATAACATGCAGCACTCCATTTGTTAATCATCAGTTTGTGGTTAGGTTCTGATTGACAAACAGATATAAACTTCTTTCTACAGAACAAACAAAATATTTAAACATTTGCCGTTAATGATTAGTGACGAGACAGGAAAATGGAATTTATTGAAATAAGTTCAAGCAATACTACTCACCTTAGGCGCTCTCTCCCAGTCCTGTCCGCTACTGCGCTTGGTCCGCGTATCGCTCGCTTGTATGTCAGTTGCGTGTTCAGCCTGCGTGCCGGTCGCATGTGTCGTGTAGGCCGCGCGTGTCGCGTCGGTCGTGTCTGTCGTGTCGTCGCTCAGCACGGGGTATAGCTTGGCATCGCGCACGGCGTCGGCCGCGTCCGCCGGCGCGGGGCGCGCGGGGGGCGCGCGCTCCGAGCTCGACCATGACGCGCGCGACAGGGGGAAGCCTGTGCACGAAACGACATAATTAAAAAAGACTCCACGAGTGACGACACTTGACGTAGAAAAATCATCAATTATTAAAATTAAATTCAACTGTCTAAGTTCAAATTGCCTTATTGAATGACTATTTCATGAAATCATGACATTCGAGGCCAATTCTAACTTAGATAGATGAACGATTCCAATGATGTGTATTCTAAATATTCAGAACCTGGATTTTTTCACACAAATCCAGGTTCAGAATTATATTGTTACTATATTATCCCGCATTTAATTGACTGAAGTACGGTGAGGGTAGGAGTAGGAGTAGTACATACAAACAAAGACTAAACTAATGTCACGTAATGAGTTCTAAACGCAGTGCAATGCCTTCAATAGCTCACCCACGCTCCAACCACAAAGTTTATCGCGTTCATAGGACATATCATTATAAATTCAGCTTTCATATTACCTACTCAGAAACTCGGCAAAACTTTCTGTGGCTTTTAAACTTAATTAACTTAGTGCTGTCTGACCTATTACTGGATTACATTATTTTATGTAACAACGTATTACATTACATCCACATTCCTATCTCGATGAGTCAACCCACCAGCATACACAGTTTTCACGCAACAAATCAACGACTGTTCAATATTTCAATATTTTATAGTGTAAAAGTATTTTTTGATAAAAACCGGCCAAGTGCGAGTCGGACTCGCCCATGAAGGGTTCCGTTACGTTACGATTTATGACGTATTAAAAAAAAACTACTCACTAGATCTCGTTCAAACCAATTTTCGGTGGAAGTTTATATGGTAATGTACATCATATATTTTTTTTAGTTTTATCATTCTCTTATTTTAGAAGTTACAGGGGGGGGGGGGACACACATTTTACCACTTTGGAAGTGTCTCTCGCGCAAACTATTCAGTTTAGAAATAAATGATATTAGAAACCTCAATATCATTTTTGAAGACCTATCCATAGATACCCCACACGTATGGGTTTGATGAAAAGAAAAATGTTGAGTTTCAGTTCTAAGTATGGGGACCCCCAAAATTTATTGTTTTTTTTTCTATTTTTGTGTGAAAATCTTAATGCGGTTCACAGAATACATCTACTTACCAAGTTTCAACAGTATAGCTCTTATAGTTTCGGAAAAAAGCGGCTGTGACATACGGACGGACAGACAGACAGACAGACATGACGAATCCATAAGGGTTCCGTTGCCATTTGGCTACGGAACCCTAAAAAGTAGAAGATAAGTATGAGATATGATATTGAGATTTAATTCAAAAAATTCAAAAAATTCAAAATTTATTTATTTGGAACAAGAAACACATACAGATATAAATAAGTTCAAAACGATGATAACAGCAGTAGTATAAAACTGTGTCGCAGTTATCAACGCCCCTCTCCAGGTAAGGAGGTAGATTGTTCCAGTTACTTAAAACCAAAAATGCAACATAAGAATTATTATGGTTAAATAACAATTTAGAAAAAAAAGAAAAGTAAGTAGTCTAAAGTAAAGTAAAGTAAAAAAGTATTTGTGTGAGTGGAGGAGTGGATGTATGTATGGTGTGCTAGTGTAATTGTTATATGTATGTGTATGTGTGTGAAGGATTGAATGAGTTATACTTCCACAAGTTTTTCTGTTTCGTCATAATTTAATTGTTTTAGCCAGGTATTTAATTTAGTTTTGAGTTTATTTCTAGTTAAGGAGTAAATATTGATTTTCTTATTTATTTTATTATATAATTTTGAACTGATGTGTTTAAAGTGACGACGTGCCGCATCAGTTCTGCGAACTGCTATGCCACATATTCTATCAGACCGACGTTTTGTACTGCAGATACTCGGATCATAGGGGAGCTGGCAATGTTTACGGAGTATAGCCTGTAGTACAAATAACTGTCTGACTGTGAGAACCTGGCACTGAGAATACAGCTCCTTTGTTGGATATCGTATCGGTTTCTTCGCCAGAACCTTAAGTATAGCACGCTGTCCGCGTTCAACTCGTAGCATCGTCGTTTTATGAGCTCCTCCCCATACAATAAGGCAGTACCCTATCACCGACTGAGCCAGCGAGAGGTATATTGTTACTAAGCTGTCAAAATCAACTACGGATCTAAGTTTCTTAAACACATAAATAAGCTTCCTTAGTCGTGTAACTGTGGCATCAGTTTGCTGTTTCCATTTAAGGTCACTAGCCACTAAAATTCCCAGGTATTTGATAGTCTGAGTACTCTCAAGTTGTGGGCAGTTACAAGTTGTATTTGGTGTAGAGGTAGCACATGTGTGAAGACGAATCACTACAGGAATTGCAGGTTGACTAGACCTATTGGTAGAAAAAGCAATGAATTTCGTCTTACTAATATTTAGGGTTAAGAGATTTTTGGTCAGCCATTTCATCACAGAGTTTAGGGCCAGTTCTGAGTTTATTTGGACCTCACTCCAATCACTACCGTGTATAATAAGAGCTGTGTCGTCTGCATAAGTAACAATTTTGCAGTTCGGTAATTGTAGCTGACATAACTCATTCACGTATATGAGAAAAAGGGGTTGGCCCCAGTACACTGCCCTGTGGGACCCCAAAAGTGAGAGGTTCTTCCTTACTTAAGAAGTTTCCTATCAATATGGACTGTTTACGGCCCGTTAGATAGCTACTAAACAAGTCATATGCAGTACCGCGAATACCAATGCCATCAAGCTTCGAAAGAAGGATGGGGACAGAGACAGTGTCAAAAGCTTTTGAGAGATCTAAAAATATACCTATAGTTTTATGCTTCTTCTCGAAATCGTCCACAATTAAGTCGGAAAGTTCTAAGACAGCATCATCTGTGGATTTACCGCTTCTAAAACCGAACTGGTTTGGTGCTAAAATCTGGAATTTGTTGAGGTATTTAGTGAGTCTAATATTTATAACTTTTTCGAAAATTTTAGAAAGGGTGGAAAGTACCGAGATAGGTCTGTAGTTTGAGACACTGTCTCTGTCTCCGGATTTGTGGATTGGGTGAACGACTGCAGTTTTAAAGACGTCGGGAAAGGTACCTCTAGAGAGGCACAAATTAAAAATATGGACAAGGATTGGGATAATTGTGTGTCTCGTAGCTTTCACAATAGCAGAAGTAATACCATCAAGACCAGCTGAACTCTTGTCTTTGAGACCTAAAATAATACTTTCTAGCTCAGTATTGTCCACTTCCAGCAATGTCATTGAGTGTAAAGAAGGAGATTGAGAGGAACTGAGATAGTTGTTGGAAGCAAGGTTTTTGTAAAAGTCCGTTTGTTGAATTCTATTAGCTAAGAGTCTGCCTATGTTTGAAAAATAGTCATTCACGCTATCCACTGATTGAGAGGGATCTGGACAGCAATTCAATAGTTCCGAAGCCGATGTTCTATTTTGATTAAGGCTTGCAATCTGTTTAATAAGCCGCCACGTATCTTTAGGATTACTTTTGGCCTTCTGAAACTCAGCGCGTTCATATTCACGCCTAACTTTTTTTTAAAATATTTTTACAAAAATTGCGATAACGGTGAAAAATCAATTTATGTGACTCGTTATCCGGGTGTTTTTTAAATGCACGATGCAATTTGTCACGGTGCCGTATACATCTCAGAAGGCCAGGAGTAATCCACGGTTTAATAATACGGTTTTTACTAGGAATGACTAAGGCATGAGAGTGAGATTTAATGACAGAAGATATGGTTGACACAAAGTATTCCGTAGCTGAGTTCGGATCTTGAGATTCCAAAACAAACGAAAAATTAGTATTTTTAATACATTCGACAACCGCGGGGAAATCTATCTTGTTAATAGACTGCTTGCGAGCATTCATTTTGATATTTAGGTTACAGTATATAACAGAAGGTAAATGGTCGGTAATGAGCGAGTCAAGCACAAGAGTGGTGGCAGTGGTATGGGAGCGAAGTATCACATGATCCAGGCAGTTCGAAAGTCTCGTTGGAAAGTAATGAGCAGGAAGCATTGCATGAGAAGCCAAAAGGGTCAGGTATTCTTCAGCATAGGAGTCAGTGCAGTTAGGTATAATATTTATATTTAGATCGCCAATTACGGCTACAGTTTTATATTGTGACAATGTTGATAACAAATGGTCGAGACTACTTAAAAACTGTGTCAGATCTCTTTTAGATGGAGACCGATATACGGCAACAAAGGCTGCTAAACCATTCAACTTGAGTACTAAACAGTTTGCATCGTTAAGCGTGGGTTGCTCCACAATAACTTTTAAAGAGTTACTTATGTAGGCAACCACACCGTCATTTTGACTTTTAAATGATGAGGAGTAGGAGGTGAAGCCATTAATTGAGGGAATTATTTGACATTTACTTAGCCAGCATTCACTTAAGACTATAATATCAGGTAAGAATGTTAGTCTACTCAAATATACCAATAGATTATTGAAATTACAATTAAGACTACGTATGTTGGTATGAAAAATTTTAAAATCATGCAATGCACTATTAAAAAATTTGCCACTTATTTCCGGTGAGCTCGTGTAGCAGTTAGAGACAGTAATACGTTCGACTTCGCTCGTTAGAGAAGTTAAGTCATCCATTGATTGATAAAATTAACAACAGTGGAACTAGAAATGGGGCATAGATTGCATTGTTTACAAAACATATAGTAATTGGCTTTCTAGAGTTATTTATGTAATATCGCTTATGACGTGTTATTAAATACGCGAATAACTTATCTGACTGAGTAGATACATGGGAGTTCGAGATAGTATGACTCTGAGTGTGTTGGAGTGAACGATGTGTGAGTTGGATGTATGGAAGTAAGCAGCGTGTAGGTGAAAAATGTGTATGTGGAGAGTGGGTGGTGTGAGTGGAAACAAATAATAATTTGAATGAACTTATACAATATAACAAAAATCCAAGATAATCATGTAAGAGATGCAGATAAAATGATATAAGAACTGGAAATGCAGCGACGTCGTTTGCTATCATAATGGCTAGTCACGCTGTTTTCACAATACTTGTTAAATCTGACTCGGTCTTCACCTGCAGATGGGGACTACCAGGTCTTTCGCGAACATAAATCCTCCCATGTGAGACCCAACAGAATTCAAACTGGTTGGTTTTAGCTGCATCCCTTGCCAAAAAGAAGAGTCTTTTATTCTTCGCTGACAAATTTTCTGATATATAGATACGTTTTGCAGGGCCACTAATTTTAAGGTGTTCAGTAGTCAGTTTAAAGTTATTTTTAATGTGGTTACGAAATTTTAACAGAAAATCTTCCTTAAGTAGTACAGAGGTAAAATCGACTATAATTGGTTTGGCAGCTGGATCCTTTGCTTTTATGCGAAACACATCTTTGACGTCACTCGGTTGAATTGTGAGGTTAAGCAATTTACCAGTTTCCAAAATAGTATTAAGCAGTAGGGATTTCGTTTCGGATTTACAACATGGAATATTACGAATCTCAATACAAGCAGATCGTGCGCTTTGCTCCATATTCTCAAGCTTTCTTTCGAGGTCATTTATATATTTCAAATTTCCTTCACGCTCCGTTTCTAGAACCTTCACTTGTAAGTTCAGATCCTCATGTTGTTTAGATAGGAAGTCGAAGGAATCGCGAATGTCATTTACAACGGAAAGCAACATATCATATTTCTCGTCCTGTTGTCGTTTAAAATCATGAAACAATTCCCTCATCTCGGCCATAAAATGCGTTAAGGTGTTCTCATCGGTGCCATCCGATCGTTTGCGCTTAGAGTTTCTATAAGTAATATTTGGCGAAATTTCAGGAGTATGAGTGTCGGTATTCAAATTTAAGTTAGGTTCGGACGAACTAAGTATTGTGCCTAGCGCCTGCACGTTTGAGACAGGCAATGTCGCAGCAGGCATCTGTGGTGTTGCCGACTGTGGCGGCGGGGAACGGTTGATCGGCATATTCGTTGTTCGTAAAGTACTAGGCTGCCAGTAGATTGAGGAGGCTAATTGCAACTTGGTGTGGCAGGGGTCAACTTATTCTGGTGGCAATCGACAGAATCTAACAAAGCTGCTTTCCGTCTAATATAAGTTGACCTCCAGTAAAATAAAGGGATCCTTTACTCACAGTCTTGCTTGTGTTTTATCCGCTGCCGCACACTGACGAAGACGAGATACGGTGTCGCTCGTAGCACACTCGTAAGAAGACTTGCGTATGTAGTGGGCTAGTGCGTAAGCTTCTGATTAGCTATGCGCTCCTAATATTTGCACGGAATTTAGTTGTTGAATTATGTTGTTTTTTATAATAAAAATAAAACGTGGATGACTTAAAAAGCGTCTGAACTCCTCAGAGGTCCGGAGGGAAGGGAATTGTATTACTTTATATATATATATTATTCTTAAGTGTTCAAATAGATAAAAAAAACGCTAGTAACCCTTATAATGTTATTAGAAATGTTTTAATTTAATCATTTAACATGTTTAAATATTTGTATGCCATTCCATGGCGAATCATGTAAGATCATATCTTTATTTATAAGACCTTAATATACCATCTGTTCTATTCACTAAAAATGCCCCAACAAACATCTTGTTATTTTGGCTACAACTTAGACGTACACCCTTTTCCCGCCGCGTGGGGCGCGACAGATGCGGCACAACTCGCTTAGTGACGCGACAGAAGCGACGCGACACCGCTTAGTTACGCGACACGACACCGCTTAGCGACGCGTAAGGGCGCGTTCCCACTTTGTCGTGACGACAGATAATCGTATAGTTTTAAGTGTCGTGGCTTATATGTTTAAATGGAGGTGTTCACATATAGGACGACACGATTAATTGTCGTCAACGATTTTTTTTGCAGTGACGACAGATTGTCAAGTCAATGTGAACAGCTAGCACGACAGTTATTTAACGATAAAAAAAACGACGGCAAAAGATGTGTCGTTATTGCGACTATGTATCGTAGCTACCAAAAGAACGTAGAGGCAACTGATGTGCAAACGACAAGGCGACTGCCGTGAACAGTAAAAATGTCGTCACGTTCCAATGGGAACAGCTGGATGCGACAATCGTTCAACGATAAAATATTTCGACGACACAGTGGCGATAAACAGTCGATATAATGGGAACAGCTAGATACGGCAGCCGTCGAACGATAAATTAATCGTCACGACATAGTGGGAACGCGCCCTTATCCTCCAAGATGAAAAATACACAAAAAGAAAAAAGCGGCGAGAAAAGAAAATGATCAAGTAATTTACAAAGAGTTAACAATAAGTTGGTAAAGGTTCGGTTTAATTGGAGTGGCTGGAGGGACAAGTTACTGCATGGAGTAATAAACAGCTCACAGAGCGATGTAACCCTGTTAATAACGGACATTAATCCGAGACGCCGCGAGCACTAACGCTCTCCACACTACGATTTATGATGGTGAGTTAGAATACAAAAGTATTGATGACAACGTATTGTGCAACTAAGTATTCAATGCGACAACGGCGCGGCGCGGTGGGTCTACTGCGCCCTCTTATTTAATAAGACTTATTTCAGTAATATCCAAGTTCTTCTTATAACCTTTAAGAACGAAGGCTTTTTATAACCTAAATATCAAACGACAAAATATTATCAATTATAATGAAAAACTATAAACTATATAATATGGTCTACATTTTTAAGGTAAGCCTGTAAGGGCGTGGACAGACCTTTAAATCCCAAAAGTATATTCCCAATTCGTATAATCTTTTAAGATTCGGTTTAAAGAACTTTATTTCTCATTAAGACAATCGTCACTTACATGAGAACAATAAATTGAAAAGATTAGAGTAGTCGTTAGACTTTCTAATTGAAAGTCTATTAATAAGTTAAACTTTAAGTTCATTGTCAGGGAAACTTACACATTTCAATGTCAATGAGGGTCAATTCCGGACGGCTTCTAGCCACAGAAGGGTCGAAGTATTAAAAGCGATCTGCCGATATTAATGAGTGGCATTAATCCGGGCCACGCGCCCGACACGAGTCCGTCACACGTCGCGCGCACGTCGGGCGTACGTCGGGCGCACGCCGCAGTAATAGGGATAATACTATAATATAAAAAGTTTTGTCCGCACACCTGTGTGTGAGGAGCGTGCGATGGCTGTGGTGCGGGACACCGGACAATGAATTGATACCGATAATGCTTTCTAAGTATATTTATGTGGTAGATAATAAACGTAGCTCATAACTGATAAAACAAGGAAGTGGTTCAGGGTGGTGACTGTTATAAAATGTTGAATTATGTCTATCAGACGCAACCATGTATATGTAACGGTAGGTGTGATTAATTGAAAATTATCAGTAATTCTCGATCATTATTAATAATTACCAAAAGTCGAGGTAAAAGTAAGAAATTAATCACATTTATCGGTGATTATTAATAATGTAACCTTAGCACCGATAAAAGGTAGGTAATCAATTTTCAAAAATAACGTGCGCTAATCGACTTTCTGTTCGACCAAGCAACAGAGGAGAGGTAAATATAAAACTAAAAATTTAAATGAAAAAAGAAAATGTGAAACCAACGACACCGACTTCCGAAATCAAAGATATTTTTCACGTTATAGTGTTTTTTTTTTTTTGGAAGTCGGTTGTTGTTTTTCTGTAAATAAATAAGTTTTTATTTCAACTGTTCTATATATTTATTCACAAAGACACAAGAATTACAATTTGCAAGCTAACAACGACACAACAACAAGTACAACAAGTGTAGTTTTTATACAAGTATATATTATTATCTATATACTTATAATAAATCTGTAGAGAGGTCAATTCTGTACATGAAATATATTTCCAAACTATCAGGGGGTGATTAGGGATCAATACTGATGCCGAAAATGCAATCAGTAAAATTTTTGTCTGTCTGTCTGTCTGTATAACCGTTATAGAAACAAAAACTACTCGACGGATTTTAACGAAACTTGGTACAGACGCCAGCACATCAAGCTACTACAATCTGTCAAATTTCTTTAATAGATTTTCAACTTTATTACTAAGGCATTAAGGTTCAAGATTGATTGGGAAATTTTGACAGTTTCGGGTAGCTTGACCTGCTGGCGTCTGTACAATTATTTTTCATACTCCTGAGCTGGTTATAGTATACTTTTCATCACGCTACTATCAATAGGAGCAGAGCAGTGAAGGGAAATGTTGGGAAAACGGGAGAAGTTACTCCATTTTTTAAGCTTCCGTCGCGTGTGCAACCTTAATAGTTAAAGCTACACAGAAATCATGTATGACGGAAATATTCTCCTTAAAATTATATAAAAAATATCCCACGACAGTATATGTCTATCTTTTATAGTTAACTCACAATAACACGTGTAACTCCCGATAGCTTAGCAGTTCGAAGCATTCTGATTATATTTATCTACTCTTACGTTTATAACACACTCAGTCATCCCTAATTAAAAAAGTTAACATTATTAACTATTCTATAAAAAAGAATCATAGAAATCGGTATAGAAACACCAAAGTTATACATGAAATACGCTAATAATAAGCCATCGCGCGTGAATACTGAATCACGCTCGACGCCTACCGGTTCGATTACGATGAAACTTTGTATAATTATTCTTTTATATCCTGGGCACCACACTGGGCACTTTTTATCCCGGAAAAGTATACACAATAAAAAACAAACTAAATTTTGCGGTTCGATCCCTTGACCCAATTACTGTAAACCAACCGCAAATAATAAGTTTGTCGTAGGTTATGTCACCCGCAGTGGAGTTCTGCACACGGCTAAGATACTGTAATATTTTATCTTAAGATTAGAGATGGGCCGACTACATTAGTATTTGCCGACTAACCGACTAGCCGACTAATCGGTTTTCAAAATGCCGATTAGTCGGCCGACTAATCGGCAATGCCGATCATTCTAATACCTACTTGCTAGCTACTACCTAAATAGCTTAATTACTGACTGATTAATACGTTCTAAGTTACCTTATTGGTTTTTGAATATGTTTCAAGACTGTAACTTTAGATTTAAAATCTATATATTATATTAAATTCAAAGTCTTTTTTTTTTTGAGGATTGGAAATCATCAAATGTCCCCCTCCCGCTTTGGGTGGAGCGGAAGGGAGTGTCAGACTCTTACTGATTAAAACCCACCCGTGTTCCTTCCTCAGCCCTTTATGTTCCAGGGCAGCGGTAACCCTTTCGGACGATCCTGCTACCCTGGCAGAAATTCAAAGTCCTGACTCACTGACTGACTGATATATCAACGCACAGCCTAAACCGCTGGTCCTAGAGACATGAAATTTGGAGGGTGTGTTCTTAGTGAAGAGTAGGTATCCACTAAGAAAGGGTTTTTCGAAATTCCTCCCCTAAGAGGGTGAAATGGGGGTATTTAGTTTGCATGGAAAATCTTATTCCTTGAGTTAATAAACTTGAAACTTGACACCAATACTAATCTAAGTAAATTATGAAGTTTGCCATTTTATGTTTTTCTAAACTACCCCCTAAAAAGGGATTGGGGTGTTTCAAAGTTTGTATGGAAGAATTTTAGCGCGCGGTCCGATTATCTCGAAACTCACTATTTATACCTACGATCGAAAGTAAAGAATAATGTGTATCAGTGTTTTTCGAAAATTACCAGTGACGGGCTGAAAAGGGGTAGTCAATTTTACAGGGGAGGATTTTACTGCATGGCTTGATTAACTCGAAAATTAGCATAAATAATCTTTAAGTCAAGTTATAAATACATCCCAAACGATTTTTTTTTAATTCCTTCCCTGTGGGGTTAAAAATCAGGGATACAGTTTATATGAAAAATCGTCTTTATTAGGTTAATAAACTTGAAACTTGGCATGAATACTCGCCTAAGTAAGTAATAAAGTTTATTATTATAAGTTTTTCAAAACTACCCCTCAAAGGGGGATATAGGGTCTTGAAGTTTGTGTGGAAGTAATTGAATGCGCGTTCCAATTAACTCGAAACTCAGTATTAATAGTTTTGACAGAAAATAATTAATAATAATTATGTAAAGTAGTCGAAAATTGACCCCTGATGGGGCAAAAAGGGGTAATTCGGTTTTTAAGGGGAGGATTTAAACTTGAAACTGTATGTTACATTTTCACACGTAAACCACTGAACTTCTGATTTGGCAAAGAGATAGATGGCATCCTAGGGATGGACATACTTTTTATTAGGATAGCACGTTCCCGTGGGATAATTTCCGACATCCACGCGGGCGAAGCCGCGGGCAGAAGCTAGTACTTAATAAATGAAGTCGGTTAAAAATTAAAGAAATAAGCAGGATCTCATTGGGCATCAAAACATTCGTCCGCATCGTCGTCAATGGGATAAGTGCTCAAAAGGCTGGCAGCATTACCACGTTGGATGGCAATGTTGATTCTTTGGGCTAAAAATAGGCCAGCCCTCTCGTCGGTCACGTGAAGAGTCAACCAACCGCTGGGCGATGTCCCGAAATATTCGCACTCGGACCCTAAGGCCCTAGTGTTTCAACCCCATACGGCTCAAACATATCGCTCTCAATAAGGTTGTTATATTTACGCCGTTTGAGGTTTTCTGCTCCTGCAGCAGCCACCCCAGCATAGCCCGCTGCGCTGGAAAGATGGTAGATATGGTGCGAGGGTGTCGACACAGGTTGCATCCCACACCAAAGGCCTACCCAACTTCCAAGGCGTTGTGGTCATTCTATCGGGCCTCTTTCCATCGTCGCGCGCTAGTCTGTTCTTGTTTGATTTAAGCAAAACCAAACAATAAAAGATTTTGCATGTAAGTTTCTTTTAGTTATGTATTTGTAAGTATTATAATTAAATACCTACTGGACAAATAACTTCGAGTCTTATTTTATTTTATTACGAGTATCAACGAGTGTAGTGAATTATTAATAAAAAGTGATGAATTTCAATGTTATGTTCACATTTACTAAATCATGAGGTAATTATTAATAATGAATGTATAATTATTACTAATTTTCAATTAATCACATTTACCGCAACATATAGTTGGCAAAAGATACGCGTGAAATGATCCACTTCCCCGAATGTTTTAGTTAGGGAAATTAACGTTTTACTTAGTTGATTGACATCTGACCCACTGCGTTAACTTGCTGTGTTACCGCCATTTCATATGATTGATAAAGAATAACAGTTGTGATTTGTATGTACGAACAATATTTAAGTTGCCTAACAATACATTTCCCTGACTGATCGTCCGATCGAGCCGCACACATAACATCCACCATTTTACGAGTCCACAGTTCACTGGCTCGATACTAACATTATATACATTTTTGATAAGGAATGTCATACAACACTGCTATAGCTAAAATAAGGGAAACATTTCAACCCTACGGGTAACATTCTTCAGCTAAGTGAGACCCTACGTCAATTTTCATGCAACTGTTAAAATGACAGTCTGTTTTTATTTTAATATACGGACAATTTAAGTTGGTAGTTAATTTGCTTAAAAATTAATTGAGCTGACTACATTGAGGTGTATAATATTTTGCGAAGTTGGAATAGTCCGCCGCTGCGCCGCCGCCGCCAGTCGGCGCGGTATTCTCGCTTTGTTTAACATTTTATTAGTAAAAGTGGGTGTTTTAATATAAAGGGGTCGACAGATAAGCGCGCGTGATGCATGGCTGTCCGAGTTACGGATGGCAAGCGATTAATACAAGAGAGGGGGATAGAAGGGGGATGCCGAGTTGTCGGGGGGAGGGAACAAAAACGAGTAATTATTCAGAACAAGGCCACAACACGGAAGTGGGTTGGTTCCGCCGCTATTCGGCTCTATCATTTTTTAACAATTTTTAAACAATGGGAGTGCTATACTCGTTCAATTTGTTACGTGAAATAAATACGGGTAATGGATTCCACTGTCAAATGGTGCTCGTGTTTTGTTATTATGTTTCGGCATTTGATAAGAATTGATGCGCGAGACTGACTGACATTAAAATGTTGTTTTACTGTAGGTATTAGTTAACAGTTTTTTGTGACATCGACATTGATTATTTTCTCTCATTTCAGACGGTAGTACCACAGTAATCGGCGGCGGCTAATGTTGTTACAAAGTTTTAATGAACGAACTGTTGGCACAAACAAGCGTCCGTCAGTCGCTACGGCCCCCGTCCCGCGGGACTCATCTTGCCGTGTTTACACGCTACACGACAAGCTGGCGTCTACAGGTGTGGGCAGAAGGTACACTATAGTGTAATATTATAAGGAGGTAATCTCCGTAACCACGAGTCCGATTTCAAAAATTCTTTCACTGATAGAAAGCTACTGAGTGTCATACGCTATTTTTTGGTACAGTTGGCTTCCACGCAGACGGAGTCGCGGGCAGAATCTAGTATTTAACATAATTCCCCACCTGAAGTTTCCCGAAGATTATTTTGTGGGCGTAGCATGAACGCGCGGAGTTAACGTAAAGTCGAACGATTATAAAACTGTAAATATTAGCTTTGCACATAATATTTACTTAGTTTTAAGACTTTATTCATCTTCAGGTGACTAATTGTACTTGTCGCAAACATTTAAACCAAAGTTCTTGTTGTATTTGAACATTTCGCCAGTACTGTTTATATTCCTGTAGGGGGCGAGCCTTACAATGTTCTGACAGAAAACGGCACGAATAACTTCAACTGTGTAATTCCACACTCTATAATTTATTTAGTCATAATTAAATTTCTAGAATGACACACAAATATTTGTCCACGAAAATGTCATCATGTGATCCGTAGCGTAACAGTTAATCTGCACTGAATCATACAAACACTCCGCCATGGCATCAACCACCCGTAGTTTATTGCTGAGCGGGTCTACCGCCCCCTGTACCTATGGAGCACTGCCGGTAACTGTAGCACGAGTAGGTAGTCACAGCCCCTCGGTATAGTCTGTGGTTAGTTTTATTGCCGCTGTGAGTTGACGAGCCGCGAGTGTGTCGGTACCCGCGCGACTAGTCAGCGTGTGTGCCTACAGTACAAGTACGGGCTGCGCACGCGCTGTGCGGAGTTAACGATGTAGCTCGGTGATTTATGTCGAGAAATACAATACAATGTCATTAAAATAATGTGACTTCCAAAATAATGGAGCGACTGCCTATCTGACCTCCACAACCCAGCTACTGGGTAACGTGATAATCCCTGTTAAGGCTGGTTGCCAGACTTTCGAGCTTCCGATTCCCCGTAACGACTGCCAAAGCTCTACGGATGCAGGGAACCCATTCACGACCACGCATCCACGCGCGACCTGGCGACCTGTGCGCCTTTACATTTGTGTATATTCTACCTACTACAACGTTTTTGATGAATAAATTATATTATTATTATTCTTATTCTGTGCCTCGGTGCATTTAGTGCGCTAACGAGCGACACTTAGCGGCCACTTGTCGCGAGCGCCCTCCAGCCCTCCCGACCCTCCGCCCTACAGTGAGCAGTCCCTACTCCCTCTGAGTGACAGAGGAACGAGCTCTGAGTGCGCTGACGCTCATTACTCTTCATCTCACCCGAGAGGGGCTTAAACGATTAGACGTGGGAACACAGGATAATGCGTTAAATACTAAAGAAACGAATTATTGTTTTTGCTTAGAAAGGGACTTTGCTAGGATTTACCGACACGACCGTGGGTCTCTTTAATAATGTCCGAATAGCAATGTCATCACTCAACAAATATATAAAACAATCATTCAGAACTTGCCTTTCATGCTTGCAGGAGAGGCCAGGTTTTGACCATCACGACATGAGAGATACTTATAATCGATCCTTGATTATGAGTTTGGACGAAAAATGTAAGGTCTACCGCCATGTAATATACGACACATACTTATTGCTGTCGGGGAAACAGGTTTGTTTGTGTGTCAATCAATCCCTTTGTTTCTGTTGGCAACCGCGCGTAGATGCACAAACAAGAGAATGTGGGGCGAACCAAAAGAACAAATAGTGCTCTGTGCAGGGACACCAGAGCTGATTGATTGTTTGTTACATACACACCACACCACACAACACACACACACACACATACGTTGTAGACTCGTTCAGACTACGACGAGAACAGAGACAAGAAATAAAAGAAGAACCGAAACCCAGAGAACATACTATGACCGGCACTATCTAAGATGATAAATATAAATTGCAATAAAAAATAATGAATTTTACTCGGGAATAAATTTAATTCCCATTGGCCATATAATTATTATAACTATGCACAACAAAGTAAAGTGATAAATAAAATGCGTAGCGAACTACCGAACTACACTACGCCGTTCACGTAGCATTCAAGTCTAAAGCGCCGCTAGGTCGTAGTAGTTACGTAGTAGTAGCTACGCCGTAACAGCTACGTCGTAGTAGCTACGCCATAGCAGCTACGTCGTAGTAGCTACGCCATAGCACTTCCAGCTTGAATTATTATGAATAAAGGCTTTTGAAGACTATCGATGCCTGCTTTGTTTAAAGCTAGATTAAAGTGCTATAATGTAGACAGCAATATTGATCAATCGTAATAAAGACCCGTTTAACGTTAGAAAACAAGATAAATATGTCTGTAAATACGGAAGCAACAGGTTTGAATTCATCTTTTATCATATTTTGACTAAGCATTTTCGAGCATTCTGTGGTTTTGTATGAGGCTCTCCGTCACATCGCACTACGACATAATGCGAAGGGCCGGCTGACGTGGAGCCCGGCGTGGAGCGCCGTGCACAAGTAACGAGCACTCGCCGCCGCTATCCATCACCTGCCGACGGAACTGATGACGGAGATGTATCAACTTCTTACTAACTAATCGGCTGAACTTATCTGATAACTTTGTATTTTCAACTCCTGTTTCTAAATAACAATGAACCTTTATTTCAGACCACAGAGAATCCATAGTAGTGTTAGTAAAGGAAACTTAAAAAGTATATAACTATTACGGCTATAGCAAGACTGCTGTGTTGGTCTAGTAATACATGCTATAAACGCGCAGTCGTGGGTTTGATTCCCAGGAGGGGCAAAGTGTTATTGGGGTTTTCCATCCAGAATGTTTTAGTAGACTGGAGTTGGATCTGTGCCCGGTTGACGGCGATAGACTCGCCCCCTATTAGATGGAACATAAACATACCTGGAGAGATACGTGTGCACTCTGCCTAACGCTTCAGTGATGACAGGCGTTATGTTATATTATTCACAATTTATTTTTTTAAAGTTATGTCCTGCCTGCCTTGCCCTGCCCACACACACACACAGACTCGTCCAACTTATAACACGCCGTCGTTTTTGCGTCGGGGGTTAAAATTGAACAACATTACACGATGTTGTGCCGCTCACATCTCACACCGTGTTATCAAGTACAGACGATGTTATATTGTTCGCTTTAGCCTGCAGACCCTCGACTTGTGTTCGTGTCGGCACGTCGGCTCGACGCGAGCGATCTTACCTAATGCGTCGCACACACTCATTAGCGCCGCGTACACGACTCGCCCCAGGACACCTGGCGGGAGATGTGCAGCAGAAGATACGTTTGTTTGAATTGAACGCTAGTCGCCATGATATACGGAAACCATTGAGATTATAAAATCTTCTAGACTCATATATGACACGTAAACGATTCTTCTCTATTTTGTGCATAGTGACGGATATCTATGATAGTGACGGTAAACCCTGATTGTACCGTTCTCTAGTAAGTAAGTCTTCTTATTTTCATTTGTTTGTTATTTTTATTTAGTATACTTTGTAATTGGCATTGCAATTTGACATTTTTTGTTTTATTTTTATTGTAACCTAGATGACATTTAATTTTTTTATTACTGTGACCTTTTTACTGTATTACTATGACATTTTTACTATAATTCAAACGATTTGACATTAATTTGTATTATTTTATTCTACTAATTGTTATTTAAATTATAATATCTTTTGTGTAAATTAAATAACAATATGTTCTGCATGCCCATGTGACGGTAGAGCATGGAGGACTCTTATAATAAAACATCTTTGTACAAATACCCATGTTTGCAAACCAATAAATGATTTGATTTGATTGTGACGAAAATCATTTTGTTAAAATTATTGAACACTAGCTGCGCCCCGCGGTTTCACCTGCATAAGTTTCGACCCCGTGGGAATATCGGCATAAAAAGTATCCTATATGTTAATCCAGTTATAAACCATCTGTGTGCTAAATTTCATCCAAATCCGTTAAGTAGTTTGACGTGAAAGAGTAACAGACATCCATGCAAACTGTCACGTTTACAACATTAAGTAAGAAGTAGGCTGTGTTAACATAACCCTCCACGGCAATAGAGATTTTTAATGTTATGTCTATTAATTTCAAAGATTTGTGTTCACCGTAAATAAGAAGTGGACCTTCTTCAAATTATTTGTGTAGAAGCCAACGTTATGTTCTTAGACAAAAAACCAACAAAAGTAGACTCCGACGTGCATGTGAAGTCAAACACAAAAACATGAGCAGAACAGAACAGGCTGGCTGGCGCAGACAATCAGCATTCTGTGAGCACGGGCCGGAGACGCGGCGCCAGCTATGTATGTATGTGCTTCACAATTAGCCTGACGTGAAAAGGCGGCACTTTTTCGAGTGTGCTTGAATAAAGTAGTCTTTTCGGAATGAGTTTTTCACAAAACACGCAAACAGTGTTCTGTCTCACGTGACTATTTTTGGAGCTCGTTGTTGACAGCCAGATAGCCCCAGTCGGCACGCGAATCAATCACGACGATGTCTATTTTTACCCCACTACGGCAAAGCCAAAAGGAAGGGTTATGTTTTCAGAAGTCTATATATATAATTTGTCTCTCTGTAATGTCTTGTAACCTTTCTAAGTAGGTATTTATGTCGTCGTTAGATTTTAGTTTATGACTTTATTTTTATTAAGGTATGTTTTTGGAAGGCAAACAGGTTGGCGGCTCATCTGTTAGTTAGTTATCACCACCGCTGAATAATATCCGCAGTATATTTGGGAAGTTTAATCATTATTAATGAATCTCCACAGTAAACCGGATCGCTAATCGAAACCCTGTTAGTCAAATTTTATTAAAGTTTCTTGACATTTAATTACCGTTACGCTTCCAATAGGAGCATTCACAAAGCGATCTGAACGTTGCACTATAATGTTCAGCATTCTTTTGTATAATGCTTTTGGTACCTATTAATATGTACATGTACATCCGCAAGTAATCAGACACGAAGTGCCGTCATCAGTGTGGATGACAGCCGATGAGCCGATGACTATCACGCTGATAGGAACTCGCGACGCCGCCACTCATATCGAGTGCTGATCATATTATAAGCTGAAACGATGTACACGATATCGATGTGAAATTGGGTCAAATCTCGTTCATCTGTATCATATTACAGGTTTAAAGAGAACTTATTTCTCATAACAACTTAAATAACAGTTCACTTAAAATGAGATACAAAGTGCTTACATCTTAATGTTAGCTTTTGGTTTTAATGTAATTAAATGTTTGTGTAAATTATTTGAGACTTTTTGCAACTGACTTCTGGTGCTCAAAATACCGTCTCCGATTAGTTAACGGAAGTCGTTGCAAACTGGATTAAAATAATATTTAGTATTTTATTTCCGGAAGTTGCTTAGCACGCCACCTGGTGGCCGTTTTTAGGGTTCCGTAGCCAAATGGCAACGGAACCCTTATGGATTCGCCATGTCTGTCTGTCTGTCTGTCTGTCTGTCTGTCTGTCTGTCTGTCTGTCT